>JAGFMF010012144.1:4204835-4246912 GCA_019455555.1 Galemys pyrenaicus | reverse complement strand
ATTGAGGAACTGCCATACTGCTTTCCATAATGGTTGGACCAGCTTGCATTCCCACCAGCAGTGTAAGAGAGTTCCTTTTTCTCCACATCCTCGTCAACACTAACTTTTTGATATGTGCCATTCTTACTGGTGTAAGGTGGTGTCTCATAGAATTGAATTCTTAAGAGTAAATTTTCTAACTACAATGTAACTGTCAGATGTAAGAAAAAGATAAGAAAATTCCATATTTGAGAATTAAACACCAAATTTATAAATAACCATTGGGACAAAGGAAAATAATCACAGAGAAAACAAGACAAGTTTTAATTGGTTGATAAAACTACATAAACTTGATAGGACTGGTTTCAAAACTGGGGTGTCAAAGATGTGAACACAAGCTCTTTGACTGGGAGATGGTAAAGTGTTTGAATACTGAATAAATAAAAGGCAGCGTTTTAATCAAAATCATTGCAACAACCATTGCCCTCATATTCACAAATCCTTTAACTTTGTATCTACCAATAAGCACAAACCAGTTCAAACAAAAATAATATTAAGGAAGGAGCAATCGACAATGTTTCTCTTCCAGACCTCTGATTTCCAAATTCTCACACCCAACAGCCTACTGAAATCTGCAACTGTATTTTTTGAAGGCACCTCAAAATGAAAATGTCCAATCTAAACCCTTGAACCTCCCACCAAAGTCTACTCCTCCCAAAGTCTGTACCGACTTTGTGAACCTGCATGGACGTAGTGATCAACCCATCAGGGCAGCCCTGGACACCAGCCATGCTGCTGGACGAACCTCAAAGCTGCAGGGCTCAGTGCCCCTGACCTGAAAATGGCGAATATGGGTAAAGACCTGGGGCCTTTAGATTCACACCAACCCCAATCTTGAGCAGTGGGAAAGAATAACGGCAGCTCCAGGTTCACCGACGAAGCTAACCCGGAAGAAGAGCATAATACATAATATTAATATAACTTCCTACTATTTCTAGAGATGCTTAAGGAGAAAGCACAGAGATACTTACAGAAATTAATGATATCTTACAGACATGATACTTACAGAAATTCAAAGTCCCAAACCCAAATCAGGATTTCTTGCTTGAGAGACCAGCGTCTCTCAAGATGGCAGCGCGGCTGATGCAGGCAACAGCGGTGGGGCGAGGTGAGCGTGGCCAGGGGCGTGGCCATCGGTGGTTGCGCCTGAAGGCTGGACTCTCAAACTTGGTTCAGAGCGACTCATTTTAAATGTATCTTTTAAAGTATGTCCTCTTTGTTTTGGTTTGGTTTATAACAATAACTTAAGCCTAAACTGAGTTCTTGTTAACCATTTAGTGCAGACATTCACTATTTTTTATAGTGAATTACCTCAATTTAAAAACTATTTTTCTTGTCTTTGATTAACCTCCTTCAAACTATGGGCCTGTTTTAGTTTTGTATCTTTGATTCCCTTAGCTATTTCTCTGGGTCTGACCTCATTTCAGAGCTCTAAACTCTTCCACTCCAATACCTGCAAGTCATTTTCACCTGGATATCCTACTCAATACCTCAAATATAGTAAATCCTAACTTGAATTCCTTATCATTTATTTCCTTTAGATCTGCCCCATCTCCTTGACTCCAGTTTCTATGTGACATGATCTGGAACCAGTTTTCTTCCTTTCTTTTGCACTGCCCCCTCAATTTTGCTTATAATACTTTCTCTTAATTTCTATTCCTTTCTCCTAGTCATTATCTTGTTGCATTTCAATGCACCAGGTCCCTAGTCATCTCAGCTAGTACTAACTGCTCAATTCTCCTATTGTAAGAGTTGGACTCCCTAAAAATCTCCTTAAAGTCCTGCAATGGACTCCTTAAAAATCTCAGTATTTCCAGCTTACATTTGCCAAAATCTGCCTCTCAAAGAACATTCCTCTCAAAGAGCAGATAGTGAACATTTAAAAATGCAAATCTGACAATGTTTAAAATTCATTCCTAAAGTATAAGCTCCTTAAATTGGATCCAGCTTTCCTCTCTTGCTTCATCTTCCTCCTATTCTCCTCTGTCTCCACTCATATAGAGACCAAACCTCTTGAACTACTCCCCTATACCATTATTTATCTTTATTCATGCTTTCCCTACTGCTAGGATTACTCACTTCCTATTGCCACCTTTTATATGGCTAATTCCTTTTCTTGGTGTAAGACTTAGCTCAGGTAGTCTTTGATTTTCACCACCACATTTGGTTAAGTACTTCCTTCTCTCATTCCAAATGTCTCTTCAAGTAAACTTCTTAGCTACATTAATTATAATTACCTATTTTGTTTTGCTGAGGTTTTAATTTCTGCTTCTCCCTTCTAATTGTAATCTATTTGAGGATGAGGCCATAACTAATTCAGCTCTTGTTCTCAATGCTTACTACAATGCTGAAAATGTTGTTCAAAGCACTGGTGGCTGATTAAAGTCATAAGCTATAGACCATGAATAGTCCCTTCCCTCAACCAGGGTCTGAGAGGGCTCAGATTCAGACAAAAACAGACATATCAGAGTTCTGGCCAGGATACATTAGATAACCATACAGCCTTGTCATGTATGCAGAATACTTATTCTACTTGCCAGTAATCATGATACATAAAGGATGGTCGATTAGACAGACAGCCCTTTGTCAATTATGAAGTTGCATAAATCCAGCCTGGTTAAAATAATAATAATAATAAAAAACATAAAGCCACCCTGGCTAAGTAACCCAGGGTTATCATCTGGGTTTCTTGAGTAATCCCATTAGTTATTAGGCTATCATAACTGGCAGATTTTCCATTGTTGTCCTCAGTCCAAATAATCCATTCTTATCCAGGAATAAGACTATGTGGTGTCTCCTATTCCTCTCTCTCTACTGCCAACTAGAAAGTTTTCGCCTGCACATTTAAATCATGTTGACTATGGTGAGAATCCCACAAAACAGGAAACAGCTGGGTGATCACCTCAGGGTTATAATAGGTCATGGTCACTGGAAGCAAATATGTGAAAGCCATTTGACTACATAGGAAAATAGCCTAGAAGGAGCACATTGTCTAGTCACAATTGTGTGTGTGTCTGTGTATGCACTATGTGGCAGTGAGGTTAACATTCAGAGTTACAGGGTTAACCAGGCTAATCAAGAACTACAGGACTGCTCCCAAGCCTTTCCAATGACCAAGAATCCTGTGTGATCTCAGGAGGTAGCTAGACTCGGAACCTTAGAGCTTATGGTTGACAGTCTCATAGGTAGGTAGTAGATAGGGTAATTTAGTGAAGTTAGGAACCAAATTGTCAATTTAAGAATTTGGTATGGTGTGGGTGGCAAGTTTCCTGAAGTGATTCAAGTATAAGAAAACATGTACTTCCTCCAATGCCTCTCTCATGGTTTCAGGTATTCCCTTCTTTTTGGTTAGAGGCTTCTAGAAATATAAATACCACCTGGCCTGGTACAATCACCAGGAGTAGTCTCATTGCCACCAATGAGACTCAATCTCATTGCCACCTCCTTCTCTATAGTAGTTGGACTGATTTACTTACATCCAAGGGTGAGGACACCTAGCACCATGCCCATGTGGCAAGGTGTACTAAAACATCAAATCCAGGAGAAAGGGATTAGTGACCCTAGTTTGGGTGGACCACCACTGGCCAGCCTAATGGGCATTCAGGTTGGTGTCTGCCAGTTTTTAGTTCAGGGGAATGTATAGACTTCCCAACCACTAGAAAGAATAAGGGCATGGGGAACTGTGCAGATGTTTGAAAGGACTGTATAGGCTCAGGTTCCTGTATGATTGTACTGTTTCACTAATTCCTGGGTCCTTAGATGGCTGAGAGTAGATAGTTTCATATCTTATAAAAGAGACCCCATACTGCTCTCTCAGCCATTGTACTATGCGAGGATCCAGGGAGAAATCAGCAGTCTACAACCTGGAAAAGGGCTTCACAGGAACCTGACCATGCTTGTGCTGTGACTTTGAACTTCCCCATCTCCAAAACTGTAAGAAACACATTTCTTTTGCAAACTACCCAGTCTGTGGTATTTTGTTATAGTAGCCCTATCAGAAGAAGACAGTCCTCCAATACTCACTGAGGGGCCTTTGGTGTAGAAATTTTTAAAGCAGTAACCTAAGCACTGTGGCGAAAGGATTTTGCTGTAATTAAGTTTCTAAATTAGATTTCTGAAGTGATTATCTAAATGACCCTGACCTAATCAAATGAGCAGGTTCATTTGCTGAGCTGATGGATTGCTGGCTGATTGCCGAAGTACAAATCTGATGAGCTCTGACTGACCTGGGAGAATGCAAACATCAATTCTGTGAATTGCCTGTGGTGGCCATGTGGCAAGAAACTGTGGGAATTCTCTAGAAGGTAGCAGTGGTCCTCTGCTGACAGTGAGCAAGAAAACGAGAACTTCAGTCCTGCAACTGCAAGGAAATGAAATCTTTCAACAACCAGTGAGTCAAAAAAAGACTACAAGGCCCAGATAGGATTAGGACCAAGACCTTGATTTCATCCTGCTGAGACCCTGAGCAGAAAAGAGCCATGTCATGCCTAGATAGATGCCTGATTTATAGAAGCTGAAATAATTTGTATCTTTTTAAGTCACATTTGTGATAATAAAATAGCAATAGAAAACTAACACAGGGACTAGATGTGTTCAGGAGATAAGCAGAATCAAACACGAACAGCTGTCTGTGGGTAGAGCATTTTGGAGTTCTCTTGCCACACTCTGCAGGCAGTCAAGGGCATGTAGAATTGCTATCTGAAACTGCCTGAGCATGTTCCACTATGAGTGGATGTCTAGCTATCCCAGCAGTAAACAGTCATCCCTATACTGCTCAAATTGACCATTAGAAGTTTCAATGCTTCTTTTTAAGACCTGTCTAATGATGACTCTTAGACCCCAAAGAAACAATTGAAACAATTCCTCAGACCTCATCAGATGAACCACTTTACCACTGCAATCTCCGATTGAGGTACAAACTTCTTTCTTCTTCTTCACTTCTTTCTTCAGATGAACTGGTTGTACCACTATCTAACATTCCTTCTATTTTACACAAAAGCAGCCCAACTGTGCCTGTCCTTTTAGTAACTGTACAGAGGATCTCCTGTACCTTTGTATTTTTTTCCAAAGCAGTATTGGGGGGTCACCAACCTTACCACTTTTGACACTGTGATCTGAAATCCATAACCACATGGCATTACAAATGCCATCAGCTTACTTTTTTCTCCATAGCATTATCTCATTCACCTGGAGATATGAATGAGAAGTGTGATAGTTAACTTTATATGTCAATTAGGCCACTGGATGTCCAGTTATCTGGTTAACATTAGTTCTGGGTTCCGTCTATGAAGGTATTTCTAGAAGATCGACATTTGAACTCGTAGGCTGGGTAAAGCAAATGGCCCTCCCCAATGTGGGTGTGCATCATCTAATTACCTGAGCACCTGAATAGAACAAAAGGTGGAAGAAGGTTGCTCTCTCTGCCTGAGTGTTGAGCTGGGGCATTGTGCCCCTGCTCTCCTCCTCTCAGAGTTCCTGATTCCCAGGCTTCAGACTTGGAATCTATACTGCTGGCTCTCTGTTTCTCGGGTCTTTGAACTACACCACTGGCTTTCATTGACCTCCAACCTTCAGACACAGTGCATGGAACTGCTCAGTCTCCAAAACTACCTAAGCCAGTAGCTTTTAATATGTAATTGTTTTTAGCTCAGATCTCTTAATTTATACTTAAAATAAGAGAGATAAAAAGAATACCTATTGTAGTATGTAGTGGTAAAGGAGAGTCTTATCTACAATTTACTCAGAAATGTCTCAGGAAGAAAAAATATATACTACATGTTTTCTTACATTTTGAATTATTTCAGAATAATTAGAAAAGGAATGAAAGGAAGAAAGGCATACTTCAAGTAATAACTTTCATCTCCTTTTATTGAAGGAAATAAAACATGAGCTGCAGAGGCAGTGATACCTCAGAGCATGCCAAGGTAGCCAGTGACAAGCCACAATGCTGGCCAGGGGTCCTATGATAGTGTGAGGACCAAAACCACAAAGATAGCAGGAGGTAGCAAACATCCCCAACACTCAGTGCAAGCATTTCCATTTGCAGAGAGCTTGGCCATGCATGCAGAAACAGGGTTCCTCACAGCCAGGAGATTATCATCTCAGGTGACCAAATCCACCCAAAACTACCATTTAATATTAGATTTGGAGGTCCTTTCTTTTGAGCCAGACTTAGGCCATCAGAATATCTGAATTGCTCTTTCAGCTTCTCATCCCAGATGGAAAAAGAGGCTAAAGTTCTTGAAACATCACAAAGGTATCCAGAGCTGGGTAGATGTTAATGCCTACCCTTATTCTAAAAGCAGCTAAATTTTTCCCCTGACTTCTCATACTGCTCTCACCCAGCATGTGCCCTAGGAAATCTCTCAACATTATAAACAAGAAAAGTACGGGGGCAGCAGCCTAGGGGATGTAGGGAATTAAAAGCTGCTAAATAGCCAAGACCATTTCACAAGAAATAGCATGGGAACACTATAGGGGCCGGGTCCTCCCAAAAAGCTGCTAAAAGTTTATACAAAGAAAAACGTGGTAGTTCTCTTCCATATCAGGGTCGGCTGTGCCAAAGTAATGGTCCAGGAGATGAGCCATTTCATCGTGTCCCTGGCAGATTACCAAATCCTACGGTACTTCCTCAAGCAGTTCCAATTTTCAAGTACAATGACATGTGAACAATTCAGTCACAAAGAAGCGAGCACTAAAGAAATCTCAACTGTTTACAAACTGACAATGTTATAAAGCCATAAACTGATCTTGTCAAGAACTGATTGGCAGAGGGCAAGGAGGCTGCTATGTAGAAACAGGAGTCCAAGGGCTTATTCATATAAGTCTTGATCAAAAACCACCTTCATATACACCAATTGGAGGAAATTCCTTATTTAGAAATGGCCATCATCTGATCAAACATCCCATTTGCAGTTCTCTTCAATGCTGGACACATGGTTTTCAGGTTCAAAGTCTTGAGAGCACTGAGCAGGAAATGGGAGGCGCAGGGAAAGGAAGGGAGAGCATCGGGGATTGGCATTTCTGAAGTGAGCATTTCACAGAAAGCTTGGCACAATGAGGCTGGGATGAGTGTGGTTTTAATGATTGTTCTTGGTTGCCTCCTTTGCTGCAGCAATCAATGGTGTGAGGCTGGAGAGGGGCTTGGCAATCTTCAGGAACTGATGCTAGAAGGAAAAAAGAAACAAAAAAGGTACTTGGCTATTTACCATTGTTCCTGAGCAACCATTACAAAATGTTAAGGAGACACATACTATCGTAAGGAGCTATATGGAGAGCTTCAAATCGTCCCCAAATCAAAAGACATCTTTCAAATATAAATATGACTATTTATTGTGTCTGCCTACAGCTGAACATACATCTATTAAATACCCCAGCAATTCCATTTCTAGGTACGTTTCCAAGACAGATGAGTTTGTATATCCATCAAAGACACATATTCATAGCAGCTTTACTGTAATTGCCAATAACTGAAAAGAATCCCCAAACTCAAGAGAATGGAAGAATAAAAAATGTTAATTCACTTAATACTATACAGAAAATCACACAGCAATAAAAAGGAATTAATAATTGACAGATGAATCTCACAGACATGCTGAATGAAAGAAGTCAGATAGCAGAGAGTTCAGATTACATTATTCAATTTTATATTAGGTTAAGACTAAACTATGATGATAGTCAGAATAATAACCTCTGGAGGAAGCTACGGACTAATCATGACCCCATGGCACATTGCAATACCACATTTCAGGAGCACTGATTTAGGAATTTATTGGATTCCTATCCAATTTTCTGGATTCTATCCTTGAATCCAATTAGGATGATTAATCCAGTAATAGCTTGGTCCTTTTCCCAAATCACTTTCTTTGGGCTATACTTGAGCCACACCCTCAACTATTAAAGAAGACCAAGCTGGAGAAAATGCCACATGAAAATCACATTCATAATCTCAGTAAAGTTGTCATGGGAAACACTTCTTTATATAACTCAGAGCCTTTTCAACTAAAAATAACTTTTCTTACACTTAGTAGTAAAAGACTTTGTGTGTTGAGGTTGTGGATGTTTTTTCCATTTGGTAAGAAATTTTGGAACTATGTTTCCTTGTCTGTGCAGGCTACCAGGAAACTGGTATTGGTATTTAAACAAAACTAACTCAAAAGATTAGCATATTTGATTCTTCTGCTTTCTCTATAAGTCCCTTTTATTAATCATATTGTATATGTATACAAATAAATGTAGACATATAGACATGTATACATATTCTTTGTTGGAAGTTGCTACACTTCTTTTTGGGCAGAGATAAGTTAAAAACTGGCAGTGACAACACATTACTATTATTATGAAAAGAAGAAAAGATATTAGCTAAATCACGAAGATATGAATTCCAACACGATCCTATGTATTTGTTCATATATCTATCCTCAAAGGAAAAACAGATGTGAAACTCTTACGGATTCAAGATTACAAAAGTCAAATTTTTTAATAGTTACAACACGTAATAATAGTTGTAAAAGTCAGTGCTCTCAGAGAACATGTTTCTATGACTTCCCTCTAAGCTGAGAGAGCAGCATGACCTACTACCTACCGGGAGGTCTCAGCTTCCTTACCTTCACAATGAACAAAATAGACTATCAGTAGATAAGCCTTAAGACCCTTCCACTTTTAACACTGAGTCAAAAGAGCAGTGGACAAGAGTTTACACATTTGAGACCCAAAGAGATAGGTTGAAATCCTGATCTATCACTCATTGGCTGTGTAATCGTAAACACTTGAAACCCCAGTTTCCTCATATGCAAAAGTAGGAATAAGAGAACCTATAATTCACAGGATGGTTATAAAGAGTAGATGAAAAAACATATAAAGTGCTGAGGGCCCAAAGTATGCTAAAGACTCAATATAATGAACTTATTATTAGTTTCATTATTTCACCAGGAAGAAAATTCTAGAGGGCACTAATCTTTCAATAATTGGAGCTGGTATCTAATTAACAGTATCTTCACCAATTGGAGATTTAGTATAGTATTTGTACATATCTTAATGCCTAGGGTTTCCAGAACAAACCTCACATGAAAGACAAAAAATATTACTCAATGAAGGTAGATACTTTAAGTAATTCCATTAAATTCAGCAAATTTTTTCTGGAGTCAGGTATTAACCAAACCTTTTATAGGCCCAGCTTAATCCTGAAAGTACAGCTTTATATGACTATAAAACTGCCTTTAGTTGGCCACATTATTTGTATTTAAATTTAAATTACAGGTATAATTCCTTATTATTAGCATCATTTTACTACATTGCCTACTGGTACTTTATAATAAATATCATGTGCAATTTTATGACCAACGGCTTATACTTGGTAGAATCCAGATCTCACATGCAACAGACCAGTGCTCTATAATTAATAACTCTGATTACAGAGACGTTAAGTATATTCTAGAAGGTAATATTCCAAGGAAGGTAAATACTTAAAACAATTCCATTAAACTCAACAAATATTTTCTGAAAACCTAGCCTGACTCAGGTTCTAAGTATAAGAGGAGATTAATAAAACAGGTTATACTATAGTAGGAAAGACAAGAGCTGTTCACAACTAATATTAATGCAGAGCAGTGTGGTAGGTCCTGTGCTGGTCTCTCAGTTGTTCTTGGGTCTCCTAATACAGATGCCCCTTTATATCTGGGGAATTCACAGACTAAAAACTGTGTACTATATATAGTATACAGTTAGGTTGAGGTTGTGTCTATACTGAACATGTACGGACTTTATTTCTTTGTCATTGTTCTCTACACAATACAGTATAACAGCTATTTATCTAACATTTATACTGTATTAGCTATTATAAGTAACCTGAGGAGAATGTAAAGCAAGGAGAGTGTATGTATAGGTTACATGCAGATACTACATGCAAATAATCGTTTTATATAATGAACTTTGGGATGTCGTGGAACCAGTCCAATCCTCTGCAGAAAACAAAGGACAATCGTACAAAGGTAAACAACTGTGAATGCCTAAAGAAACACTGTCACAAAGTTACAGGTGATACTTTTCATTAAATTATCATTAGGTGCAATAGTAAAATGACGCCAGTCATAAGAAATTAGAATTATACCTGCAACATACATGTTACATACAAATAATATGGCCTGTAAAAGGCAGTTTTTCAGTCATATGAAGTAATTATGCTATAATTTCAGGATTAAACAGGGGCGATATAAGGATTGGTTAACTCCAGACAACAACATTAGCATTGCCAACATCTCAGAGGGTTCCCAGTGAAGAAACAGGGAAGACTTAAAAAATTGCACACACCAACTAAACTCTTTAATGAATGTCCTCTAATATCCTTTACTGAAAATGTATCTTTTGAGTTTAGCCCAGTAAAATATAACTTTGTGTGAAATATGCATGCCAGAGAGTTCTTTCTCACCAACACTCAAACTGTACCAGACTGATTCCGGCAGAACAGCGGAAGTGCTAAAGAAATAGGTAGGTCAAATACAATAGGAGCTCAGAAAGTATATTTTTATGTTGGGCCGAGGGGAATAGATAGTGGAAAAGTCTAAGAGAAGGATCTGAGCAAAGGTGTAAGGATGAAGAAGGACAGGGAACAAGGAATATAGGCTGAGTGTGGGAAGTATAGAAGAGAAGCCTGGTTCTTTAATAAGCAGTCCCTCACAGACAAACATGAAGCAAGAAAGACTTGGTTTACTGATTCCTTGAATTAGGAGCTTCCCCAGAGACAGTTACCTGCAGCAGCTCTTTAGCGGAACCTCTCTTCTCTACATCCATCTCAAGACAGCGGTTCAGAAAGTCCCGGAAGATAGCTGACAGTTTCTCTGGATTCTGAAGCTCCGGGGTCCCATTTGTGGCAATGAGGTACAGGGCCTGGCAATACAAATGAAGAATAACCTTGGACTCCAACTGGCATATTCTCTTGGTTCCCAGACATTTCCTCTAGAAATATGTGTTATAGACCCAAGGGCTCCTTATTACTGATTAAATATCTAAGGGCTTTATTATTCATTTAGTCTGATGCATTAAACATCTTCCCATTTGCTGGAGGACACTATTTTTAGTACCTTGAATTAAGTCACTGAAGAATTCTAGTAGGAGGGGAATATAAGAAGGAAGTATTCTGTAAAAGGTAACCTGTTTCACTGTTGCCTTTCTGTTTCCCTAACATGAAGTGTCTTCTCAGAAAGGTAAAGAAAATATAGTAACATGACATTCTTACAAGCACAGAGCACTGTAATTCAAAGTGCTTACAGAAACATGATCTCATTTAATGACTAGTATAACCCTGGGTAGTAAGCAGGGCAAGAATTACCATCCTTATTTCACAAAGTCCAGAAACAGAAATATACTTGGGATCACAATGCTTATATAAACTCATGTGCTCTGACTCTAGTACCAATCTTATTTCCATAAGACTCTACTGATCGGCATCTTCAAGGACATCCAAGGTTGGGGAAGATGAGTTATAGATGGATTTGGAAGGCAAAACTGGGATCACAGGACAGGAACTACAAAAAGTAGTTTCAGTTTGGTACACTGAAGCACTTTCTAGTAATCAGAGATATCTAAGAGGTATGCAGTTATGATTAGATGACTGCCTTTAAGCAAAAACACAAAGGGAATTCCCACAGTGCACAGGAGATTGGAATAGGAAAATAAAAGCAATCAGAATAATTCACATTTATCGGTAACCAAAACTGTAAACCTGTAATTCCTTCGTCCATTACAATGGGTAAACTGTTCTACGCTATTCAAATGATCTTACTTCAGTATTTGATCCATCCTCTCAACTTCTTTTTTTTTAAAAGATTTATTTATTTATGCATACAAGAACTGGGTACAGGCCAGAGGTGTGGGAGAGAGGGGGGGAGAGGATTCACCAGAGACAGAGTGGGGAGCAGAACAGGCAGATGGACGGAAACACACTGCTGAGGGGAGCAGCAGGCAAGGCAGGAGAGGGCTGCCGCGCCATGTGGGTCACTTCCTTGGCTGCAGCAGGGATCGAACTCGTGCTGCAGTGACTATAGTGCGTTGCTTAACTCACTGCGGCACCAGGAAGGCCCCCTCTCATCCTCTTAAGAAAATCATTTCTACAGTTGTCACTCCCTTTTACATGATCATATCCCTTTTCTCCACTGGATCATTCCCATCAGCACACTTGACTCCCAAATATTTCTTCTCTGTTCCCTTAAAAATACAAAACTCTAAGAAAGCAACAACAAAGACAACTGTGTATACATGCCATCTTAACAACTTCTACTCTGGTAGATTTACTCCAATTAGACTTCATTCCTATCACTCCACTGATATTGACCGTCAAGATCACAATAACCTCCACACTGGTCTTATTTTATATATCTAGCAGTCATATTTGAAACAGTGATTATTCTCCTTGAATACTCTGTTCTGTTGGCCTTTGGGATATAATTTTCTAGTTCTCTTCCTCCCTGGAAAGCCATTCCTTGGTCTCTTTTGCTAATTCCTACAAAAGCAGCAGAGATCAGTACCCCAAACCTCATTCCCTAGGATAGTAATCTCATCTATCACCCAGGTTTATAAACCAACTACATAGCACCTACTAAAACTTAGAATCCTGACCTCTCAGCCTTGAACTCTAGACTCATGCCCAACTCTACTTAATATCTGCTCTTAGCTATCTAGAAACATTTAAAATTAACATTCAAAACTAACTCTTTATTATCCCATTTCAGTAAATGGCAAGTGAATTTTTTCAGAAAGTAAGGCCCTTACTCTTCAAGTCCTTGTTAATTCCTCTTTCTCTGATAGCCAATTCATTTTGGCCACTGTATGTTCAGAATACTTTCTGAGTTCAACCACTTTTAACTTTTTTTCTTACCATTATATTTCAAGTCACCACTGTTATCTGAATGATTACAACAGTATCTATTTTTCCATAAAGCAGCCAAAATTATTCACCTAAAACATAAGTCATACCATAGTCCTATACAGTTCAAAATCCTCCAATAACTTCAAATCTCCTGCTCAAAAAAGGGAAAATTCCTACAATGGCCACAAGGTCTTACCTGATCTAGCTACCAGCTAGACTAATCTCCTTGGTTTCCCCCAGGATAAAATAAGTGTGACCTCAAATCTTTTGTATACTTGATATCTGGAAAACTCTTGCATCAGATTAATCTCATGGCTTACTCCTTTACTTTCTTCTATTTCTGCCCAAATAACATAAGTTATACCTTAAATAAAAAAAGCACACTTCTCTGCCCACTTACCACCTGTTACTACACACTAATTTGTCATCATTAGGACCGTACTTGGAACTAAGAACTCCAATAATCATTCAATAAATTAATGAATGACTACTAATATTCCTTTTCTTTGAACATTTACACTTTAAACAAAATGCAGTTTCCTCAAGAAAGATCCAGTTTGAAATCCATAGCGAAGAGCCTAATTCCCAATTCCTTTGACTAAAGAACAACCCAAACATCTTAAAGTGAGGCTAATAACACTCACTCTCAGAGGGTTTTCATTGAGGTATGGGGGCTCCCCTTCAATCATTTCGATGGCCATGATGCCCAGGGACCAGATGTCAACCTTGGGTCCATAGGCCTTCCGAGTTACAACCTCTGGCGCCATCCAGTATGGGGTTCCCACCATGGTGCTTCTTTTGCTCTGCTCTGGGGTGATCTGGGCACAGAATCCAAAATCAGCTAGAAAAATAAAAGAGGGAAAAGATTTACAGTTAGGATACTCCATTTATAGGTATTATAGCTGTAAAGATCAAGCTCTGCCTGACTAGTCAGGGCAGTCTCTTGTCTCTCTAAAACTGGAGTCACTAATTGCCACCTTCAAACCCCAGCTCCCAGCCTGCTCAATCTAAAAGAGAAGTGGAAAGTACTTCTCTGGCCTCTTACCTCTCTTTAAACCAGAGGACTAGGTATTAAAGTCCACGTTGCCATCTTTGGCTTTGATCTTGTGCTCCAATTTCTTTTTCCTTCTTGAAAACCATTCTCATACTCTGGAATCTGGTAGCTAGGTCTTTGCTTTATTTCCTTGATATGAGTTCCAGAAGTAAACCCTAAATATCCACAATTGGGCATGGTCCTACTTTTACTAGTTCCTCACCCTGTACCCTAATTAGGATAGATACTACTAGCAGTCATCCCAGTAAGTAACATCTACCTGAGACACAGCCTGTTTGGACTATAGATTCTTATACTTCTGAACAAAATGTTCTGCAGTTCATTTATATTATGCTGCAATTATGAGGTATGTGATAGGAAACACTATGTCTTCTTCCTACTCATTATCGTATTTCCAGAGGGTCTGGTATACAACAGGTGCTTATTAAAATTTGCAGGATGAATAAATTAAAAATTACATTATATATTTCTTCTAAGTATCTATTTTATGTCTCCCATACTAGACTGAGATGACCTTGCACATAGTGGGGTATTAAGTAGGTTTTTTGGCGGAATGTTTAAACTAATGAGGAGGAAAAAAGACAGCCTATGTAGTGCTGCATAATATAGAGAGCCCACATAGCCCCCAAGACAAATAAAGAACTTCCAATGAGTTTTATAGCTACTACTGTATGATTACCATCCCAAAGGGCACAAGGTCTCACAGGAAAGAAAAGAATTATCATGCCACTCACTGAGCTTGACAGAGCCATCCATTCCCAACAGGATGTTGTCACTCTTGATATCTCTGTGAATGACCTGGTTTGAATGTAGAAACTCCAGAGCCTGAAGGCACTATTGAAGTGATATACACAGAGGGAGAAAGAGAAGGACAAATAATTTGAAGACATAGGAAAAAAAAAATTGAATCCAACCCTCATTTAGTGATAAAGAAAATGAGTCCCCAGTGAGTAACGGACTTACTCTCCATCAGTGGCAAAAGTCAGTTTAGAAGCTAGTTCGATCTCATGGTTAAACATACTTTTAACACTCCATGGTGCTTTACATCTTTCTTAAAATACACCTAATAATAGTTTTCTTGAAGTATAGAAATTCCTCCAGTGTACTTTGGAGTTTTTAATAGAACATTAGATTCTTGCCAAAGAAACTGAGCCTCCCAAAAAACAACTGAAGAAGAAAGGAAAGGATTCTGTGATAATAAAAATGGAGGAAAGTGACAAATAAGAGTCATAGTTGGGAAACTAGACATGAAAATCAAATTAAAAGCAATTGAGTTAGGAAGATTAACTTATTTAGAGGAGAAGTTAATGTTTAACATATGTTAATGTTTTAAGTATTTGAATTTTATATACCTATGAACATCTGTAATAGATGTTCTGAACATTTGTAGTAGATCTGGAGATGTCCAGCAGGGAACTGAGCATGAGTTGTACAGAGGTTTTCTACAGAGGTCTGAGCTTGAGATAAATATTTGTAAGTTATTTGTGAAAAGTTAATTTTTAAAGAAATTATAGGAATGTTTGAAATTAGCAGGCTATAGAAGAGCAAAAAAACAAAGAAACAAAAAAACCTTGGAAGACACCTACTTAGCAGACAGAATGAGAAACAGACTAAATGGAACAATTAAAATTCTTCTAACACCTGACTGCCAATATCATTCTAGACAAATCACCTAACTCTAAGCTACTATTTTTCCCACCTATAAAATGAGGATCAGAAAAGATCTCAGGTTTAGAAGCTTTAGAAGCTTCTACCAGTTGGAAAATCTAAAGATGCAAATTAGTTGGAAAATCCAATTTAAATGTTTTCAAATACTTCACTTTCTAAGAACATATCAATGGCTAAATTAAGAACAAACTGACACCCAGAAGTGGCTTTTCCCTGAAAATGTAAAAGCTGCTCTCCTTAGGGGACTGCAGAAACTGGCCTCAATATCTAAAATTATGATTTAAAAAAAATGATTTGAAGCTATTAGAACCTCAGACACGACTGGCAGGAATATAAAATGGTACAACCATATTTGAAAATAGTTCACAGGTATATAAAATTCAAATACTTAAAACATTAACATATGTTAGACATTAACTTCTCATCTAAATAAGATAATCTTCCTAACTCAATTGCTTTTAATTTGATTTTCATGTCTAGTTTCCCAACTATGACTCTTATTTGTCACTTTCCTCCATTTTTATTATCACAAAATCCTTTCCTTCTTCAGTTGTTTTTTGGGGGGCCTTATCAAAATATTAAGCATGCAGTTGCTATATGACCAGAAATTTCACTCCTAGCCATAGATACCCAAGAGAAAAAAAACATATGTCCAATCAAAGACTTGTACATGAATGCTCACATCATTATTATAACAGTGAAAAAGCAGAAATGTCCTAGCATTTATCAATTGATGAACAAGTTGATAAAATTAAATCTCATTTGCCAATAAAATGCCAATAAAATAAAAAGCAGAAATGTCCTAGCATTTATCAATTGATGAACAAGTTGATAAAATTAAATCTCACTTGCCAATAAAATAAAATGTACAGATTAACACAATTGAACCTTCAAAACATTATGTGAAAGAAACCAGTCACAAACCAGCACATATTGTTATTCCATTTATATGAAAAGTCTGAACAGGCAAATCTGTAGACATAGAAAATTAATTAATTAAAAAATTAATTACATTGCGTGGAACTGAGAAACCAGGCGAATAGAGTGTGGAGCTTCTTTCAGGATGATGAAAATGTTCTAAAATTGACTATGATGATGATTGTACAACTCAATATATTAAGAATCATTAAATTGTATACTTTAATGGGTGAATCATATGCTGTGTGTTATATCTCAATAAAGCAACCTTAAGGATAAAGTAATGCCACCTATTTATGTAACATTTAATTTTTCCCCTAAGAGTTTTGATCTATATGCCACCTTAAGGTATATACAGTGTGAAAGTTGCAATTTCTATTTTAAAGACAAATAACTTGAAGTAGATTTACCTTTCCTAAGCACACATACATATATTCTCAACCACTGAAAGTCAGTTTCTGGGCTGAGTGAAAAAAATCTTAGCCATTGGGGACTACAAATGATGTCAAATATACATGAATAAAGAGAAGGGGAAAATATAATAAAAAATAATAAAATAAAATAAAAAATCTTAGCTATTACATTTGTGACAATCGAAAGGGTCTCAGTGCATAGATATATGGTGCATTTACGGTATTAAAGTTTTATGGGGGGATGTGATTAGAGAAAACAAATCTGAAAAGACTCCTCAGCAGGGAAGATAATCATTAAAAAAAGCTGAGAAACACTGCATCGGTGGTAGAGCAAAGAACAGAAGTCAGATCTAAGAATCTGAGGCCTATGCTAATACCATTCACCTACATGTATATATTCTATATCCCAAGATTTTTAATGCAAATGTAAACATGTTTTCTAGGAAGTATTGATTTCAAATGATTGTATTTCTCCTCATACTGATTAAATATACAACTAAAGAAGTTCACCTATATGCCTCAGAGCTTGCTTCATCAAACCCCAATCATACTAGCAGACTTAAATCCATAAGCCTGAAGTAATAACTTAATCACCCAATCTTCCTCTATTCTCTAATTTCCAACCTTAACTATTATTGGAACTTTGGAAAGTTCCACTTTCTTACCAGTAAAATATCCAATACCTTCAACTTCCGTAAATATTCCCTCCATCGGATTATGCTCAGTGAAAGAAGTCAGATTAAAAAAGAAAAATATGGGATCGTTTCACTTATAGGAGAAATATGATGGAACCAAATAAGGGTCAGGGAAAAGAATAGTAACAATCCAAATATATATTTAAAAAAAGGAAAGCACAACAAAACAAAACAAAAATAAACAGACAACTATAACTTAGAGACATATGAAGGGAGGAGAAAGCAGAGAGGTCAAAATGGGAGCCAGAAGAGCACAAAGGACTAAGGTGATGGTGCACGAGTGAAATGGTGGTGGAAATTCCATGGGGACTACACTTGATGTTAAATATATATAAAAAAAGAAATTAAAAAATAAATATTCCCATCATCTGTTTGTCCTAGTGAAAATGTGTCCCTCCTGAGGACTCTGCTTCTCATGGAGGCCACATTAAGGGTCCCCACATCCTCCACCTCCACTTTTTATACTTGCATATCACAGATCTTAGACATTTCATAGGAATGAAGAAAAAAGAAAATATTTAAGCTTTATTTTCTATTCCTTTTACCTGACAGTATTCTACCCTAGACTTTTCCTTAACTTGCTTTTTCATTTCATTCAGAGCTACTCATTCAAATGTATGGCAAAACGTTCCCTTACTACTCCTTCTAAAATAATTACCTCCTTTGTTACTACTTCCTTACTCTGCTTTGTTTTGTTCACGGCTCATGAAGAAAGCAGGAAAGCAAAATAAGCATGATGAACATATATATTCATATGAGGAATAAAAGAAAACACTACAAAGTGTTTTCAGCAGCTACAGCAAATTATTAGCAACTGTGTGTGTGTGTGTATGTGTGTGTGGGGGTGGGGGGTACTTTCTAAGATTTCTAAATGAGCATAAAATTTTATAATCAGAATAGTTGTCTTTTAAAAAGTCACAGTGATAAGATTTCAAAGCTTAAAATGGTGGGAGAATCAGACTAATTTCTCAGACTAATCAGGTGGCATCTCAGAGATATGGATATGGAAGTATCTTTTGCTCTAGGATTCCTCTTGGCCTTACCTCACGGCATACAGCCGCAATCTGGCCTTCATCCATGCAGGTTTCTGTCACCACATCTGTCAAAGAGCCTCCAGCCAAGTATTCCATGACAACCCACAATTCATCCCCTACCAGGTAACTGTAGAAGTACAGAAGAAGAAACAGTTCACTGAGACATAGCAATGGGTTTCAAAGGCTAAGCTTATACACAAAGTGAACCTGCATTTCTATCAGTCCTAGAAGAACGTAGGGTTCTTTTTCTGAGGAAAAGCAGAAACTTGGGGACAGACTCACTAACTTGTTATCTCTCTTTCTTTTTTCTTTATTGACTTGACATTTCTTAAGGATTTACCTGAAGAAAACAAAGCAGACTGTTATATGAAGTCCTAAAGGGAAGAACTAAGATCACTAGGTTGAAAATAAAATTGTATTTCATTATAACACAAAGGAATGCTCTCTAAAATTAGACACGATTTTCACACCTTTAGAAGTATCAAGGCAAAGAGGTTCCAAACAAAGATGGGATTTGGAGTCCATTAGGAAAAGGTACTAAACATTAGGAAAAGGTACTAAACCTCCTTGAGAATTCTAATAGATATTGAGACCCATGAAAGCAAGTACTGGTTCATTTTTATTTTGCATTGAGGTAACACTGGCTTACATTATTGTCAGTATTTTGGAAGTACAAGCTCCCTTACCTCAGATAGTGCCAATGCAAGGTACACACCACCAAATCACCCATAGTCCACCACCATAGTCCACTGAGCTCCCTTTCCTCTTTGTTCTCACAGCCCTCTCCCCCTTCAGTTCTATAGTCAGCTTTCAAGGGTTAGTTTTTAAACTTACCATTATTTGACCCTTAGCTTTCTTTATATTCCACACATAAATGATACCAATCGGTATTTATCTTTCTCCTGACTAATTTCACTTCATGATCAAAAAAGATGTGTTCATGCAATTTGGGGCAACATGGATGAAGCTTAAGGGATAGTGCTAAGTAAAATAAGGGCTGAGTCTTGTTCAAAATACTATGCCAGAATCCAGCACAGTAGATACCAATATTTTTGGAATAAATGAAGTAAAATAAAAGGCAACTGTAAATGTTAAATAACGGTTATAAAAGCCACTGAAAAGTTGTAAAGTGTTATACACAGTCATTACACTACAATGATCTTCATTTTGAGTGTCTGATTCTAGAATGGAATTAATTCAGCATGGTTACAGTCTTCTCGTAAGCCAAGGACTAACATTTAATGTATCCCTGGAGAGACTACGGGTTGACATGACCTAAAACTGATAGTTTCCCTCAAGGTTTGGGTCAGTCAGCCATGTTAAGTGATAAATAAAAATGTCTCTTAAACAGCCTAGTCAGCTTTTTCACCTATAGAATAAGACAAATAAAAACAAGGGCAGCCCAGAAATCTAGAGACACTTCAGCTAGCTTTAGACAAAGAAGTTAGATTGAAATTGCTTAAATTGTGTGGTTTGTCAGCTTACCTTCATCCTGATGTTGTTACTACAGGATAGATAGGGAGGCTTGGGGGAAAAGTGGTCTCAAGGAAAAGGTAAGATTGAATCCTATTCTCTTGACTACTAACCTTTCATAGGACTCTGAAGTCTTTATAATTGAAAGTCTTACAATTTTTTTAATGTCCACAAACAATAAATATGACAGAATAAGTCTTTATTCAGCAGTCTCTTTTGACAGAAAAGACATGGGGGACTTGGACAGAGAGAATTTAGGATTGGGCAAAAAGCCTTTTACTGGCATGAGTGTATTTTTGCCCTGATAATGCACATTTATGGCACATTGAGAGGACAACTGTCAACTCAGCTAGATAGTGGAAAGAAATATGAAGATCTAAGAGGCCATCTCCAGGCACTAGCAAAGCAGAGTCCTCTTACTTGGGCCTGACAGGTTACTGCTGAAGTTAAAACAATGCAAGAGCAGACTCAGGTTTTTTCAGAAACAGGTGGTGGCCAACATACCATGCCAACATACCGTGCCAAGACACCTTCAAAAATCACCTCTCAAGGTAAATCCTCAGAGCATCACATAGAGAACAAATTTTTAATTGAGTTAAAATTAAGAGAATGGAATTCTCCCTGGGAGAACTCACAAAAACCACATTAAGAGAATGGAGTTCTCCATGGGAGAACTCACAAAAACCATAGACTGCAGTATCTTCACTGAATGCTCAGACTAAGGTCACCCCTTTGTGTCCCCCCACGGGAGCGCCTAGGTACTTTTTTCTACAATGATCAAGAACTATTTTAAGGTGGGGACTGAGCTTTATTTACTTCTGATTCCACAGTATAATAAGCCTCTGGGAACATTAGCAAAACAACGATCAATAAATAAGTCTATAAATCTTCTAATTCCATTTCAGAACACAATTTCCTTCCCCAACATGGGCATGTATTTTATTTTACTGTTTAGATGCCTCCTGTGATGGAGCAGTCCATCACTCTCTTATAGGACAGCTTTCATTTTTCCATGTCCTGAACCAAAATTTGATACCTTTATGGACTTCAACAATTTTTCTAAGCTATATTCTTGTTATAAGTTCTTAAATATATGGAAAGGTGGGTAATAATTTTCATAGAAATCTTCAAAGTCAATCAAGGGCCCACATCATGGCGAGACAAACATCCCTAATAGGAGATGGCCTCATTCTATAAGTTATCATTATCACAGCTAGGGAAGTAAAAATCCAACTCCCTTCCTCTTTGAGGAAATTAAAGCTTCAGATTCAGGACAGGAAATATGGCACATGTTAAATGTGGCTGGTAATGCAATATAAATAGTAATGGAATTAGAGTCTAAGCTTTATATTTTTAACTCTATCTCTGATGTCTCTAAAACCTGGGCAAGGAGCTTGCTTATTCTTTTTTCTCAGATTACGGAAGAAAAGAACATGATAAGGTGGAGGGAAATGGATACTTGTGCTAAAAATACTCAAATCCAAACTCCTGGTTTGCTACATACTGGCTTACTGGTATTGGACAAGTTATTGACTTCTATGAACCTCAGTTTCCTCATCTGTAAAATATAAATAATAAACCCTACTTCACAATGAGAACTATTCATGAAAACAGTATCTTTACTTTAGTACAAAGTAAAGCACAATACAAATGTCAGCTACAACCACTATCATTATGTTGAAGAACAAAATTCAGATGGGCTGGAATGATAACTAATAACCAAATTTGAAAAAAAAATAAAAAGTTCTACAGTTTAAGAGAAGTTCATGTAAAAAAAAAAAAAAGATCAGTGACTTTAATTGACCAAAACTTACTAGGAATTAACAATGAAACAAGTCTCATAAAAAACGAAAGTATGAATGAAATTATTAGGTTGTGTTGATATTAGAACAACGGAGTTCTACTCTTTCCATACTGATAAATTCTCAAGTGACTACTTAAAATACATCACATTTTAAGGAAACATAGACAAACTGAAGTTATTCAGAGGGTGAACAGTATAAGGAGAGATTTAGGATATAGAATATAAGACCCAGCCATGTTTAATTCAGGTAGATGAGTTACTCGAAGGCCAACTAGTACTAGGAACATTTTTAGAAGTTACAGGTCTCATCCTAACCCAAAAAGAGAATGCAGCTATCAGCAGGCAGGGTTGGAAGCAGAGAACTCAGTACCACAGGTGTCTTAAGTGGAGGCAGTTCTATGTGCTGGTGTTCTTTTCCTCCAACCATTCCATCAGTAGCCAAAGGCCCGATCTCTCTGACAGGACATATAATTCCATACCTATCCAAATAGTTCACAATATTTGGGTTCTTGTTTTCCCTCATGACCAGGATCTCATTAATAATCAGTTCTTTCTTCGGCTGCTGCTGAAGGTTCATCTGTTTAATAGCCACCTGAAATCACAGAATATTTAATGTATAAACAGAGTAACTCAGCAGTCACTGAATACTGTCCAAGTACCAGAACTTAAACACTAAGATATCCGAGATGAGTAAGATACAGTCTTAGTCCTTCAGGAATTCAGAGTATTATTACAAAACAAAGGTTCTTAATGTGAAGCCGCGGGACAGCAGCATCAACTACATGCAGGAACTTGTTAGAAATGAACATTTCAGTCCCCACCTAGACCCACTGAATCAGAAACTCTGATTTAATAAGACTTCCAGGTAATTTTGACGTGCACCAAAGCTGAGGGTCAAACTTGCCACTAAATAAAATATATGTTAGAAAAATACTTCTTAAAAAATTACAATATAAATGAGGTGAATTATAATGGAAGTCCATTCAAAGTGCTTCAGGAATACAAAATAGGGCAAGAACGTCTCAATCTGACAACATAAAAGAAGCTGCATAAAGGGGAGATGACTCTTAGAGTTTGGTATGGGAAGATAAGTCAGAGTAGATCAGGTTAAAAGAGAAGAAAATTTTTACATATTTTAATTTTTTTAGATGTCCACATATCTAATTTATGGTGCAGCCCTAGCAAGTAAACATATAATAGTTATGAGTGATAATGGTATCTGGTACATTCTTGGACCCTTAAATACCTTAAAACACACATATACACAAACACACACATTCAATTGTGAACATTTATATTATTAGTGAAAATAAAATTGCAAAATATTTGGAAGCATGAACAATGTAAACATTTTTTCTTGGTCTATAAGCAAGTCAATCATTTTGTTTGTGAAATAAATCTTAAAAGTGAAAAAATAAATTAAAAAAGAGAAGAAGGGATGGTGATTCCTATTATTTATATATGAAAATATGCTCGTAGGCTTTTGTCTATAGAAATAAAACATGTTTCTATGTAATAAAAATAAAATGTATATTTTAGTGTCCAAGGCACTTTTCTTTTGTGTGTTAGATATTATGTAAGTTGTTCTCAAGTGTATTCCATTTAGTCCTCAGAGACACCCTGAGTTAAGCATTACTATTAACCCCATTCTACAGATAAGGGGGTTACCTTTCTACAGCTACTCGTAATTCAGAGAAGATAAGTAACCTGCATACACAGTTATTCAATTGACTCAGGATTAGAACCCTCAGTGGTGATTCCAATTTATGCTACATACATGGTTAAATTAATCTTCCTCACAAAATATACACTTGATAACACTATCCCCTGCTTGAAAACATAAGTGACTCTTAGTTGCCTAAGGATGCCCCTCAGTCCAGCAATATTAAAAATTTTCATCATCTAATACCTGTTTTACTTCCCCTGTATTCCTTCACATATCCCATGGGTGTCTCTTCCTTTGGAATATTTTACATCATTTTCACATGTTCAAAAGCCACTTATGCTTTGTATCAAGCTAAAAGAAACCACATTCTCCAAAACAAATAAATAGGCTTTCCTCCTTTTTGAAAGCCCCATAAGATCATGTTTATACTTCTCTTATGGAACTTACCACAGGCTTCCTTGTCTGGTAGTTAATTAGCATGTGTATCTCCAAAAACTTGAGATCTCATTTGAAAGCTCAGACTTCCTGTGTGGAGCACAGGGTCTGGCACACAGGTGTACTCAACAAATGTTTGTGTAAATGGAAAGGAAAGAGAGAATATGTGGATTGAAAAGTACTTTGTTTTTAAACCACAAAAAGCATCAGCAATAGGCTACTCTATCTACCCCACAGGAACAGGTCTTAAATTATTTGCTAATGTTTATTCCCTATAGATATTTCCCCTGCTTTCTGCTTAATAAACAAGTACATGAACACCTAACAGACCAATGAAATTACAGTGTTTGCAGAGCAGCAAGAATAACCCAGTTTAAAAAACAAAACAAACAACCCTTACTGTATTATTTAAGTATAGGTAGTATTATGCAAAGATCCAGTTAATAAGAATAGAAAGTCTTCTTGTAAACATTTTGACCATTTCTATTCCCTGACCTAAGTGAGATAAACTGCTTTGGAGATCTCCTGTCAGGTTAGATTTCTAGTCTGACTGAGTTGATGATTAGCTTTTTCCAGTGTTTGAAAAACAAAACATTGATGCAAATACATATTACATTAAGATTAGTAAGCCTTGAAAACCTTAAGATCTGGAGACAAAGGAATAGCCTTGGAGTTCCTCTGACCACCCTGGATGATAAGACAGTGCTCACGAACCTCACAGAGATCACTGATGGCAGCAAGGGAGGAGAGAGGCAAGCAGAAGATAAAAAGGTGTTGTTGGTTTTGTTTAGTTTTTTTACATTTTAAAAGGATAGGTTTACTTATTTTTATTTATATTCCCCATAAAATTTCCACCAACTCACCTGTGGGCCATCACCAAAGTCCCTTGTGTTCTTCTCTCCCCTGTTTTGATCCCTTTTCCTGTCCTTCCCTCATAGAATCTGATTTATGGTTGCCTGCTAATTTTGTTGTTTTTATTATTTTTTTCCCGATTCCTTATTTGGTTCCTCTATAGTCCTCCTATAAGTGAAACCATTTGATGTTTTTCTTTTTCCTTCTGGCTTATTTCAACTTTGTTGAATGCTTTTTCAGCATCTATTGATATGATCATATTTTTCTTTTGGTTGATGCGTTGGATTACATTAATTTATTTTCAGACATTAAACCATCCTGTGTCCCCGAAATAAATTCCACTTGGTCATGGTCTTTTTGATGTATTGTTGGATTCTGTTGGCTAAGTAAGATTTTGTTTAGGATTTTTGCATCAGTGTTCATTAGAAAAATTGGCCTGTACTTTTCTTTTTTTGTGCCATCCTTGTTCAGTTTTGATAGTAGTGCAATGTTGCTTCATAAAATGCGTTTGGTAGTATTCCTCCCTTCTCAATTTTTTGAAAGAGTTTGTGTAAGATAGGCACTAGTTCATTTCTGAATGTTTGGTAGAATTCATTGTGAAGCCATCTGTGTCTAGTCCCGGGCCTTTTTGGGGAAGGTTTTGATTAGTTTCAATTTCACTACTTGTAATTGGTCTGTTCAGGTGTTCTACTTCTTCTTTATCTAGCTTTGGATGATTGTATAATTCTAGGAATTTGTCCACCTCTACTAGTTGTTGAAACTGTTCACATGAAACTGTTTATCATAATCTCTGATTATTCTTTTGATTTCTTTTGTGTCTGGTGTAATTTCTCTTCTTTCATTTATGATCCGATTATTTGTGTTTTCTCCCACTTTTCCTTTGTGAGCCTGGCTAGGTTTGTCTATTTTGTTTATTTTTCCAAAGAACCAACTTTTGGTTTTGTTGATCTTTTAGATTGCTTTTATAATTTCTATTTTGTTTATTTCTGCTTTGATTTTTATTACTTCCTTTCCTATACTGGCTTTGGGGTTTTTTGTTGTTGCTGTTGTTGTTATTTTTCTAGTTCTTTGAGATGGGAGATTAGGTTGTTTGAGTTTTTTCTTGTTTCTTGATGTGAGCCTGTATTGCTATAGACTTTCCTCTCATTACTGTTTTTGCTGTGTCCCACACTTTCTGGAAAGTTGTGTACTCTTTGTCGTTCACCTCTAGGCATTTTTTTTAATTTCTTTTTTGATCTCCTCATTAATCCAGTGTTTTTCCAGTAGTGCGAATTTCAATCTCCATGAAAGTAGGAGGGTTTCTGGCTTTCTTTTCATGGTTTATTTCTAGTTTAATGCCTTTATGATTAGAGAAGATAGTTGGAATAACTTTGATCTTAATGTATCTGTTGAGGTTTTTCACGTGACCCAGTATATGCTCAATCCTGGAGGTTAATCTGCACACACTTGAGAAAAATGTGTATTAAGATTTTTTTGGGTGCAGTGTCCTACAGATGTCTGTTAAGCCCATGGGGTCTAGGTCCCTATTTAGTGCTCTAGTATCCTTGTTTATTTTTTGTCTCATTGATCTGACCATTGGTAAGAGTGGGGTGTTGATGTCTGCCACTACATATGTATTTTTTCTAATGTCTGTTTTCAGGTCTGATAATAATTGTCTGATATATTTTGGTGCTCCTTCATTTGGGGAGTCTATATTGATGACTGTTATGTCTTCCTGATACATATAGTGACCATATATGTCTCACAAGGACAGATTTATTACAGAAAGGAGAAAGAAAAAGAGAGGCACTAGCATAATGAAGTGGGGGTGAGGAGGGGGTGCAGGAGAGCTGCAAAAAGGAGTCTCTTTTAAAAGCTACTAACAAGGCTGACTGCCGTTTTGTAGCAGGGTAATCTCCAGGGAAAAAGAAGGTTCCAGGTTCCCTGCCCCACCCTAAGGAAGGGCAGAGATAGGCAGGGAGGTGAAGCTAGAGAAGAGACAAGACAGAGAGAAGGAAGGAAGATGATTAAGCAAACTTATAGGAAGCACATGGAAAACAGAGGCATGTGAAGAATCTGCATTTGCTTCTCAGCTTTGGACTTGATTCAGGGTGTTAGGGGACATGGAAGAAGAAAGAAACAAGAAAGTGGAAGAAAGAAACAGAGATGTGTGTGAGAGACCCATGCAGAGGCTGACAATGGCAGTCTTTGTCTTGATTTGGGTTTTGATTTTGCTCTTTTTCTTCTAGACTTGCCTGGCACCTTCTTCCCCTTTCTTATGGGCCTCCACCAGAAGGTGCCTTAGACTTGATGCAAGCTTTTAGGTCCCAGCGGTTCCACTTTGGCCCAACTCTGTTTGGGTGGGTATTTACCTAGCAGGGGATGAATAACTTTGGGTGCTTTATTTGGAAACTATATTCTTCTTCTTCTCTTTGTTGCATTAATTAATTGTATTAAGGTTATTTTCTATTAAAGGTCTTATGCACCAGAGTATGTTTTTATCTTGATATGGAAGATGGCTGAAACAGGCCACGGAAGCAAGCAGACTGGGGTTCCCAGAGTGGTCTTCCTTCTGCCCTATAACACTGTCTAATCCGATTGACTTACTTATCTAAAATAGCACTGCTATAATGGAAACAGAAGTGGTTTGGAACTATGAGGATCAAAGCTTTGAGCTTGTGTCTGTCACTTAATGGCCATGACAAATTACAAACTCTTCTGAACCTCAGTCTCCCCATTAACAGGCTAAGAATAACATTCCCAATTCTGATCCCTCCCTCCACTGGATTGTTTTGAGAACTAAATAGTGTTACTTATATATAAATAAAGGTATTACTCATATATAAGTAGGAGACTTAAATAATAAAAGGAATACAATACTGAAAATGTTGATCATGTAATAACTGCATTTGATGAGTATCTGGTAAATACCCAGCCAAACAGAGTTGGGCCAAAATGGAACCACTGAGACCTAAAAGCTTGCCTCAAGTCTAAGGCACCTTCTGGTGGAGGCCCATAAGAAAGGGGAAGAAGGTGACAGGCAAGTCTGGAAGAAAAAGAGCAAAATCAAAACCCAAGTCAAGACAAAGACTGCCATTGTCAGCTTCTGCATGGGTCTCTCACACACACATCTCTGTGTCTTTCTTTCACTTTCTTGTTTCTTTCTTCTTCCAGAACAGTAAAAATAACAGCAACAACCAACTACTCTACCACCAGAATGCCTACTGTGTGCCAGGTTCTGTATTAGGTACTCTAGTTATATTATCTCAGTAAAACCTAATTACAATCTTGCCAAATAAAGATCATTACTGGCATTTTCAGGGAAGGAAATTGAAGTTAATGCTCACAAGAAAAATGCCCATATGACCATATAACTCTGAATGAGGCTTCCTCAGTCTGTTCTTATTACACACATTCCCTGAAGAATAAGCTTGAAAAATAACTGTTGGATCTGTAAATGGAAGACTCCCAGCACTAATATAATAATCTCTCTTTATGTGAAAGACAATAGCTCTGCTCTTCACAGCTGGTAACCCCCAGTAAGCACTTACTCACAAAGACTGAGAGCATCTTACCAGCTCCACTAAAAATTTATACTCCCTGGGGTAGGAAATGAGGCCTTCCTGACCACACTGCATTAGCCATCCTAATGGACTCTCTTCCATTCATAGTTTTGTAACCACAAGGCAGGCGCACAATGAAGTTGAGTTTCTCACAAGAAGCTTCAGGGACTTCCAGGAACCACCCATCACTGGCCTGCCTCCCATCAGGGGCTGTAAGACCCCAGAGGCCAGAAACATAATGAGGAGCCCTAGGACCTAACTTTAGCTAAGTTGTGGCCTTAAAGCCCAGAAAACACACAGGTTTAAGTTTTAGAATCGAAAGATTCTAACCTAGTCCTTTGCTAGTTACTGGAAGTATAACCCTACAAATTATTCATTATAAAAAGGAAATATTACCTACCTCACAGGGTTCTACTTAGGATTAGTTTAACTTCCTATTTTCAATCTCTGCCTCCAGCTTACCACATTAAAACTGGCGCAATAATGCTACTCTTTCTTCTTCACCATTATTTTAAGGTGGGTTCCTCTCAGCACTACAAGGCTTCTATATGTACAACATAAGAATATGGTCCTTCATATTTACATATGATTTTAATGTATGAATACAGGTACAGGACTGATTCATAGTTCTTTGGACAAGGGGTGACAAAACAAATGTTCAGGAAATGCTTTATATATCTAATAAATATCAATGAGTATATAATTCTGAAAGTTTATGTGTTTTTCATATGCCTTACTATACTGAATTATTTCAATGCTTTTGTGAGGTATATATTACCATGCACATTTTATAAATAAATAAAATTCAGGCTCAGAGAGGTCAAAAGACTTTAAGATAAGCATTTAGGTAGATTCTCACTGAGAAAAACAATACATTTCTAACCATAATGATGATTTTATTTTAAAAAGTTGACTTGCCATTTATGGACCTCAATACTTGGCTTAGACACTTGTAAAAGACTCACAAGAGCACAGTGAGATATGCATTGTTCCTTCTAACAGTGATATCTCTAGTATACAAGGGGTTTTCTTATAAACCAAAGCAGATCGTGGCAGCTTCCCTTAGAAGAACCCGACTATTTTTATTGGAATAGGGTCTCTTGTTCTCTGAGGCCCAGAACTTTCTTCTATCATAGGCTACCTGTTAACATTCTCACTCTGTAACTAAAGAGCAGAATGTAAGGAAACACCCTTCATACCTTCCTTCTGCTAAAGACAAGTTCTTGGATCAGTAGACCTTAGTATAAAGGTCAGAGTTCTCCCAGATGACAGAGGTCCTGCAAATGAGGACTTCAGTGTTTAAAAGAATCCCATGCATAATGAAATGGAAGGACTACCAAATTAGGAGACAGGAGATCTGAATTTAAATCTCTTCAGAATCAGTTTTCTCTCCTAAACACCAAATTTGTATAAACAACTGCACACTGGCAGTTCTACAAGAAGGTCTCTCAGGCAGTATACAACATCTTCATATCTATACTTTTACCTTTTTTCTTTCTGCTTGACTAACATCACTTACTGTGACTCATCCTCTCATTCAATCACCTAATTCTGGTGATAGGCAAATTCTGTCAAATCTACCAATCTAAGTATCTCTCAAAACCATCCATTTCTCCCCACTCACACTATGCTACTAGCTTGGTTCAAACAATCATTTCTTACCTGTAATTACACGATAACCGCCTGACTATTTATTACTTTCTCTAGTCAACTCTCCACACTGTAGTCAGACTGATTTTTTTTTTCCAGAATCTGCAGGCCTCATCCTATTACTTCTCTATTTCTAGTCTATACAGTAAGAAAGTAGCAGTGTCCTTACTGAGCTAAGAAGGGCTAAAAATTAACCAAAATAAAAAGAGATAATGCAAAAGTACCAGATGGCACAGATACTCACCTCCTGTCCTGTGGCCACATCCATTGCAGTGTACACGGTGCCTGAAGCACTGAACATCAGGTGGAAAGAGAAATAACAAACACAGGTGTTCAATGAATTATAAGCCAAATGCAAGTCTATATACAATCTGGCAATGCAAGTGATAATAATAGCTGCAAAAATAATCCCCTAATTTTCCCATCTCCATTCTTATATTGAGAGGCAGTATACAATAGTAAAGAGAATATATAGGGTCTAATGGACAAGAGACCTAAATTCCAATGTGGAACTAAGTACCTGGACAGATTATTTAATTTCTTTGAGCTTTACTTTACTCATTTGTGAAGATAAGACTACACAAGAGTATTTAAATCAATTAGGATAAAGCACTTAGCCAAGTGCTAGATACAATAGGTCTTTAATATATACTAGTTTCCTGCTTCTGCTTCCTCTTATTCCAGCAACAGTGGCAAATTGCTTTACTCTCCCGTGACCTCAAAATCTGCATCTATAAAGAGGGATAAGATTAGATCTGTGATTTTAATTAGAGGTGAGGGGTTGGGTTGAGAGAATTTCAGAATAAGGAGGAGAGTTGAATATAATTTATCAAAAAGTCATACGGACTTCTGGGGAACCAACAATGTGAGTACCAGTTACATGGGTGTGCTCACTTTTTGAAAACTCATCAAGCTGTACACTTATGTATGTTATATTCCACTACAATTTACATTCAAAAACTATTCCTACTAAAAAACTACAAGAATTTGTAGAATCACTGAAAAATCTAAAATAGTTTCAAATTGTTCTTCCCACTCTGATACAATGACACTTTAAAACAGTATTTTTCTTTTTTTTTTTTTTAAAGATTTATTTATTTATGCACACAAGAGCTGGGGTACAGGCCAGAGGTGTGGGGGTGGTGAGAGGATTCACCACAGAGAGCAGGGAGCAGAACAGGCAGATCAACAGAGGCACACTGCTGAGGGTAGCAGCGGGYACAGCAGGAGAGGTCTGCCGCGCCATGTGGGTCCCCACCCTGGCCGGCAGCAGGGATCGAACTCATGCTGCAGTGGCTGCGTTTTGCTTCATAGTGCGTTGCTTAACCCACTGCACCACCAGGGAGGCCCTAAAACAGTATTTTTCAATCGTTTATCCTATCAAACAATTTGTGAATTTTCTATTGTAGTTTGTATTATGAAATAGGTTTTTAGTCATTTTTCCAACATAAGATGACATTAAATATGCTCCTTCAAATACATATGCTCCCAAAAAAATCGGATACTACTTCTACCCCATCCACAAGGTAAAAATAGCCTCACTATAAATACATGTGTATGTGTATGTATATACATATACATTTACATACACTAGGAGAGGAAAGATGGAGGGTGAAGGGAAGAAGGAAGAAACCTAAGAATAATGCTAGAAAAGTAATCATGTCCATTCGAAATACTAAAATCTTATCTCATGCCTATAACCATAAATACTGCATTTGTCTAGATGAATAATATGCTACAATGTTCGTAACTGTATATGCCATATGCCACATATATATGATGCCATTTGAAGAAATTTTAAATTATCATGTATGGCAAAAATGCATCCTATACATTATACTTCCCAGGAGAAATCACCTGTAATATCATTTTATAACTAAAAATCATGGTCACCAGTTTCCTAACCACCATTTTTAAGCTGGAACCCTGGATACATGCCAGGAAATTGTGATTGTAAGATACTGGTATATAAGGATTGGATTATTTGCATTGGCAATTACTTCTCCACTGGCTGCTCATCCACCTCTAGTCATCTTCTGCCATAAAAGTACTTTTATGCTAATCCTTAGCATATGCACCACTTTTAAAAGGCAAACATGCCCAGACCTCAGAGGACTGGACATTTTGGGACTATGGTTCCATGATTAAGAGGTCTAGAAAGGTACCTAAGCCCATTGGTTAGTACTCAATTATTTCTAAACTGAACAGACATACTATTAGACATATGAGGTCCAAATTAAAAAATCAAATCTTCAAGTTTAAAGGGGGTGGGGAAAACAAAAAGTATAACAGTACTATTTACAACATTTGTGTGGCATTTACAGTTTTAAAATTATAGAACATGAAATTATCTATATATGTGCTTAACTATTTCATTTCTCCCTTCACACTAACAGACTTTTCAAGAAAACGAGGGAAAAACATTTTACAGATGTTGCTTATTAATGGGTCTCATGCATTTGGGAAAAAATTCTGAATTTCTGGAGATGAAAGATCTCAAATTCCCAATCCCTCTCCCTTAAGTTTATGAACAAAAAAACTGAAATCCAGAGATGAAATTCCCAGATTATCTGTGACAAGCAAAAGGAATTTTCAAAGTATTAAACTAATTTATGCCATTCAGACTTACAAAATCATGTTTAGTAGGAAAAGCACTGGACCAGGAAAAAATGAGGTACATTCAAGTCCAGGACTTTAAAGATTCCATCTGTTAAGCAACAGATGGAAATTGTAGAATGAAGCACATGCTCAGTATCACTATATCATACACCTTATTTTATCTTCAGAAGTTCTTTGATGCGTAAAAAAGAAAACCTCAAAGATTTCATTAGCAACAATGCTTTAATTCAGCCAACAATGAGCCTTCTATAAGCCAGATACTTCTTTATCAATGCTTTTTAATTCCAGCACTTTGGAAAGGCCTGTGTAAATCTCCTTTTCTCTTTTATATAAAAGCATAATTTACCCAAAATAATTTGCACAAATATTAAGAGTACAACTTGATGATTTTTTTATATATGTACACCCCATGTGTTCAGTACCAAGATCATCCTGAAGGATCCCTCATGTTCCGTCCCAATCAATATTCCTCTCCCAGAAGTAATCATTATTCTGGCTTCTATTAGTAAATGTTTTTTTGCTTGTTCTTGAAATTCATATAAGTAGAATTATACAGTTCCTGCTCTATATGTTTGGCTTCTTTTGCTCAAAATAATGGCCAAACATTTTTAAGACATATGTCAGTATATGATAATTTTACTCTTCGCTATCTTCTTTTGTAGACATGAGAAACTTCAAAGCAGAGATTGTCTAATTCATAGCTGCACTCACAGTACCTAGCATACAATGGAATCTCTATTCAGATTTGCTAAGTTTAGTACACTGCAGGCAGCATACAATATTTAAAGAAGGAACCAAAGAGCAGGAGCATGGCATCCACCTCATCCCCCTAGAAAAACAGGTCCCATTAGATAGCAGAAAGATCTGCAGTTTAGAGTCTCCTATTTGACATTAATGCTGGTAGGTCGTAGCACAAGACAGGGTTAATCTGGAAAAGAAGAACTGTAACTTGGGAAGCAGGTTTTGTGCTACGAAATTATGTGTTTTTATCACTTTCACTGCAAAAATATTTTTAGCAACATGGTCAGCTAATGGAACATCTCTCACATTAAGTACAATTCCACCAAACCTGAAGTTAGTCTAACATACCTCCAAATGGGTACAGGGTGAGGTGGAGGAAGAAAATGAGACTTATAAGAGGCAAAACAAAAGCACACATAGTTTTTAAGTCATTTTACTAGGGAAAGAAAAAGCCCCTACTAACCCTTGTCCAATCTTCTCAAACCGTGTATATTTCTTCTTAGGATCGCCCACACTCACTATGCTCCCTTTGAAAGAAATAGAAATCATGAATCATTTTTTACCCCAGATCAAGATACAAAACAGGCCCATGTGCTTCCAAACCCTGGAGGTAGCAAAAATTGAAGATCTATCTACATTACCCCAAAACTATAATAAGCAGGTCCTTAGCTTTTCCCTATAAATTCCAATTAAAAATGTCAGCTTTTTCACTGTTTTTATTCATAGTAATGTATTTAATTTTTAAATTCTTAAGTCAGTCATTCATTTTTAAATTCACTCATTCAATAAACATTTATTCATTTAATATGTTCACTCCATACAAAGCCCCATGTTTAGTGCTAGGAATAAAGAGGTAGATGAAACACAGTTAAGATACCCTACTTTCCAAAAGCTCAATTTCATGAAGACAAGTATAAAGTTTGATGAAAATATAATAATTACTGTGATAGATAGCAAGAGGATATAGAAAGAGACACAAAATACAGACTGCTAAAGTGTCAGAAAAGAGTGATAACTGGGCTGATTTTTACTGAATAGTAGGAGTCGGCCAGGGAGGAAAAGGAGAAAAGCAGTTACAGAAGTCCTTCAAGTGCAAAAACAAAGAGGTATGAGACAGTTCACTGGGTTTCACAACTTGCACTCTAGAGATGGTGAAACTGAGACCCACAGAATGGAAGATACTTCCATCCAAGGTCACAAATCAAAGTTGGTGTCAAAGCTAAGTTTAGCAGCTTGTTTTCTGTTTTCCCAGTGCGATATGCTTTCCACTACACACCATTTACTAAAACTTGGTACTTTCCATAAAATTCTCTCATTTGATTTATAAGTGAGAAAGGTATTATCATCCCTATTTGAAAGATGAGAAAAAGGAGACCAGTAAGCCAGAGAACAATAGGAAATTGCTCAAGAACAAGTCAATGGCAGAGCTGGGGTTTCAACCTAGCCTTCAGACTATTCACTATATAAAAGCATAAGCTATGGCCAAGATATCAAGTGTAACTCCCAAGGCCAGTCTTCTTTAGAATTCTATGTTCTAAATATTTTTTAAAACCTGGTTCAGAGAAAATACCTACAAACAGGACTAAATACATGGGTAGGTAAGAGGCTTTTCTCCATAATTTCATAAGGCGTCTGGGCAAGGGCAACTTAAAAGAATGAAAAAAAAATTTAAGTCAAACAAGAACTATCAGGAAGAAATTGAGAACTGCAAAGCTAGAGAACCACAAGTCTGAACTCTAGAAAGCAATGCCATTCAGTAGATATGGTCAAAATCAATCCTCTTGAGGAGGAGATAGGTACAAAAAATAATAAATAAATAAATTAGTGGCTTGTCAAATGATTTTTCCAAGTCCACAGAACAATCAAGTGCTTCCTCACTGTATGAATTCTCCTGCAGTTTATTAGAACACATAAACTACCCTAGTATGTTCCCATTTCTTGCCACTAAAGAAAGTAAAAGTTTCCATCTGAGAAAAAGAGGCAACATGCTTTTTCACAAGGACACAAGTCATGTTCTCATCCCTGTCCTGTCAAATTCTGGATGTGTAATTTGGACGGGGCATTTAGCATCTCTGAGCTTCAATGCCTTAGCTGCAAAAATGAGGATTATAATACCTATCTATACAAGGTTTATATGACGAATAAATGGGAAAAAATCAGGAAATTACCTGGCTTGTCATTTCATACATAGTACAGGCTTATAAAAGATTAGTTTTCTTTCTCTTTTCCTACAACCAAGAGAGCAGTCTTTTCCTAGGTCAATGCAAGCATAAATAATCACAGCACTCTTTCTCACTAGGTACACACACAAGCATCCAGTTTTTCTCAACACAACACTCCAGACTATTTGTTAGATAAAAGCTATTTGTTCTCTCCATAACCTGTGCCTAGGGGTGAGACATGGACAGTTCTCAAAATAAGCTATTCACACTCTCCTCACATTCCCATAACAACATGGTATCTAATTAGAGCCAATGAAACAGTAAGTGCAGGAGCACAGTGAGGAGAAGCATAAAGTGTGGCTAACAAGGATAACCAGTCAGCCATAAGGAACAAGTCTAGGGCCAGGACAGTTACCGCAATGGAATTCCATCTTTGTGTTCAACCAGTTACCTATGAGAGAAAAGTTCAGAAAGCTACAAAGTGCTTACGTAATTTCTCCAAGATCTCTTCATCAGACATTTTAGGTTTCTTCTTCTGTTTTTCAGTATTCCGGGTGAGAGCATCTGGCGGAGCAGTATTATTCTCAGTAGGTGAAATGGGAGATGTAGCCACATCCCGCGTTGGAGTAACAGGAAGTGGTTCGATCACAGACCGGGTGTACACCTGCATTGTTGGTGCAAGAATTTGGCAAGGCCAGCCTTTGTTAGCATGGGGAGGCTCATTAGCCTCTTACAGATATGTGTTAGAATGTCCAAAGAAGAAAAAAATCCAGATAAATTCATCCTTTTTTCTAGACCACTGTATACCTTAGGGGTTAGTGAAAGTGTGAACATGAAAATATTCAATACAAGGTAGACAACTCAACAGAAGTAATTTGAAGGAGTGTTTATTGTCTATTGATAAATGGGAATCTGCTTCATCTTTAACATTCTATTCTTTCCCAAGTTGAAATATTGTATATTCCCACAAAACTTTGCACTGCTAATATAAGATTTAACATTATCTTCTTCTGAGTTACTCCCTCTTTAAATACTGGGCTCTTGCAAGAATGGACTACAACAGTTCTTCTTTAAGAGGCAATAGGTTGGAGTCATTTTAATCCAAGATTATGGAATCTGACTGCCTGGGCTTAAATCCCATCTCTCATTTTTATTTGTATGACCTTGGGTAGGTTACTTAACTTTTCTGTGCTTCAATTTCATTTGTAAAATTGTGATAATTATGATACCTATTTTATGCTAATAAAGTTGTGGTAAAATTGATGTGTAGGGCCTCCTTGGTGGCGCAGTGGGTTAAGCAACACACTGTGAAGCAAAACGCAGCCACTGCGGCACAAATTCAATCCCTGCCGCTGGCCCGGGGGGGTGGGGTGGTGGCGGGGAGAGACACGACCCACATGGCGCAGCAGACCTCTCCTGCCTCACCTGATGCTCCCCTCAGCAGTGTGTTTCTGTCAGTCTGCTTGTTCTGTTCCCGGCTCTGTCTCTGGTGAATCCTCTCACATCCCTGGACTCTGGCCTGTACCCCAGCTCTTATATGTATAAAAAAATCTTTTAAAAAAATTTATGTGTAATATGATTAGAATCACTTCTACCAGATGATAAGATTTCCAATTTTAGCTAATAATATATGTTCTATTTATTCATTTACTTAAAACATCCACTGGAAAACTATTTTGCCTCATTCTTTTTTCTACACTGATTTAGCTTTATATGCAGTGTATATACACTTTATATACAGTGTATATCACTACACACTCAGGGCTGTACAGTACAATACAGTACAAAGGTACAAACTTTTGCCCCATCCTCTCATTCACATGAAAGAAATGTCATGAGAAAGTTCTGACTACAAGCCAGAAAGGGATAAATATAAAAATTAAGCAAATTTTACACTATTGTGGTTCAGAAGAAGTGCTCCTAGATTATAGCCCCTTCTCTGGGACATGTTTCAAAGAATTTATCGATTTTTTTCATAAAAAGATCACAATTATCTTTTGGGTAGTCTATGAACTCTATGAAAACAGAATCCCTGAATTTCTGTAACTTAAGCTACTGCCTAACAAAAAACAGGGATTCAGGTCAATGTTTGATGAACTAACGAACAAACAAGTGGAATTCATAAGCTGGATCTTAAAGAAAGGCCAGAATTTTAATAGGCGGACAAAGGAGAACACTTTTCACAATGTGTCGAGAGTAATAAATCAAGACAATGAGACCAGAGACTGTAGCTTCTTTCTTGACTGCTCTAGCGTAGTGAATCATTAATTTTCAATTCTCGTAGCTATAAACAAACTAAATTGCTGGTACCTAAACCTATACTTTCTTATCTTGTCTTCCTACTTTGATTTTTCTTATATGGCTTCTTGAGAACATAGACCTACCTTTTCTTTGTCTAATATTATTCGTCTCTGGCTCCTGGCACAGGTCTGCCTGGGCTTGGAATCAATTCCCTGGTTTCATTCCTGGCTCACGCTTAGTCACTAAGAGACGCTTGGTAAATCAATTTACCTCTCTATATCTCAACTTTTCTATAAACTAAGAATTAACGGTGCCTTTTCAGAAAAAGAATTCCATGAAGACCAAATTTATCAATTCATTTGCTCATTCAGTATTGACATCTTTCTGTATCTAATACTTGCTAAGTAAGAACTGTATTAAGCACTGCAAATATGATTATGCGTGTGTGTGTGTGTGTGTGTATTTCTTCTGCTTTATAGGGGAGTTCATGGTATAGTGGGGTGGGAAACGCTTTTCTTAATGAACATGTTTATAAACCAAAAAAGGCATATCAATGTAAACTATCTTGATAACTGTCCAATTCTGAAGCTTTTTTACTTACGGCAACTTTGTGACCTAAAGAAAGGGTGATTCCACAAATTCTGTTTATAAGTTCTCAACCTAAAAGTCCATATAATACCCTTGAATTTCCTTCAAAGTATCTTCCACAGCCAACCAATTTCAGTTTGAACACCTCCCTTAATGCTGTACTCCAGTGGTAGTCTTTTATCTGTATTATCACAGAGTTTAAGTTCTAATCCTTCTTTCGCTATGAGGTTCTTATATAATAAAAAATCCAAACAAAGAAACCCTAAAAAAGCATCATCTGATGATAGGTCAGTGCTTAATGATGCTAAATCAAGTAAAAGGCATGGGGACTAGATTGTATAAAGTGAGGACTGAGAGACTGTGGCTATTCTGAGATACGAGAACCTCAAAGGAAGTTAAATAAAAATCACTGCCAACATCCGGTATCAAAATGCACTCCTGATGTCCAGTACATTAATAGCACTAAGATATTTATAAATCCTCTTGGGTCTTTTAGTATCATCATTGATAGTCTATGAAGCTGAAGGCTGCACATTTAACAGAGAAGAAAAGATCTGCAGCTGGCTAGTAAGTTGCTTCCCAGGAGACTAGATAAATTGATACTAGTCCTACACTAAGTAACATTAATTCTCTACACTTCCTAAATGTCTGTGCAGAGCAGGCTAAGTACATTAAGGCTGGGTTGGTATAAATATGAGTTTTTCAGGACACTTTGGTACTATCTGCAAAACAATTATAAATAAATATACTACTTCTTGCCTAATTGCACAGAAAGTTCAGTGATTTCACCAGCTCCAAAACAGGATATCTACTAAAACGCTAAACCTTTACACAGGGACACCAATCTCCCCTCTTACTCCCACATTCTAATGAAGTACATAGCTGTGCATAATTCCAAATACTCACAGATTTTGTATGCTCTGGGCGAGGAGCAATCACTGGAGGTGGGGTAGCATCATCATCATCATCTTCATCTTCCGAAACTGGAGGCACAGCAGGAGTCTCAGATACCGCTTTCACATTCTACAGTGGGAGAAAAAGCCAGATTCATCAGGTCCATTTGACATGGAACCTCATCTATGAGGATCATCAATCTCCCAAAAGAAAATTCATCCTGTCACTCCTTCTCAAACCCACACTAGTCTCCAAAAACTCCAGTATTCTGTAGTCAGTCTCAGAACACAGTCAGCTTCCCTGTCTTTCCACTATCACCATCTACTCAGTCCCTGGAAGGTTTCCTTCTCCCACCCAAAGTCTAACTGTCAAAATACACTCGGTTATAGCTTCTCTACCTGCCTTCCTTCACTCCACCTAAGGAAAAATTCATAGTTCCTTCTTACTCTATGAATTTTACTCTCTACACTGAATAGTCTAAAGTATGAGATGTAGGGGAGGGCTCAAAAGTTTGTAATATTAAGTGGTTTATCTTTGAGACTCTTACTCTTTTCTAAGTATTTGCTAAGTCAGGCCTTTGCCTCTCATTTTCCTTTCTTTGCCAAAACCTAGTAGATCTATTATATCACTAGATAACCTCATCTCAATCCAGGAAGATACAGAAAATCAGGAGACCCTGGTCTCAAGAAGACAATGAGTTTCTCCCCAGGCTGAATACTCTCCATTTCACTAAGCTTCGCCCTGCAGTGGAATGAACCTTACAGTACCACTAATTGTATCTTGTAAAATCTCAACAATTTGATTTCCCCATGAAAACTGTAACAAAGCTGGGCAAAGATTGGCAGGTTTTAGGGCAGATCCAGGCAAAAATTCATACCATCACTGTATTTAGAACACAGATTCAAAAGACAAAGTAGCTCCAAAACATGAGGTTTACTTTAAAATGGAGAGTAACTGATCACTGCATCAGAGGCAAAAGGAATCTTTTAATATACACTGATAAAACCTGACAGTTTCAGATATTTTTGGGACACCTACTTTGTGCTTATTAAGATACTGTGATGAATGCTGTCACCATAAAGTTTCAAAACTGAAAAAGATGGTCCATGTCTGAAAGCAGCTCACCAGCTAATATAGGAGATAGAGGATAAGTTCTCCTCCTACCTTCCTTTTGTGGTCTCTAGGCAGAGGAGAGGCAGAATGACAGATGATAACTGAAGGAACTTACCTAGTAGAATACTAGCCTGAGTCACTGTATGGGATACTGCCCTTTACCACATCTGACATGCTATGGTAAGAAAAACTGGTGATTCCTAGATCCTGACACAACCTCCACTAAAGGGCATAAGTTAAAAACTGATAGAGCACGCATATGAAAACAGCTAGCTTTGGTCACCAGAGGCAATTACTCTATCTTCTTGGCCTCAAATGTCAATACTTGAAGAAATATGGAGCAAAGAGGAGTGGCAGAATTTGAAGAGTGACTATAAGTCCTTTCAGTTCTAAATTACAATATTGTAATGCATGTAAGTGATGTGTTTAACTACACTTCTAATAAAAATGTTTCTAACTAGCTACTTGAAAGCTGCTTTGGAAGTATTCTTTCAGTGAGGGAAGCAATATCTTTCCTACAATGAATGTAATGAAGATTTAGCAAGATTTGTAATACAAATAATTCTTACATGCAGTATCTACAGAATCTCTCTGAACATACTAGATTTTCTTCAGTTCTTTTTCTGAATTACCTATTTCCTTTGGTTCAATTTCATTTCTTAATATTAGTCCTTTCTCTTTAATGCTGTGTTTCTCTCAAGTATCTAGAGATCCTCAGCTATCCATTTATATTTACAAATGAAGCACTAGATTGATTGGTGTATGTAATAAACATGAGTTTCTTCTGTAGTTATGTAAGTCTGTTTCTCCATTGTCCCTTCCTCTGAATGGGAGGTCTGATGCAGTCCGCTATGTGAGTTATAGAGATGACATGCATCACTTTAGGGTATGTTGACATGGAAAAGGACATATGATAAAGATTTCTCTCTTCCAAGTTATCAAAAGTGTAAGGAATTTATCTTGGGATGAAATGTACTTCTTTTCACTGTAGAGCCACTTCTCCACCCCTCACCCCCACCCCACCCTTTACACTTGTTGCAGAGATCTATGGTTACATTAAGCTGTGCTCTACTTCTTTCTTTTCAGGTCCTTATACCCATCACAGGAGTTTCTTCAAGTAGGCACTTATTCTTTATAAAAAACTATGTGGCTTAAGCTAAGAAGCAAGATTCTGCTACCTAGTGCCCTTGGTGTTTCAAATGAAGAATTTTAATTAATTTTACCCTTGAAGATGACCTGGGAGTTCTTCCTGCTTTGTGTATGTATGTAGGTGTGTGTATACACGCGTGTATTCGTTCTCTCAGCTCATTTTCTCTGGAACTACTTTGATCTTACTAAGAATTTTCCCTTTGACATACTTTTTAAGTTGTTTCTTCCATTCTGATCATTTTGATCTTCTCTGCTTTCAATCTTCCATGAGTTGTTGACAATAGTTCTTTTAAGTGTTGTGCTCATTTTCGAACACTGTTGTTGTTTTTTTAAATGTATCTTTTCTAGAATTAAGAAATCTGGGATACCGGGCCTCCCTGGTGGCGCAGTGGGTTAAGCAACGCACCATGAAGCAAACCGCAGCCACTGCAGCACGAGTTCGATCCCTGCTGCCGGCCAGGGAGG
>JAGFMF010012144.1:4155033-4197501 GCA_019455555.1 Galemys pyrenaicus | reverse complement strand
GTGGACATGATTTCTGATTTCTCTTCCTGGGGTTTTAGGTATTTCTGCCTGATATCTGTTCCTCTGCGGCTGGGTACAGGTTCCAGTAGTATTCTGTTTTGGCAGATATTAAAAGAACAAGAAAATGGAAGAAGAAAACAAACAAACCTAAAACAAAAACTGAAACAAGAAGAACAGAAAGCCTGAACCAATGAACAAGCATAGAGGGAACAAAGCAGAAACTAAAGAGGAAGAAAAAGAAAAGGGAAAGAGAGAAAATTAAGAAGAAACAGATAGACAAATTAAAAGAAATAAAGTAAGAACAACAAAAAATCAAACACTAATCAGACCAAAAAAAAGGCTAGGACAAGATACAAATGAGAAAAAGGAGGGGAGAAGAAAAGTAAAAACACCAAAAGCTAAAAGCAACTAAAACAAAACAATCCAAAACCAAAACCAACAAACAATCAAAAACTAACAAACAACAACAAAAACCACTCCACTGGGGGGGGGGGGGGGGGGGGCACGGGGTGGTGCTGATTGAATTGCAGCAGCAAATAAGGGCCAGTGTGTTAACTGGGTGGGTGATGGGATTCTTGAGAACTCCTCCACCTAAGGTCTAAGGTTCCCAAAGCTCCCTATGTTGGGACTAGCTCTGTATGGCTCCCCTTAATATCAGTCTTTGTGTGGGGGGAGGGAGTAGCAACGGAGCAGTTGGCACACCAGCTGTGCCTTTCCTAAACTAGGAATGCCCGTCTGACCTCCTCTGGATGTCCCTGGAGTCTGGATCCAGATGTTGGAGAGGATTTTCTCCGTATGGAGCGAGGCATCTGCTCAATCTGTGGTTGCAAGCACTTCTTTACAACCCTATGATGGGCCATGGCCATCTGTGGCTTCCCTGATGCAGTCACTTTTCTGTGTTTGCCCTTGGGGGTTGTTTGTCTCTGTGTGGGTTCTCAGGCATCTACATCCTGCTCTGGTGTATTCCCAGACTGCTGTAGTCCTGTATCACCCTAAACCGAGGGGGGTGGATTACAATGGTAATTCAAGCTATGCCAAACTCGTTCTGCAGTTCAGTGTGGTTTCCTCTCAATCTCTGTGCCAGTCTTAGGCATGCAGCTCCTGGCCGTGGCATTTTCCGACTGACTTTTAAAGCTCAGATCTCAACCTGCTAGGGTTGCTTTGTACCCAAAGTCCCGCGGGGGGCGGGGGGGGGGGATCCTAGGATGGTGCTCCCAGGGTACTGGGCGCAATAGGATCCCCACTTGAGCTGGATTGGCGTTCCGGCCCAACTTTGCTCTATCTGTCTGCAACAGTCCCAGGCACGCAGCTCCTGGCTGTGGTGTTTTCTGACCAACTTTTACAGCTCAAGTCTCAGCCTGCATGAGCTGCTATGCATCCAGCAATCCAGCAATCCAGCAACCCCGCCACCAATCTCCACTCTTGGAGTGGTGCCTTCGGGGCGCCGGGGATTGCCCAGTCCTTACTTCAAACAGGAGTTCATTTAGAGTTTCCTACCGCTTTCTGTCAGGCTGATGCTGCCTATATGTAAGCTGACAGTTCATTTTCTAGCTTTTTTTTTTTTTTTTTGTATTCACTGTTATGTGTATCTGGAGACGATGAGTCCAGCATCTTCACTCTGCCGCCATCTTTCCCAATTCTGTACTTCTTTTTTAAAATATAACATCTCTGAAATAGAGATGGCTCCTACAATCAAAGGCCTTACATGTTTCAGTTGGTAAAACTTTCTTTATTTTGTGGTATATAAAGTAATGGTGAATCTTATAATCAGAGATATCTTACACTTGTAAAAATATGAAACATGAACCTAGTAGAGGTCTTAGCAAGAAAACATGTTTAAAGACCAAGTATTGTGGGTTTTTTTTAATTTAATTACTAAATGTCCCAGAAGAAACTGGCTTTGTCAGTTTACCACCAATGTTATTAAGAAATATTCTACCAAATCTAAAATATCTTTCACCAAGAACCACTCCCAGAAAACATCCAATGTCTCAATTCCAGTATATAAGAAAGTGCCAAATAAAGCTTCTCTGGTTCTATGGCAAATCCTGAACCCACAAAGCAGGAAATAAAGCAGACTGTGAAAACAGGTTCTTAAAACATATCCTGAAAAGCCAGCCGTATTGCGGGAGAAATCAATTCAGGATATACTTTAACATAATTCATTTGTTTTTCCTGTCCAAAGGAACATCTGTGTAGGCAGAGGAAAGTGCAACACCACGCTTTTATTGTATCACCTCAGTACTTATGCCCTGCTTGTTTATGTGGTCTGGGCAGTCTGGTAATAAATATGTCTGTTACATCAGTAAGCACTGTTCAATATACAATTTCCGTACAATATAATCAAATTCCAAAGAACTACTTGCTCTAACAGAAAGACAGAGAAGAACATATTCCCGACCCCTTCATTCTATAAATGAGAAAATGAAGGTTCAAAGAGGGAAAGAAATTTATTCAAGGTTTCTATCAATGACAAAGAAGGGCTAAAACCCATGACTCTGGGTTGTTGATGTAGTGTATATTTTGTTTATCATGTTAGCTATTAGTAGGGGGAAAAGGAGGCTAGAAAGTGACAAAAATTGGCATGGAGGACTGTGCTTAGATGTCAGACAGCAAAGGAATTAAGGGCACAAGTTTAAAATATACTTCCATCTCATATCAACTAAGTCACCCAAAGTAAGTCACTTCACTTCTCTAAACCTAATTAATTTCTCGGTGTCTATAAGATGGGGTAATATTCCTTGCTCTGACAATCCCTAATGTCATCATGAGAATCAAATGAGGTAATTCATGTGAAAGCATATACAAATTAAAGTAATACTATCATAATGAATGGTATGAATAAAGGGGAAACAGGTTAAGAAAAGATAAAAATTTAAAAATAAATTCTGCCAAGTATATAATTTTGACAGGCATTGGCTATGGTCTTCACCTTCTAGAAAATGAGAAAACCTTGAATGTATACAAACACAAACATCCATATAAGTACACATGTTCACAAATTTATACACAGAGCACACAATTACCTGGAGGTGTACATCTACACATACATTCATTCACTCATAAATACTTAGGCGAACTTTATTCACAAACATATGCAAACTCACAGAACTATGTTTCCATATATATATATGTATATACATCTGTATATACATGTCTACTCATCTGTAGTTGGGTACTTAGGTAATTTCCATACTTTGGTTATTGTAAATAGTGTTGCAATATATATGTATACATATATACACACAGAGAGACATATATGGCTTTAGTATACATCTATAGACATGTACATAAAAGCAGACAGATTCTTCCAGTGGCTTTGTTGCTGAGAACTTTCAAAACCAACTTCTAATCAATAACAAATTCCTTAAGACACAAGTTCTAACCTTCTGAACACAAAAATTTCCTACCTGGCAACTCTCAACCCTAATTCCACCTTGGAATGACCCAATCCTCAAAGGGAGAAGTGAGATAGACCAGCAGGGCCAGACGTGAGGAAGGAAATACTGCTGGGAACAAGCATGACCCTCTTCTGGGTACCACCATAGCAGTATGAGTGAAGCTGCAGTCTGTCATCCTCACCATCTGTGCCTTTTGATACAAGCCAGATACTCACTGGGAAAGCACTCTTTAAAATTAGCTAGTTCATCCTGGGTCTCACTTTCTCCAACCTGCTCTTTAGCAGAAACAGTACAAACACTGGAACGAGCACTGGATTGGAACTTAAAATACCAGCCCTGTCAATAATTCAGTCACATTATTTTGAAAGGCCTTTTTGGCTTTTATGTCTGGAAAAATAAGGAGCCAGAGTGATATATATTAAGGATACTTCTTTTTTATTATTATTTTAAAAATTTTATTGAGATAATGTTGTTTTAAAATACTGTATATGTTATTGTTCTAGGAGAACATTTCTTTCAAATGTATATTATCACACTATTCTCACCAACAAAATGTCCATATTCTAATGGGTCCCTTTCCTCCTATGCTCTCCACCCCTTCTCTCCTCTGGTAGCCTCAGTTCTGCAGTTAAATTTCAAAGGTTTGTTTTGCTTTAGTTTTGTTTGTTCTTTTGCTTTGTTACTGTGTATTCCACATATGAGAGAAATCTGTTATTTGTCTTTCTCTTTTTGACTTATTTCACTTATTTAACATAATCCCCAACAGTTCCATTTGTGTTGTTGCAAATATTAAGGTTCACCTTTTTATAGCTGAATAGTATTCCATTGTGTATATCTAGCAAATCTTTTTAATCTACTCATCTGTAGTTGGGTACTTAGGTAATTTCCATACTTTGGTTATTGTAAATAGTGTTGCAATGATCATAGGAGTGTATATTTACCTAGAAATTAGTGTTTTTGTGTTCTTCAAGTAGATACCTAGGAGGCAAACTGCTAGATCATATGATAGATCTATTTTTAATGTTTTGAGAAGCCATCATATTGTTTTTAAGAATAATTCTTCCTCTAACATTCTAAGATATTATATATGAGGCAAAATCCAGAAATGTTAAGTCTTCTCATACATACCCAGGAAAAGATAAATCTTTCTGCTGTGGAAGGAGGTGTTCTAAATAGTTACTAAAGGCAAATTGTAAATTCAAAAGGTATTGGTCTAGGCATTAGGAGATCTGGATTTTAACCCCAATTCTGCTATCAAAAATACACTGAAAAACATAATCCCTTACCTACAGCGTACACCTAAAAAAATTTATTATTACTAGACTGGTTTTCATTTTACTGATAAACACTAATTTATTGTTTTGTTTTGTTTTTTTAAGATTTATTTATTTAAGCATACAAGAGCTGAGGTGCAGGCCAGAGTCACGAGAGGATTCACCAGAGACAGAGTGGGGAGCAGAACAGGCAGATCCACTGAGATACACTGCTGAGGGGAGCATCAGGCAAGGCAGGAGAGGCCTGCTGCGCCATGTGGGTCCCCTCCCTGGGCAGGGATCAAACTCGTGCTGCTGTGCTGCTGATGCTTCACAGTGCTGCGCTCAACCCACTGCGCCAGCAGGGAGGCCCTAAACACTAATTTTTTGAGAAAGAATAACTTATAACATAAACATTAATGTTATTAAATAACTTCCTGATGTTAACAATGAAGATAATGACATTTTCTTGGTGTTATTCTATAATCTATACATAAGTTTCATGTCACTGAGTTCATTCATTCCACACTAAAGCCTTGTGAAGCAGGAATTGTTATTCACATTTTGAGACTCTAAGAAGTGAAGTGACTGACAGAGTCTAATGACTGTCAAAATCTAGGTCTCCTAGTACAAAGTCTATGTTCTTTATAATAATACTCTACTTTTTGAAAGCATGCAGTTTCAGCACACAGACTCAAATGGATGCATAAATTCTATCTCAGCAAAAATGCCATCTTCACTCTTTCTAATACCGTCTTTCCTTACGCTATGGCAGTATGCATGTGGAACTTTTCCACCATATGAAAATTCTTCTCCAGACTGCCCCATACCTGTAAAGCTCATGTACTTCTGACTGTTGGAAGTCTTCTTTGAGTTATAAAATTCCAGTACATCCAATACAGCTTGCGGGTTTTTCTTCTGCTCTGACTTAGTGATATTTGATGTTTGGAGCAAGCGGGCCCATTGCTCTGGCATCCCCTATAAGAGAGACAGACAAGTCTGTAAGAAAGGCACACTCACAGAGAAGACTGAGGGAAAATCAGATATGATATATATCAGCAAATAAAGACAGTTATTCCTTGCTCTCTGTACTCTCAGAGCAATACCCAAGCCTCTCTTACATACCTATCTCATTGTATTAGTCATTTTTAAAAAAGAGTTATTTATTATGCATATAAGAACTGGGGCACAAGCCAGAGGTATGGGGGGGAGGGGAGGAGAGGATTCACCAGAGACACAGTGGGGAACAGAACAGGCAGATTGACCAAAATACACTGCTGAGGGGAGCAGCGGGTGAGGCAGGAGAGGTCTGCTGCATCATGTGGGTCTCCTCCCTGGCTGGGGATCAAACTTGTGTTGCAGTGGCTGTGGATGCTTCATAGTGCAGTGCTCATTAACCCCTTGCACCACCAGCGAGGTCTCAGGTACCAGTTGTTTTTTTGAGCTGTATGCTCCTTTACCAGATTATTTCTTCTTTATCACAGGACCTGCATCTGATTTATCTCTATGTTAATACTGCCCAGCACAGAGCCTGATGCCACAAGGCTACTTTAATAGAGGTCTATTTAAGGAATGGAATCTTCTCTGCTACAACTATAGAAATAAAGAAAGTGTCCTCTCATAAACCTAAGAAACTAAGAATGAGGGTCTCAGGCAAAGACAGCAGCATCGGGAAGATTACAAAGGACTGAATATAATAGTGAATAGACAGAACTCTGAAAGACCAAAGGTCTTTCTGTAACCTAGGACTTACCGTAAACTCCCCTGTGACAGCATCAAAACCAACATGAATTGTGTGCTCAAAATCTGAAGGAAGGGAAATCTCTGGTCGTTCCTTTTCCTTCTTTTTATTTGCTGCAAGAGAAATGGAAAAGGAAATTTAAAAGGTCATTACTATGCTTTTAGACTTACTCAGATCTTTACAAACTATATTTACACTATCCTACATGGGCCCTAGATTGGAATAGATGCTCAATACATGATTAAAGTCTTAGTAGTCTGTTGAACTTAAAGGAGGAGCAGAAAAAACACTCATCAGAGTTAATAATCCTGGTTCTACAAATAGTGAACCAGTTGGGTGCAAATCAAGTCACTTTCTTTTTCTGAACTCTGGCTTTTCCATCTGTTAAAAAAGACACTCTGGGACTGATCACAAAGATATGCAAAGAACTCACAGGACTCAACAAAAAAAAAATACACAATCCAGTCAAGAAATGGGCAGAAGAATTTAAAAGACACTTCTCCAAAGAGGGATGCAAATGGCCAGGAGGCATATGAAGAATATTCAACATCCCTCATAATCAGGGAAATGCAAATCAAAACCACAATGAGATACCACTTTACACCAATAAGAATGGCACATATCAAAAAAACTAGCAACAACAAAAGTTGACAAGGATGTAATGAAAAAGGAACTCTCCTGCACTGCTGGTGGGAATGTAAACTGGTCCAACTACTATGGAAAGTTGTGTGGAGGTTCTTTAGACTACTAAAAATGAAGCTACCATATGACCCAGCAATTCTACTCCTAGGGTTCTACCCAAAGAACACAAAACATTGATTCAAAAGAATGTCTGTACTCCTATGTTTATCGCAGCACTATTTATAACAGGTAAAACTTGGAAACAACCTATATGCCCAAAAATAGACAATTGGATAAAGAAGATGTTGTATATATACACAATGGAATACTATTCAGCAATAAAAAAGATAAACTAATGCCATTTGCAGCAATATGGATAGCACTAGAAGAAATTATGCTCAGTGAAATAAATCAGAAGGAAAAAGAAAAATACTGGATGGTTTCACCTATAGGAGGAATACAAAGGAACCAGATAAGGCATCAGGGAAAAAATAATAACAATAAAAAACATAAAAAATAAACAACCATAAACTAGAGACATTCTGTATGGGAGGAAGAGGGAGAAGGATTGGAATGAGGGAGGGAAGAGCACAGGGACTGTGATGGTGGTACACAGGTGAATTGGTGGTGGAAATTCTATGGGGACTACACGTGAGAAAAGAAAGCAAACATTGTTTAAAAATGAACAATGATGTAAAGTATAGATAAGAAAGGAGACCCTCTGTTAAAAGCAGAGTCTTTAAAGACACTTCCAGTTCTGAGAACCTATAGAACATCCCGCTTGTTTAATCTCTAAATGAATGTTGTTCTCTAAATGAATGCATTTTGGAGAGTTGTTTTAATGCTATGAACTACTAATATTTTATCAAGTGCTTTCCAGGCAATGATTCAAGTTCTTTACCGGTATTTACTCATGTTAATCTCACAACAATCCTATCAGTTAGACACTATTATGCATATTTTGCAAATGAATTGAAGCAGACATTTACTTGCCCAAGATCACATAGTTAATTATTGGCAGCATTCACCCAAGCCTCTCAGACAGTTTGGCCCATAGCCCAAGCTCTAAACCACTATGCTATGGTTTAAAGTCCAAAGACTTATAGTCATCCCTTTCTCATCAGGGATCCTGCATAAAGTAGTTCACTAAAGTACTGCTGACTTGGCAGAGAAAGCTTCAACAGTTAAGGAGTTGTAGTGCTGAAGTACACCTGTAGGGGCTGAACTGTGCCCCTTGCTGGCACCACATATCCCCATTTTTTATAGGTAAGGAAAGTACTTAAAAAGTATTGTTCTTAGTACTTTTGTTGATCATTCCTGAGTTTCAGTGGTAATTTTTTCCTAAAAGTGTTAGACTGCTCATCTAGGCAAACCAGAAATACCCTGTAGGACTATGAGGTGAGGCCAGAATAGCCTCTCTACATAGTAAATCAGCAAGGAAAGCTGAGGTTAGCCCCTTTCTGGTTAGCCCCACTGCCTGTCACTCCAGGAAACCACTGATGTTATTCTCCATGCTAACAAAATCACTTGCTTCATAACAAGCTCCATAGACATTTTCTTTCCTAAAAATGCCCAGGATCATGTATGCACAAGCAGGAGTGAGGGTCAGAGATTGGAAAGCCAAAACTCATCTCAAAGAATTCAATGAACCATATCTGAGAGTTTGACTGGCAGCAGATTGGGACTAAATGCCAGGGTTTCTGAAACTATCCTTTAAGATCAGATAAAAAGTATAGGCTGAAGAAGCCTGTGTTATCCACAGATAACACCCTATGACCAGAAAGAACTAGACTTCACTTAAATGATCCCCTTTTTATATAAAGTGATTCTTTCCAAGTTCACATGTCTGAACCTTACTAACAGCCTGAATAGTAATACTTTATAACAATAAGCACCTTCATTAGTATAAGAAGCACCTTCATTAGTATCATGTTCTAGTGTTTACAAAGTATTTTCGCACATATTAGCTCATTGGAGCCACAAGACAACTGTGACATGAAGGGCAGTGACAATCTCTAATTACTCAATCCCCTTCAGTCATATTTTGAAATCCTATACTATGGGAGTTTAGCACACTGGCCAAAAGAAATTCTGAGGTCCTAGTGCCTCCACAGACATAGTATAAATAGGTAAAATACAGCAAGAAGGAGGAGAGAGAAAGAAGGTCTAGAGTCTAGACCAGTTTTGCCTCTACCATACCATAGATGTTCTCAGTTTTCCCCATCTGAACAATGAGGAGACTAGACCATATGATCTTTAGGGTGCTTCATGCACCTACATTCTATGAAAATAGAAAGATGAGTATTCACAAAGTCCTGCAGCTATATTTCTTACTGACTCTGCATCCCAGTTTTGAACAAGAACTTCACATACATCATCTCATATAATCACCACAATCCTGACAGGCAACTTTCGCTTGTAGGTTGGGAACTTGAAGCACGAACTTGCTTCTTCATCAGCATATGGTATTATCACTTTTGGATTTTGGCCATTCCAAAAGATGCATAGTGATATTTCACTGCTGCTTAAATGCCAATTGCTAGGGCTTAAGTTCTTTATGCACTTGGCAATTTCCCTTCCAGAAGCACCTGCTTTGTGAGAGGGAAAGTTAAGGGTTTAGAAGGGTCCAGACTAAGCAGTCATTTAATATAGTTCATCTGTCTTACAGCTTTACTGTATGGGACATGTTGTGGGCTTCAGAATTGCTGTTTCTAAATTTCCTCTAATCACTCAAAAGACTGTAAGAAGAGCCTACATGTTTTATTATATTTTTATTATTTCTAACACATTATTATATATGCCATCACACACAGACAATGTCACTTACAGTAATTCAGTAATGGAGATTCAGAAAGAAGGGCTCAGAGGATGAGTAGTACATACAGAGTCCCAAGGAAACTAATTCATTAAACACAGAAACATACAAGGTAATGCTGAACTAGGCTCTGTTTCCACAGGTCTCTTTACCTTCTTATAAATACCTTCTATAGACCCACCTCCAAGTTTTTACTAACTTTCTTTTTTGTGCTTGGAATGCCCTGCCTGTCTAACTCTCAGCCATCTTTTAAAGACTGATTTAACCACAACAGAACAAAAACAAAAAGACAAGGACAAATCAGAAACACTTTGTGTGGGTGTAGGTGTGTGTGGGAGAAATGGGATGAGGGCAGAAAAAGCACAAGGGACTGAAGTGATGGTGCGCTGGTGAAATGGTGGTGGGAAATGGGGATCACAATTGATGTCAAATATATATAAAGAAAAATAATAATAAAAGATAAAGAAACTTTAAAAAAAGAAAAGAAAATTGTGAGAGTGAAGATGTGGTATTTGATGTTTCAGAATTAAGCTATGTTTGGTTTTTGGACAGCCTTATTAATCCAATTACTTGCAGTAAATGGGGAGCCATTGAAAGAAATATTTATTTGTAGTTACTTCTCATTTATGCACTATAATATTCTAATGTTATAATATTATAATGTTATAATATTACTCATGTTAGCTAAATTTGTTAAACTCTTCCAAAATTTAGTTTTTAATTTTTTGGTTGAATTTATATTATTGAAATGACATCATATTATAACTATGCAAGTTTGAGGTGTCCATCATTAAAAGTCAACATGTACATACACTAAAATAAATAAATAAAAATAAAGGTTGGTTTAAGTCCCACTTCTTCCAGGAAGTCCCACTTCTTCCAGTCCCACCCTTCCTCCCTCCATGAACTCCAAAGGCATGTCACACTGCCATGCATTTAGTCACTTCCTGTTTTGTTTGACTCCTTGCTTGTTTTAACACTTAACCTCTTTACCTAAAAGGTGTTTCTTGAAGACCAAAATCACACCTTATAATTTTGATCATTATACTTCTAAATTTCAAGTAGACCCCAAGACAGAGCTTACTCAGCTCAAAAACACCCCAGAAAATATTAGGAAGGGATCTTAGAGACCATATCATTCTACTCTCTGGGTAAAGAGGCCTTGAGAAGAAAATTGTCTTGTCCTGTGTCATAGAGCACATGGGGGTAAGACTCAGTTACCTCATCAAGTCTTTCCATGATATTCCCTAATCCCTCCTGAATGAACTGACTAGAAGAAACTGCTTCTAGTTTATAACTGCTTAACATAGACCAGACTTGAGTTACAAGAGGAGGAATGGCTTGGCTAAAGTGGGAAATTAGAGAAGTATGGAGGAAAGGGAAATCTAGCCATCGGGATTTATCCTGCATACTGTTCAATTCTGAATGAGTACTGACTTGGGACCGTCTCAGGGTTCCTGAGACAAGAAAGCAGGAGGAAACTGAAGAAGCCATGAAGTCCAGAGTTACTTAGAACTTTGTGAACTCCTTCCTGGAAGTAACAATCTACTTCTAAGGTATACAGCCCTTCAAAGCCCTTTCATATTAACTGTCTAACTGGCTACTCACAACCCCAGGAACAAGAGGGCATATGGATTATCCCTATTTTACAGCTGATAACACTGAGACCAGAGAATTAAAAGAAATCTGTCCTGGACTAGGATTCAGTAGAAGATGGATTCATTATTAACTTGGCTATCAGCTCACTTTGTGATCCTGGGAAAGTCACTCTCTCTCTGAGTTTCAAGTCTTCAATCTGCAAAATAGGTTAATGAGCCATGCTCAGATCATAGGTGAAAGAAAGTAATAAATCACCTTTCTGGAGAAGAAAGTACCTAAAAGAATGCATGAAAGATAATAGGAATTGGCCATGCAGAGATAGGTAAGAAATTCCCAGAAAGAAACAGAATTAACAGAGGCTCAGAGCAGTAAACATTGACTTGTCTCCTTTCCACCTGCCCAGTAAGTCAAACAAATCTCATAAACCCTTACTAGGAATGTAATCTGATCTTGGGACTTAGGGAAAATATAATGTAGAAAATGAACAAACTCAGGATCTTAGTAGTCTTGTAACTCAAGGCCACAAACATCAAGCTTCCTGGCACTGTCACTGCTGAATGCAAAAATCTGTATATTGACTACCACTATGAGTCCAGAGGAATCTGATAGAAGCTTGTGTTTACATACAAATTTGTAAATGATTAGCAGCATTGTAATTTGTAAATGTCATAGCAGCATTATTTATAAGTCAAAAAGCAGAAGCCCAAAAGTCACCCAAAGATAAATGAAATGTGGATATCCACATAATGAAATGTTAATCATAGAAAAAGAAAAGTCCTGATCTATGCGTCAACATGGATGAATCTTTGTAAGGTAAATGAAGGCATCAAGTTTTTCTGCCCTCCCGCCTTTAGTGTCAATGATAGACACATGTGGTCCTACACGTATGCCTGATGATGGGCACCTGGAGCAGGGTGTAAGCATGTGGGCGCACCTGGGCTGAGACACTGGGCATGAAGAGCATGGGGCTCCACAAGCAGAGGAGAGGTGTAGCAACAGAGCAGCAGGAACAGAAGTGGCAGAAGCTGAGGCTAGAGAGCTCAGAGAGTGAAGATTGGCTGGGGGCTAGGAGGCCTGCCAGCCTCCTGGCCACCTGGCCTCCCCGCCTGCCGTGTACCTGGTCACCTCTGATGCAGAAAGATTAATAAAAGCCTGGAAAAGCCACCAAAGGCCCCAGGACTCCTCCTTTACCCATATGCCCAAATCACAGAGAACCTGCCCCGTGTGTTCCTGCCACTATAACCTTAAAAACATAAAAGGCCACATAAAGATTCCACTTATATACAATGTCCAGAAAAGGCAATTTCATAAACAGAAAGTAGATGAGTGGTTGCCAGGGGGCAGGAGAAAAGGGGAATGTGGAATACTACTACAGTTACAGGGGTTTTTGTTTTGTTCTGTTCTGAGGTTGATAAAGTATACCAAAATTAAGTAATTGTGATTGTACGATCTTCTCAATCTACTAAAAACTATTGAATTGTACTCTCTGAGTCTGAAAACGGTATTTAATTTATATCTCAATTTAAAATAAGTTAAATGTAATTTACCATATCAACAAGAATAAAGAGAACATGTATATAATCAATGCAGAAAAATTAGATTTCAACTGTGACTGAAACTTCTTAGCAAACTCAGATTACAAGTGAATTCAGTTAATCTAGTAAAAGCTAATTACCAAAAACACTTTCAGAAACATCATACTTAGTGTCGATAGTTTTTCCTCCGAGATTTGAATTAAAACTACCCTACCATGACATCTACTCATAATACTTAAGGTGTTACCAAGTGCAATCAGGAAATAAAAATAAGTAAAAGAAGGATTAAAAAGGAAGAAACAAATCCATCCTACACAATTTACAAATAATATCGTCATATACATGAACACAGAAACTGAAGAAAAAAGTCTTCGTTCCTTAAAGAGTTTTTAAAAGAGAATAGATCATGGCTAGAACAATTAGACAAGAGAAAGATATAAAAGAGATTCAAATTGTAAATGAGGAAAAACTATCACAATTTTCAAAAGACATAATATACACAGAAAACCTTAGGGACTCCACAAAAACAAAAAAACTATTAAAAAAATAAATCAGTACAATAAAGTGACAGACTACAAAGTCAACATACACAAGTGTGTTGCACTCTTATATGCAAATAATGAACTGAAATTTAAAAAATCGAGAAACCAATTGCATTTACAAGAACATCAAAAAGTATTAAATTCCTAGAAATAAACTTTACAAAGGAGGCAAAACACATATTGAATGAAAACTATAAGATGTTGCTAAATTAAATAGAAGACACAAGGAAATGGATAAATGTTCCAAGTTCATTGACTGGAAGAATTAACATTAAAATGTCAATCTTACACAAAGCAATATATTTAGATTTAATACAACCACTAGCAAAATTTTAATGGAATTCTTCAAAGAAATGAACAAATATTACTGATACTTATATGGAACCACAGAAGACCCTGAATAGCCAAAAAAGGAGAAGAAGGAAAGTATCACACTCCCAGGTTTCAAACTATGCTCAAGGATAATAATAACAATAAAGCACTGGGATAAAAACAGGCATACAGAACAATGAAATAGAACTGAGAGCCCAGAAATAAACCCACACTTACATGAATAGTTCATCTATGACAAAGGAGCTAAGAGTATACAATGGAGAAAGGAGAGTCTTTTCAACAAATGGTGGGGAAACTGGACAGTGACATTCAGAAAAATGAAACTAGACCACTGTGGTACCAGCAAGGCACAGAATAGGTTACCTGTGAGTCATTGTTAAAAAAAGATTAGAGTAAGATTTCCAACCCACTCATTAAGTTAGGGAAACTGTGACTGAAAGAAAAAAAGAATCATCCTAATTCCATGTAACTAGAAATCTCAAGCTTAAGGAAACACAATGAAAAAAGAAGATTGCAACCCCATCCCAGCTTTACCCTATCATAGTTCATTTGGTTTTCTGATGCATGAGAAAAGAGGCTAACACTATAAAATCCCACGTTGCAGTACAGCCAACCATATTTCAGCACAGATCACCAGCTTTATTTGTTTTGTTTTGTTTTTTAAAGATTTATTTTTAAGAAGCACCTCTCATTGGTTCAGCTGAACAGTCTGAGCTCAAGGCAGTAAACTCCAAACTTAAAGAGACAAACACTGACGTAGTCAAGTTTAAAATTAACTTTGCTAAACTCTTCTCAAGATCGGCAAATTCCACTTTGGTTGTAGATATGCAGCCAGAAAAAGATTCCAAACTAAATGTTGCAGGAATTCTTAGGATAAACCAAAGGCTCCAGTTCCTAACCACTGGAACCAGGCTTTCCCGCATGGAATTCTGCAACTCAGCACCACATATTACAAGCCTTCAATTATAGCTTCTTCCAATCATTTACACATTCCTCCAGGCACACACTGAAACCAGGCCGGAGGTCAACATTAGGTAATGCCCACAGACATTCCACCCACTGCCAGCTCAAGTCTCAACCACGACTGCAGCACCCAGCAAACTCTTCTTTCTAATCTCTCAAATCTCCACAGAGACCCCAAACTACCCCTCTGGAAATTCTGGCTCCAAAAGTCTGGGTAAACCTAGACATCTGTATTTTTCAAAAGCATCATGAGCAAATCAGATGTAAAACTTGGTTTGAAAAAGAATTAATAGGGATAGTATGTTATGATATAGCAGATACATCTAGAAGACAGTTCCACACTCATTCTTGCTACTTTCTAGCTGAGAGACTTTGAGCAATTTGGTTTTCTCTAAGCCTCAGCCTCCTCATCTGAAAATGAGTTGTATGTATCACAAAACAAGAAATGAGGTTTGCAGGACTTTGTTTCCACTAGAAATAAACAAAATCCCTTGCATTTATAGAGTATATTACAGTTTAGAAAATGCCTTATTTCTTTTTGTCAGGTAACAAAAGCCCCACTAATGACATTGGGTGGATGGGAATTCTGATTATTTCCAGCTTACAGATGAAGATAGTAAGACTAAAAGAAACAGTTAAAAAGGGGAGAAATCAGAGTTAATAGATATTAATGGCAGGACCCAATCTAGGTTCTGTAAGTTCAGTCCTAGGTCATTTCTCTATGTAGCTGGTATAAATTCTCAACTACACTGTGAAGGGCATGCAACTTTTAATACTCCCAACACTGCTTGTATCCTGCTACGACTAAGTTAAGCACAAAGCAGCAGGTCAACAAATGCTTGCTGGTTGAATGACAGTATCAGCAAACACAAAATCAAACTGAACAAATGTGCCACAAAAGTAAAAAAAAAAAAAAAAAAAACTCAGATTTATTTCATTTTAATGTACACATTAATTGTAACCATAGGTTAAAGCAAAATGGTGTGAAACCTATGTACTCAGAGCATGAATAGAAAATACATAAGCAATGAAAGAGAGGTTACTGTATCATTTCACACTCACTACTCCAAGCTTTCTACCCCTACGCAATTTTGATTTTGAGATTATGAGACTTATTTTCAGACCAAATTTGGCCTGGGTTACTCAGGTAGGGTTTCCAGAAGAAATAATGGTTAAATTTTTACAAAAGCTTAGTGTCTTTTAGCCTATTTATACATGCCTGATCCAACTTTATATCTTATTATGTAATAATAGGATTGCAAACCTATGTGACTCTGTGTTGTATACAGGTTTAACTCTAATTTTCTAGATTAAGGCACTGATGTTCATAGAAAAACTGACCCCAAACAAGCAGTCAGTTCATGGAAGAGCCAAGATTACTACCCATATATCAAGACCCCATATCCCCAAGTCAGTACATAAAATCATTTCTTCAGTTCCCAAAGAGGTCTGAAGGTTATGCTTCCATCTATTTCAGATAGGATTCATCCCTTTATAAAAACAAAAATTTTATTGAGATGTAATACAAATACCACACAATTCATTTGGATAGTGTACAATTCAGTAACTTTCAGTATATTCAGAGTTAGGCAACCATTCCTACAATTTTACATTTTCATCACCTCCAAAAGAAATACATAGCCTTTAGTCATCATCCCCTAAGCCTATCTGCACACCTCCCCCCACTTGTGTCTATGGATTTATCTGTTTGGCCATTTTCTATAAAAGAAATCACATAATATGTAGTTCTTTGTGTCTGACTTCTCTCGCTTGTTGTAGTTGGTTCCAAGGTTCACCCATATTATAACATAGATCAGGACTTCATTTTTGTTATCGAGTGCTTGAAGAGCTATCTTATTTAGAAAGATATGTGTTCTCTTCTGGTGTTCTTTGAAGTACAAAAGTTTCTAATTTTGATGATGCCTACTAGGCAGGAATCTTACTATCATCCTACTTGAGTAAGAACAATTCCAGCTCTTTAATTTTAAAAGGCATTTTTACAACATGTAGAAACTTGGTCTGAGGGCCTATTTGTTTAGAGAGATTAAGAATTATAATTGACAAAATTGAAAATAAAACACACCTAAATCAGGAGATAAACAAGCTGGCTGTATATGTGGGAGAATATTCCAGAGCAGGGTAATTCCACCTAGATATAGCCCCTGACTTAAAAAATTGATAAATAAGTTTTTTTATAAATAAAAAAATTTGATATATAAATATCAAAGTTAAGTAACTTAGCCATACAGATCTTCTATCTAGACTCCAAAGAGCTCACATGAAAGTGAAGTGAGGGAAAGGGTAAACACACGCAAATATACATGCCTGAAGTTTCAAATAAAATGTTCTCAATCACTTCATTTCAGTTATTCAGTAATCATTCCTATATGTAAGGTCAATTCCTATTAGACATCTCTTGTCAAGAGAACTCAAAGCAAAGTGTCTAAAATTATCTTTTTATCTCAACTGCAATATATTTAAAGTCATCATCTTTCTTGGTCCTTACTAACCCTGCCAAAACTTATTCATCTTAGTGAATAAATATTCCTGTTTGGTTAATGATATTATCTACTATGTCTCCTGATCTGGAGTTACATGGTTATATTTTTCTGCAACAAAAGGTATGTTCTTAAATTCACCATTGTGTTTATGATATGTGACTGACTGTTTCAGAATCTCATTTCTTATTTTATTATGTAGCTTACTAGTTATGCCTCCCAACTTCAACAAGAGTAAAGAGAAAAGAGAACTAATATTTGAGTGCCTTCACTGCAAAAGGTACTATATTAGGAACTATGTGCAAATCTTTACATAACAGCATCTTTAAAAATTATCCCAATTTTAGATATAGTAAGTCTCTATCTTTCCTTAGAGACACAGGAATTAAAGGAGTTAACTAAGATGCCTAAGTCAAAGATTTAGTAAGTCATGAATCCAGGATTTGAACCAGTGCCATCTAAAACAGTGACTCACAATAACTATTTGCAGAGTGCACCAATTTCTTCAGCATGCCATAAGAACAAAGTTCTACAAGGATACCTGAGAAATTTACTACAGATCAACAGTCTCTAAAATTAAGAAGGCAAGAAGGTATCAAACAAAAGTCATCTTCTCAGGTGGATGTACAAAGTATTCATTACCTTGTCCATAAGAATCCCAGTGACTTTATCAGATACACTGTTAAAATCCTAACTATTCCGCAAGAAGTTTTATCAATGTTCCAAACAGACTGTGTTTCCATTAAGGAAAACTACAGAAAAGGAGTTCTAGACTTCAAGACCCCTCACCTGCCCCTAGGGACTCATACTGATCACATGAGGTATACTGACAGTGGGCAAACTGCTGGGTCTCAGACCTGGGACTTAAGAGAGGAGGGACATCTGCAGTGCCACAAATGCAAGCCAAAGTCCTCCCCAAGCACTTTTGCAGCAATGACAGGACACATCTAGGCCTCTCCTCCACCCTGCTGAAACAGCAACTACAAAAACTGGTTTCAGTATCTATAAAAGTTGTCAAAGGTCAAAAAAGAATCAAATCAAATCAAGTCAAAGCACAATGTCACCTAATGGGAAAGTAATTCAATTGTCTAAGTTATTGTTACAGATATTTAAATTTAAAAAAAAAAACGGAAAATTTAAAGATGCAAAATGAGCAAACAAAAATTTTTGTCTCACAGCAACTTGAGACCCCAAGGAACTATATCAGAAGGAAAGACTGCTCTCCAGAATCTTACCACAAAGATACAGAAGATTATAACTACCTATCTGACAAACACTTCATCATTAGTATAAAAAAAGAAACTTAAAGAGCTAGAAGAAAATTCAGAATGGCAAATCAAAGTGATACAAGAGTAATGAAAAGAGATAAAACAAAACTTCGAAAAGCAAATTAATGACATCAGACATAAAATTGATGAACAAAAAGTAGAAATTAAAACTTTATATGAGAATATAATAGAGATCCAGCATAGAAGGAGTTAAATACATGAGATCCAGAGCTCCAGAGGAAGCTATGTAAGGAGAATAGACCAAATGGAGGATCAGATGAATGACTTAGAAGATAGTAATGCACAGTGAACTCAGGTTGAACAAGAAAGAGAAATAAGATATTTAAAAACAATTAAGAGCACAAGAACTATCTAACTCCATTAGGAAAAACAACATAAAGATAATAGGTAACCAAGCAGGGGAAGAGAGAAAGAGAAGGGAAAAGAGTTTATTTAAAGAAATATTAAAGGAAAACCTTTCAAACCCAGGGAAGTAATTGACATGATCACCTAGTTATCTAAGTCTAATGAGACTTATACTAAAACACAGTGCAACTACAAAGATTTCAAGACGTAGAAAGCAAACTGAAAGCAGCTATTGAAGAAAAGAAGGTAACTTATAACGGTACCCCATGAGGTTGTCATCACTTCTCAGCAGAAACTCTACAGACTAGGAGAGAATGGATTGACATATGCACAACACTCAGAGAATAACAACTGCCAGCCATGAATATAAAGTCCTGCAAGACTCTCAGATATGGAGGAGAAAAAGGCTTTCCCAATCAAATAAAGACATGAATGAGTTTGCCAAGACTATACCTCCCCTACAAAAACACTGAAATAAGATCTCCTATCTAAATTGAGAAGAAAATGAACAACAACAACAAAAATGAACAAGGAAATATAGACTCAGAAGCTAAAATCAAAATGACAGTAACAAGCCCTCAAACATCAACAACAGCCCTTAATGTTCATGAACTGAACTTACCAATCAAAAGACAGAGTGGAGTCTCCCTGGTGGCACAAGGTTAGGTTAAGTCCCAGCACTAAGAAGCTATCTGCAACCACTGCAGCCTAAGTTCAATCCCCAGCCAGGGAACAACCCATATCGGTGCAGCAGGCCTCTCATGTCTCGCCTGCAGCTCCCCTCAGCAGTGTATTTCAGTCAATCCACCTGTTCTGTTACCCACTCTTTCTCTGGTGAATCCTCTCACTCCCAAAAGAACACTAGTTAATGATAAAAGGAATCAGTACATCAGGAAGAAATAATTATCAATATATATGCACCAAATTAAAAATGAAAAATAATTAAAAGCCTTGGAATATATTTAACCAAAGAAGTGAAAGACGTGTTTACCAAAAACTATAAGACACTGTTGACAGACATAGAAGAAGGCAAAAAGAGATAGAAATGTAGTTCATATTCATGGATTAAAAGTTAAAGTGGCTGTATTGCCTAAAGGAATATACAGAGTCAATGTAATCCCTATCAAAACCCCAGTGATATTCTTCATAGAAACAAAACCAAAAAATCATGTATTTGCTTGGAAGAAAAAAAGATCCTGAATAGCAATAAAACTCTTGATTTAAAAAAAAAAAATGGCAGCATCCACACTCCCTGACTTCAAACTATACTAAAAAATGAAGCAATTAAGACAGCTAGATATTCAAATAAAAACAGAAACAGAGATCAATGGAATAGAATTGATATCTCAAAAACAAACCCACATGTCATGGGAACTTAATTTATGTCAACGAATCAAAGAGCATACAAGGAAAAGGAGTCTCTAACAAAACGCGTTGGAAAAGCTAGATAGCTACATGCAAAAGAAGGAAATTAGATCATTGGCTTGTACCATATACAGAAATTAATTCAAAATGTTTTAAAAACTTGAATGTAAGCTCTACAACCATAAACTACATAGAAGAAAACAGATGATATATTCTGATGTCAGCCTTAGAGATGTGTAATTGTGCTCAATTACAAGGGAAACAAAACGAGGCATCAAACTAAAAAGCACAGCAAAAGAAAGACAAATCAAAACAAAGACACCCTACAAAGTGGGAGAAGGCACATGAAAAGATATTCATTAGAAAAATTTAAATTGAAACAACAATGAGATAACACCTCTTGCTTATGACTGTTATCCAAAAGACAAAAAACAAAAAGTGTTGTAGCAGACGTAGAGACAGAATGTAAAATGATGCAGTCATTATGGAAAGCATCAAGGAAACTGCTGAAAAACTTAAAAACAGAAATTCTACACAATGCAGTTATCCAACTTCTGGGTATTTACCCAAAAAATAGAAAAACACTAACTCAAAGAGATACATGCACCCCCATGTTTATTTCAACACTGCTTATATGGGCAAGAACTGGAAACAGCCTAATACCCAGTAATTGATAAATCGGTAAAGGTGTAATATTTATACCTAACGGAATACTGTTCAACTACAGAACAAAATGAAGCCTTGCTATTTACAACAGTATGGCTGGATCTAGAAGGAATTATACTTAGTGAACTATACCAGAGAAAGACAAACACTAATAATTTCATTTATGTGGTTTACAGAGAAAAACAGGTGAGCCAAATAAAACAAAAAACAGACCAATGAGACAAAACAATAGATAAGTGGTTTCCAGAAGGGAAAGTGGGAAGGAGGTAGGTAAATCAGGAAGAACAAGATAATGGCATAGTGAAGGATAGATCTAGACTTTTTGTGAACTTAATGTAGTATATATACATGCAGATCTGTGATTAACATCTGAAACTTATGTAATGTTATAATACAATGTTATTTCAATTAAAAAAATTTTTTAACTTAAAAAGTATACAAGTGATGAGAAAGAAATGAAAATACTGTACTTTTATCCCCAGGCAAGATGGATCGGTAAAATCGGTCCTTCTTTTTCTTCTCCTCCGGGTTTGGGGGCAGAGGTTTGGAACCATGGTTTAGGGTTCCAGCATCTTTGCTGCCAGCGCCAATCATAGTGCTGGTGTTTCTCATGGGAGGGGCTGGGGGTTTATCTTGAATGTCGAGGCCGTTATTTGACATTGTCACCGCCACCAGCAGCTACTGGAATCAGGAAGAAGAACATGCTTTTTATTATTTCTTTCTCTTTATTTACATATATTTGACATCAATTGTAATCCCCATGGATTCCCCATCACCATTTCACCAGTACACCATCACCTCAGTCCCTTGTGCTCTTACTGCCTTCAACCCCCTCCCTCCCTCCTCTCCACCAAGAGTCCCCAATTTGTCCTTGTCTTTTTGTTTTTGTTGTGTTATTATTATTGTTGTTGTTGATATTCTTTTCCTTGATCCTTATTTGGTTCCCTTATATTCCTCCAAGGGGGGGAAACCATCTGTTATTTTTATTTTGCCTTCTGACTTATTTCGCTGAGCATAATCCCTTCCAACTCCATCCATGTTCCTATGAATGACTCTAGTTTATCTTTTTTGATTGCTAAATAGTATTCCATTGTATATATGTACCACAGCTTCCCGATCCAATCATCTGTTTTGGGGCATTTAGGTTGTTTCCATGTCTGTTTTTTTATTATTTTTAAAGAATCCAAATTGTACAACTCTTCCTCTAAGGCCAGTTTAAATCCTTGCACTCACTGCGCACCATGAAAACTGTTAGCTTACTGAATCAACAATACTCGAAAGACATGTACTCCATCCCAAGCACTGCTGAAAATTTACAAAGTTCATGTTTTTCTCTGTTTTTATGTATTCCCACATCTAAGAAAACCACCATGATGAATTTTAAGGCAGAAATTTGGTCCAACTAAACAAAGTTTGAATCTCAGTGGCATTTACTAGCTTTAGAGAAATTTCTTAACTAAATGGGTTCCCTTTATGAAATAAAACTGCTAACAACATTCCACAGTGAGTTCTCTGCCATATTCTAATTTTACAACTTTGGGAAAATCACTTTCTCTCTTTGAAAAGGACTACATCACCATATCAAGGGTCAATAAAGCTGCCACTTTTGCAAATAATTTTACTGGGATACAGTCACATCCACTAATTTATATATTGTCTGTGTCATCAGCTGATGGTAAAATTAAGTAGTTGTAGCAGAGAAAGTATGTCCATATACCTGAAATGTTTACTATCTGTTTCTTTGTAAGAAAGGATTGTAGAACCCCAAATCTATAAATCTCTCCAGTATCTCCTTCCTCTAAAACTTGACCTTATTCTAAATATATAACGGTAACTGTATTATAGTAACAATCCTGTCCTTGGTGTTGAATTTATATGCAATCTTCATATATTTTCTTTTGGGAAATAAATTAAAATCTCAAATAAACAGGAGAAAAGCCCTACCTCATGGTACCAACAGTTTTAATGAGACAGATGCTATTATCTTAAATAAATATCCATGAAAATGCATAGAAGAGTTAATAAAGTTTCTCATTATTTTTCCATGCTACAGTGTAAATTACATCTTTAACCATAACTATATGGAATAAACTCCTTGGACTCAAATACAGTCTTGCTTCAGAGACCAAAACTTCTAATAAAAAATAAATGAACAAAAAATAGCAAAATATTTACCAAGAGCTTTTGATAAATAGAGATGCCTTGTATTGACCCTATACATTTGACCTAGTGTGGCTAGCTTCACACCAAAACTCTGTATTTTAAAAGAGTTATGATTCTACTGTCAATCACATTTGAACACCACAGCTTTAGACAGTTACTTAAACACTAACATCAAACCTATAGGACTCTTTTAAACATTTTCTAATATATGCAAAACTAAATGATCCTCCTATTTTCCCTCAATTCTTTCTTCACTTTATATCAGTAATCTCAAAACACACTTCTACTCTACTTAAAACCCTTAATTAACTGTCTAGAATAAAAGTTAAAGTTCCGTACCTTACTTTTGAAGGTCCTCCCATCATTTAATCGAGCCCACTCACCAGTCTCACTTCTCACCAATGCCACTCCTACATTCTAGCCATAGCAGCTTCTCCAACTTCTTCAAGTACACCTTAGTTTTCACAATTCCATTCCTACGTGCTGTTCCCTTTGATTGAGATCAATTGCCCTTTCATTAAATTGTGAATTCATTCATCCTCCAAATGTTATTCATCTCCAAGAAGTTTCTCCTGCAACTCTCAAAGCAGTATTTCTAAATTACCGCATTTATTTTTCAGAATGTTCCTCAAAGGTTGGACCCCAATTTTGTCACCTTTGCAATCCAAATGTGCCTTGTTTAGTATCTAACTCAGAGTAGATTCAAGAAATGTGTTAATTGATGAAAAGTTTGCACTGTCTTTGAGTAAATTAATACAGATGAAATATAAGGGTCCTTTCTTAATATGATATCAACCTGCCTTATAAACTAAGTCACCACACATGGACAGTCTACATTCAAGCTACACCTCAGAAATCTCTGTTCCCCTTAGTTAGCCAAGTAGTCTATTACCCAACTCTTGATCTTTCCATGCTTCCTTATCAAGTTTTCTCCCCTCTGACTGATAAAAACTACTCATCCTTCAAGCTCAAATTCAAACTTCCTCTCTTTAAATAATTCTTCCTGGTTTCCCTTTCAAACCTTACTTCTCTTTTTGCGTGCACTCACACACAGACACAAAATCAAGTAAGCAAGAAGTTAATCTAGATTAACTCTCTGGGTGGTATGCTTTCTATCCATTTCTTCCAGTTTCACTTCACAGCCCCAACTCAAGTCCCTCTCTGCTTCCTCAAATAGAGTTTCTACTGGCTCAGTTCTCAAGTATACCTTCCACCTCTACTACCAGTTCCAAAATTACACTCCCTTTAGCAACCTGATATCCCAAGCAGACCCTTCCTAGCTTTTTAAGTCCTTCAGTCAATAGCCTGCTTCATTGACTGTAACTCGCACCACCCAAGATTTTTCCTAGAAAGACTTCCTCAACTTTCCTGACACAGGTTGTTCTTCATGTCTGAATCCTCTCATTATACTTTGAGAAGTCTCGGTAGATATCCACTGTCAAAGAGATTCCAAATTATTTAAAAGCTAAAACCTATTGTTAGAATCTAGTGTTTGAATCCCCTATACCACATTCTAGTCTAGGTCCAGGCTATGCTTGAAAATTTCCAGTGATAGGAAATCTACAGTTTCAAAAGTCAGCCTATTCTATCTTTGGTCACCTCACTTAGAGAGTTCCCACTTAAATTCTTTCTCACACTGCACTGCAATTATTTGTTTACACATTTGCCTTCCCTTAAACTCCCCTTCCCTGTCAGACTTAGAATATGAACTTCCCAGGAACAAAGTTCAGTCTTATTTAAGGGTATTTCTCAAACACCAAATCCTGGCATAGAATGATCAATATTAAACAAACGACCAAATAAAAGAACAAGTTAACAAATGAACAAACAAAAACTACCTCCATCATTTAGTCCTAAAACCTATCTTTTAAGTTATTCAGAAAAAATATACTACCTCTTTCTCAGATATGAAAAAACTTTAGATATGAAAAAAATCAACCTTCGAGCCTCCCAGATCTATTTATTCAATGATATACATTGCCAGTATCTTCAACTATGCTACAGAACACAATCCAGTGCTTTCCTGGTCCTTTGCTCTGAAGTTATGTGACTTAATATTTCTATCTGCTTTCCAGTTTCCCTGCAGCACTCCAACCATTCCTTTCTGTGGCTTCTCCCCAAGCATCTTCTCTCTTTATAGACTCCCTCACTGCTCATTTTGTTTAGCTATCATCAGCACATTTGATAACCTGTACTATTTTAAACTCTGTTTACAAAAAAAGTCTAAAACCTCAATCCTAAGAGTATAAAAAGGAGAAATACACTAACCTCTTAAAAAAAAAAAAAAAGGAAGTCAAACACAGCATAAATCTTTACAATCTCTTCAGGCCAAAGATTTCGGAGGATGACAAACCTTCTGACATGCCGCAGTAGCAAGATAGGCTAAAGTCAACATTGAGAATAATTCCAACAGCAAATTTGGCAGCATAGTAAAATACAGAGCATTTTAATAATACAGAGAAGATAAGCATGGCCCTGCATAAAGATGACATGCAAACACAAGAAATAATCCATCATTTTTTGAAAAGGAAAAAAATGGCCTGAGAGAAAGGCAGACCGACCATGCTTCACTGATGCCCCTGGGTCTCAAAGATCCTAATAAATTTTGAGCACTAATTACACTGAAGTATTAGTTATGAATCAACTGAATGGTTCCATAATAAATGTAGGATCACTGTAAGACTTTACAAGGGTCATTGGTAGGGCAATTTAATAAAAGGTTGACTATAGTTTAAATCAGGAGATCTCAGTTTAAGTTCTGGCATTGCTATGTACTAGCTATGGCCCTAACATAAGTTCCTGAACCTATGAGCATCCATTTGTTATTTCCTTCTATGCAATCTCTGGACATACATTGGTCAAGAGACAACCAAGGCAGCAGACATCTTTTTGCTATATAAAACATACAGAAGCAGTACTAGAGTAGAAAGAAGAAGGTAAAACACTTAAAATACTTTTAAATAACCACTATGTGTAAGGATCTTCACATACTGCATGAAACTGGATACGATTCAGAAAAGGGGTGTGCTCACCAGTAACTATTTTCCACTTTATTACCTCTGTATTCCAGTCTCTAGTATAAGGCACAGCCAAAATAATCTCTAAATCAGAAGCAACCTTGGAAGTCATCTAATCAAATCTCTTCATATTATAGTTAAGAATACAGAGGTCCAAAAAAAAAAAAAAAAAACCAGAAGAAAATTACCTAATATTACACAGCAATTTAGAGGTTAATAATAGAACCCATGTCTTCAGATTTCCTGTCAAAAGACTTTCCCACTACGCTTTAGGTATTTCTAGTCCCTTTGTACCTTTTCTGACCTAAATTTTGGTAATTCTGACTTACATTTAGGTCAGTCAAATCTATCCAATGGAAAATATAGAAGTACATAAACCTGTTTGGTCTGGACTTAATTGATACTCACTGTCTACCGTAAGATACCAGAAAAGATAAACACTTGGTCCTCAAGTCAATCATGTTAAAGTTATGCTCACATCTTGCTATAATTACAGGTTCTTGATTCAAGTAAAATTCAAATCACCAAATTTTTATGGAGTATTTACATGTAAGGTGCCATGCCAGAAATAAGGGATAAAGAGATAAATAAATATGCTATGACAGCAACGTATAGGGTGTCAGTTTAGCCATCAAGAGGAGCTAGAAAACCACAATGCCGGGTCAACTGAAAACAGTGTGTAGAACAGTACAGGCAGTAAAACGTCAGAAGACCTAGGAAAGAAAAGCTATACAGAATCGAGACTATCAATGAGGCTTCATAAAAGAATCGGTACTAAAGTAGGGCTTAAAGAATAAATAGGCCAGACTAGTGGTTTTTGACTATGAACAATTAGAACTTCTATAGACTTTTTTTTAAAAAAAGATTTATTTTATTTATGCATCAAAAACTATGGTATAGGCCAGAGTTGGGGAGGTGAGAAGATTCACCAGAGACAGAGTGAGGAGCAGAACAGGTGGCTCTACTGAAATACACTGCTGAGGGGAACAGTGGGAAAGAAAGGAGAGGCCTGCTGCGTCATATATATGTCAGTTCCCCAGTCAGGGGATTGAACTCTGCTGCAGTAGCTGCCAATAAGCTTCACTATGCTGCGACTTAACCCCTTGTGCCACCAAGGAGGCCCCTATGAGCTTTTTAAAACACCAGCGGAAGTACTTAGGGGGTTGGTGTACTAACATGTACAGTGAAGTACTTAGTAAGAAATATACTAATATCATCAACTGATTGTATAAAAAATTTTTTTTTAAAAAAGGATTTTTAAAAAATAAGAGATTAATGAATGAGCATAGGCTATGACCTTTCTACTGCTTGGGGCCTCTGCACCTGTGTGTGTGTGTGTGTGTGTGTGTGTACAGGATATGGATAAGGCTCTCCTGCATGACTGCCTTAAGGCAATGGTCCACATCACGAGGCAGCTGTGGATGCCTAAGTAGCCGTTGACTGATTGTGTGGCCACGGTCTGAGGTGGTCTGGGAGAAGCTTGGAAATTACACCAAGTACCTGCACAGGAAGTCCTCCTTGTACATGTGGCCAACATGTTCCCTCCTGTTCCCCATAAAGTTGATTACCCCTTGTCTTCCCTGGACCCTGTTCCTTCTGCCATTGTCACATAATCAATCATGTTTGTTTATTCCTGTTATCAACAGCAGAGGGCTGCTCACTGAGCCCGAGTCTTGCCTTGCAAACCTGCTCCATGACTCGTCCCTCAGCATATCCCTGGGGACATGCTGGCATGTTCCCGACCCAACAATATGGGTGTGCTACAAAATATATATGTCAACATATATGTGTCACTATATGGTGTAAAATGACTATGATAAAGCAAATACATGAAAATATAGAAGAATCTAGGTAATAACAATATAGGTATTCACTATAAAATTCTTTAAACTTTGCTGTACATTTAAAATTTTTCCTAACAAAATGTTGGAGGAAGAATAACAATGCTTGCACTCTACCCCCAAAATCTCTGGTTTAACTGGTCTGGAATAGGTATATTCCATTCCATGCATTACCTTAATCCCTGAACCAAAGAACACAAACAATTAAAAATAAATAATTCTGATGGTAAATTCATCCTAGACCACAGGAATAACATAAGTGTGAGAGTACATAAGTGTGGCAGAATGCAACATGAAGATGGAAAAGTAGAGCACAGCGATCACAAGGGCCTTTAACATTCTGCAACGCAAACATCACTAGTCTGAAAAATGGTCCCTGCTAAGCAGTTCTAGAACAGGGGAATAAATGTCCCATGTTAAAAATAAAAGATGACACTGTTGATTTAAAAAGGCTGTGGAGAAATGACAATGAGAAAAGAGGTGTTGCCTGGAGGAGGAGACCAGCTGCTATCCGTCTGCACTGAGGACTTTGTGATGCTTTGAGCTCACACAATGGGACTAGTTTAGGTCCTGAACAGAGGAGAGCTTAAACTGCCTAACAGAGTTATTAAAATTCTATAAAACCAGTTTCTCCAGAGACCTGGAGCAACAGGATCCACTAACATTAGATCACACTTTAGAGTTCACAGAAAACTTGGAACCCTATTTGGTAGGGATTATTTTTCTCATTCATTCATGCATGTATTTACTCATCACCTACTGTTTGCCAGATTGTGGTAGGTGCCTGGGATAAAACTGAGCAAGTCAGAAAAAGCAAAATCTCAAGAGACACCACTGCAAGTCACCAATGACTACACAACTGGTAGACAAGAATATCATGGACTTGAAATGAAGTTTGAACACCTCTCTTTCTACTACATCACAGCTCACCGTTCACTCTAGAGGCAAATGAATGGACTAGAAGCCACTCTGGCCATTACTTTAAAAGGAGGGAAATAAAACCTACCCTATATACTGATCACATTTCACAACTCAAAAAACCCAGAGATTGGCATGACCAACACAGGCCCGGGGAGTACTACATGCCCTTGACACACGGTTATGAGATTCTGATCTTTAATTAAATTGTGCCAGGAGGTTTTCTTTAGCAGGGGCCTGGAATGCTATAGTCTTGAATTTGCTGAGGGATGTCCCTCCGACATGTCAAAGACATTCCAGCTAAGCAGACTCTAGCCACTACCTCTGGTTTAGCAAATGCTGAGGTAGCAGGGAGGAAAACTGGAAGCTGTTTGTGGGATGTCAGGAAAACTAATTTCTCACCCTTGGTTTCCTCTTATGCAATATACAAATAAGACTATCTACTTTATAGGATTATCATTAAAATTAAAAAGCATATAAAAAAACACCTAGCATGCTACCCGGTACAAAACAGATGTTCAATAAATATTTGTTCCCATTCCTCACTTAACATTCCAGTTTCATTTCTCCTATTCCCTAAATTCATCATTACAGCTCAATGAGTTTCATCCTATCTTTGCCCACACTGTTCTCTCTGTCTAAAATGGCCCAAGTTGTCTGCCAAACAAACTCCTACTCATTCTTCAAGACCCAGCTTGACTCACTTCCTCCGACACCTTCAGAGAAACCTTCCTACTTCTACCCTATACCCAAAATATATGGGGTTTTATATATATACGTATAGATATACAGCAGTTTCCATATTGCATCATATCAACCTAACCAGTGAATGAACAACAGGAACAAAGGTGAGTCTGATTAATTTTGATGTCCCTAAGTCCCACCTAGTGGCACACACTAAGTAATTAGTAAAGAAAGGTTCACTGACCAAGGCAGCCTGGTTTAGAGAGAAAAAAAACACATAAGCTAGAAAAATCCTGAAAAAAAATTAATCAATTCCAAACCTTTATTTTATAGTTAGAAACTGAAACCTAAAGGGGTATGTAATTTACCTAAGTCTTTCAATGAAATGCTAAGAAGGACATGACTAGCCTCTGATTATTATGAATTTCTTAACACTAACTGTAGTTGTATTACAGTTGAATGAATAAAGGGTTGAATATGGAGGCTTCCTGAAATTGGAAAAGGTATCAGAGGAAGCAACATAAAGTGGAAATGACAGATTAGAAGTCAGTGACTTAAATTCACTTTGGCTGACCCTGTATCTTTGCCCGCTCCTGCCCTCACCAATCATGCCTACACACCTTCCTTACATCTTCCATTCCTACAGAGAGTCACTAGCGTTAGCTGCAGAAACTCTACCTACAACCTCATAATTGTCTTCTTACAATCTTGAGAAACCTTGACCTGCAAGCCCAGGTGAGCTATCCCAAACAGTTTAGGGGAAAAAGTCAAATTTAAGCTTCTCAAAGCTTCTAATGGATGGCCTGAAATGAGAAAATGATCACTAAAACCTGAAGCCCAAACAATTTGAGCTAGAAGGAACCAATAAGGCCCTCTGGTTCAACCTCCCAAGAAACACTGGAAATCTGTTCTTCTGTCTCCTAGATGGATGACCTTCCAGTCAATCTCTACCTGAATATATCCCACTGCCATGGTCTTCCTCAAAGAAGCATTTTCTCCTAGATGTGAAGACTACAGCATGAAAACAAATTACCTGCTAGTCTCTAAAAGATTATCAAGACTAAGCCATCAAGCCCCAATATCCATTTACTGTAGTCATCCATTATCATCCAAAATCTAATCCCCAACTTCTACTGTATATTTTCTAATTTGACCAAATTCCCCATTCCCTGACTCTAGAGCCCTTCTACTACTACTTTCTCTGGAACTTCCCATTTGTCATGGGCTAACTCCCCTTGAGTCCTTGCTGTAAAAGAAAATCTGGCTATCACTCTAAGAAGAAACTGCTATAACAGTCCTCTCAACTAGAGGTTGTTCTCTCACATCCAATCTATTGCTATTGTCTTTAATTTTCAATGTAATCTCTAAACCATTTCTTTCTCTTATAAAAACCTCTATTCCTTTGAATAGCCGCCACTAGCTACTATCACATTCCCATGCTAACTAATACTCTCTCCTGATCATCTCCACTCAAAGGCTTTAGTTTATACATCAGTCTTCTTCTGTACCTTTCCCATTAATATTTTAGATGACTTCAGAAGTCCCCAATCTCGACTCTTAACACTCTGGCTACTATATTTGTTGACCTCAAGCCTAAGTTAGTCAATATTCACATACCATAACCTGGACCTTATCACCAAAATGCCATTAACTCCAGTATTTAGAATATACATACTTTAAACAACCTATTCCATGCAGCTCGCTTGCTCAAGGTCTTCATTGCGAGCTCCAATCTACCATCTTCACTTCTTCCCCAACCATAGTTTATCAATGTTAAAAACCATCAATCCTCTAAAACACAACAAAAACAACTTTATTGAAAAATGGGAAAAGGACTTGAATAGACATTTCTCTAAAGAAAATATACTAATGGCCAAAAAGCATATGGAAAGATGATCAACATCACTCATAATTAAGGAAATGCAAATAAAATTACAGCAAAATACTACCTAACACCCATTAGAATGACTACTATAAAAACAAAACAAAAAAAAAAAATAAAAACAAAACCGAAAGCAACAAATATTGGCAAGAATGTAAAGAAACCAGAGCCCTTATTGCCTGTGGTAATGTAAAATGCTATAGTCACTGTGGAAAACAGAATACCAGTTGCTCAAAAAAATTAAAAATAGAACTAACATGGGTACATGTCCAAAAGAATCAAAAGCAGGGTCTCAAAGAGATATTTGTACAGTCATGTTCATAGCGACAGTATTCAAAAATAGCTAAAATATGGAAGTAACCTAACTGCCTGACAGTTGAAATAATAAAATGTACAATATTTTTCAGAAAATGAAGGAAAGTCTTGATATATGCTACAACATGAATGAGACGTAAGGATACTCTACTAAGTGATATAAGTCCATCACAAAAAGACAAATATTGCATGATTCCACTCATATTAGGTACTTAGAATAGTCAAAATGATAAAGACAAGAAGTATATTATGGCTGCCTGGGACTGGGGTAAGGGGAGATTGGAGAATCATTGTTTAATAGGTACAGAGTTTCAGTTTTAGAGGATGAAAAGAGTTATGGAGATGGATGGTGGTGACAGTTGCATAATAATGTGAATATATTTGGTAACACTGACCTATACATCTAAAAATGGTTAGGATGGTAAATTTTATGTTCTATATACTTTACCATAATAAAAGAAAGGGGGGAAAGTAGCAGAATTAGAATTTATAATCTAATAAATAACACTACAATGTGCCAAAAGTTCACAATGGTAGGAGTCTGCTGATGCTAAGCTAGGGGTTAGTGAACTGAGACTTGAGGTACTGTGGTAAATGAACAAATGCCTTTCAGTAAAATTTGTAGAATAATACACACAGTCAACACAGAACTTGAGTGAGCAATTAAAAGAGGAGAGCATGTTTATTTGGAATCAAAGAATTCTAAATCTGGGTACAGAGATTTAGGCAGAAAACCTTCCACAGGAGAGGAAAAGTCAGAGATTTTTATGGGAAGAAAAAGGGGTAAGTAGTTAAAGAAAAGAGTTGGTTAGTGTTAACAAGCTTAAACTATGCCTTGCTATACATAATTGGCTACCAATTCTATTCTTTGGCTAGAATATATAATCACCAGTTCTCATGGTCCAGAAGATTTCTTAAACGATTGTTTACTTAAAACAATTGCTTTGGCCTAGTCCAAAGGTCTCTGACCCACTTCAGAGGTCTCTGACCTAGTTAAATGAGACAGGTAATGCAATTTTTCTGTATTGCCTGACTGGTCCCATCTTAGATACAGCTCCACAAACGGCAGTTTTTTCATAATGGGCTTTCACTGTACATGTACGTACATGCACACCTTAAATGAATCTGATCAATCTGAATAAATCTAATTTTTTTAAAATAATCCTTTTTCCATCTCTTCCTTTCCAAAATTCAACTGGCAAAATTCTAGTTTTGGAATAAATGAACTCAACACTCTCCCAACTGTTTCTATACTTAGCCGAATGCCCAAATACTATCTGGTTGACTGCTTTCATTTGAATTTTCCATTACTTCCTTACCTATGATTACCTTGCCTCAAGAGGGTTTTCAATTGGGCTTCCCTCTCACCCTTTCCCCTTAGCAAATAAGCTCATGCTCAATGAGAAAAGAGAAATCTTTGCAGGAGAACTCCATCTTCCTACCCCCTCAAATCTATATGCTTCCCTGCACCCACACCACCTGGGTTACATTGAAAGAGGTCTCTCCCCCATCAAAAGTCATTCTCTCTTCTCCTTCTATGCCTTCACTTGCACTCCCCTAGAATGATCTTCTCTTCTTCCCTCCCTTCACCCCCTTCCTCCTTCTTTCCACCCAGTATATTCAGTTTTGCAACAAATATTTCCTGAGCATCTACAAAGTGCTAATATTAATATAGCTACATAAGACAGAGGCCCTATGTTCATGGTATAAGAGTAGACAAATACACAAATAAATATACAAAGTCAAGTCCACACTGAAAATTAGAGAATAGCAGTGTGAACAAAGGGGAGGAGGTGACAGGGATGGGAGAGGTACATAAGACAAGGTGATCAGGATAGGCTTCTCTGAGAAAAAGACATGTAAGACCTAAGTGAAATCTAATAGCAAATGACAGTAACATCTAGAAGCACTTAATCACAGGAAGTATTAAATATAAATATACTAGATAAGAATATTTGGGGCAAGTAAAATAGCAACAAAGGAAGCAAGACAAAAATTAAATGAACACAGAGAAGTATAGTAGGAGATTGAAATTTAGAGATGGAGTAAGAGATCAGAGTACCCTCTAGGCCCCATTCTTGGATTTCTATAGCAAGTGTGAGATGACATTGAAGAACATTTGGGCAGTAATCTGATTTTTTGTTTTAAAGACCACTCTAGCTGCAGAGAACAGACTTCCTGAGAGCTAAGGGAAAGCTGCGAGACCATTCAGATGGTATTACAAGAATCCAGGTGAGAACTGATGATAATGAGAAGTACTGCAAAGGAGAGAGAGTTTAAAAATAGAGCTGAATGGCTTATTTAGAGATTGGATGCATTGTGTGGGGGAAAAAAGGCAAAAAATCAAGATAATCTGTAAATGTTTGCCCTATCCTGAAAACATTAAGTTAATATAGTGTAGTGTCTCCCATCAAGATCAAGACATACACACGTACACACACCTCTCTAAACACCCACATCCTCCACTAAACACCATTTACTTCTTTGTTTCTGTTCATAGCAAAGTTTCTCAAAGAATTGTCTATACTAGCTCCACTTCCGCCCCTTCTGCTTGCCAACACTCTATTATTTCACCAAAAGTAGTCTTTACCAATCATTTCCATGTTGCCAAATCAAATGGTCCCTACTTTGTTTCACTTTGCTCAATCTCTGAGTAGCATTGTAACATAACTAACTCCCTTCTCTTTCATGCTCTATTTTCTTGGCATCTAGAAAAGTACATTCACCTGACTTTGCTTCTATCATTCTGTCTACTCCTAATTCCTCATATACTACATTCTCCCCAAGGTGATCTCATCTACTCCCATGACTTTACATGCCACCCATATGTTGGTGATGCCCAGGTTTCTCTCTCTAGGCCAACAGTTCTCTTTCAGACTAATAACCACGTTAGACCACACTGTCTACACTTTTCATAATTATTTTACACTTAACATGAACAAATGTAACTCTTGGTTCATAGAATTTATCATGTGTTTTAATTGTACTTATTTACTTACTTACAGCCCCTTCAATAAACAGTAAGCTTCACAGAGGAGCAACTAAGTTAACTATGATTACCAACATACTGGTAACTAAACAGGGCTTAGTAAACTAGACACAAAGATTCACAATGTTCTGTCTCTGCCCTCAAAATATTCACATACTAATGGGAGAGACCGAAACATAAGCCACAATGACAGTACAAAGTGGTAAGTGTGGTTACAAGAGGCGAGAGGAGGCATACTGAGTGTTTCATAAATCCCGAAGACTAGCACTCAAGAAGACTTTAAGAAGGTAAATTTAGAGTTCATCTTGAGGGATAATAACAAGTATTGCTATAAGTGGCTACTATATATATATTTATTTTTATAAAATTATTTTAAAACTTCATAATTTCAAAATATGTATAAGTAGCTTCCATCTTACATGAGAAGTTTAGAAGGGTTAAAAAACAAAACACAAACTAAGCAGCTAGTAACTGAACCATTTCAGAATCTGACCTGAGGTCAGTCTACTTTTAAATCCTTCCCCTTCCCTCTTTTTTTTTTTAACTTGCAAGCAGCTATCACTAAAACTATCTCTTATACTTGTCACCTACTATTTATTTGACCTTACACAAATCATTATAGCTATTTTCCTCAGTTTTCAACATGGGGCTCAATTACCAGTCCCTAAATGATTTTTTTTCTGGTACTTCAATTCTTTTATTATTAGAGATTGAGGTCCAGTTTGAAGCTATTCACTGAACAACCCTAGAGATTTCTTTCAGGGTAAAGCACCTGAGTATCTTCCACAGCTGAAAATGTATTCAGGGACAGTCATCATAACATCTGGATAGCACTTTGCAGCTACAAAGAAGTTTCATACATTACTTATTTCATTTAATTTTTACTAACCTTATGAAGTGTTAAGTCCCTACTTCACAGAGGCTAGTGGAAGTAAATTGCCTAGCCTAGGTCCATCTGGTCTCTGAACTCTACAGCATGCCAGAAATTGAATTTAAGAAAGTGGAGGGTGGGGGTGCTTAGAGTGTGGAAGGTGAACAAGAGAACAAATGACTCACAGAAGGGGTTCAGCACCAAATCACCCAAGTGGCCTAGAGCCAAGAGAAGTTAGCAGAGACCAAGTCTACTCCCTCCCAAGGCAATTACTGTTTGTTTGGCTATTGCAGTGACCTACCACATGGAGTTATTCTTTTTACATCTCAGCATTACCTAGAGGATCTAGGTCCACATACAAGCAGAAAACAGAACATAAGGAAACTCTTAGCATACTTTATGAACACAAAGTGTCAGGAGATGCCATGGTATAAGAAAATAGGTATCTCCTTTAAAGAAGACTTGAGTTTAGGTTCCAGTGTAACTAACTTCTGAATCAAAAGCTCCTTCTTCTGTGTTATCACAGTCCCTGTGCTTCCCTCATATCATATACACTTATCAAATATGGTTACAGATACTGCTCCTGCACTGAAAAGCAGCAACTGAGTCCAACTTCCATTCTTGTGTCTCAGTACCTGGCACATAATTAACAAAGAGATAGTTCAGAGAATGTTTGGTGATGGATGGATACCATATTCAAAGCTCTCTTTCTACACACACACAGAGAGAGAGAGAGCACATTCTAGTCTAATCAGTAAGTGACAGAAAGACAGCAACCTTGAACCTTGTATTCTTACCACTGCTTCCCCTCTCACTCTCCTATTTTGAGGACACTGCTCAAGAAAAGTTTGATGAATAGAAACAAACCAACAAACCAGTCCAAAATGTCAGCCTTTGGAGGGGAAAACAAATAACTTATTTGCCAAACTATGTAGTCTTTCCCATTACATCCATCTTTATCCCTGTAACACCACCTCTCTTGCCCGAATCAAACTCTTCTTCAAAATGACTACTTTGCTTCTACCCCAGGACTCTCTGCCTCTACCCAACCCCTTACTTCCTTCTCTTTTACCCTAAGTTCATGATCAACTCTTTTCCTCCAGATCAGTAACTCCTAAAAATTGCCTGCGATTTTGTTCCTCTCCCAGTCACTCATCTCACTGAAGAGAAGGTGATCCTCTGCCCAACCCTACTAGAGACTCCCACTCTAGTCTTCAAGTCCCCCCATTCCCCATCTTGCTTACTTCCTACTGCCTGTCACTGCCCACTCTGCTAGGGAAGGTCAGAACAATCCCAGGAAGAAAGATTGCTTAATTGGCTGGCTCAAACAAGACATGGAGACAGTACAGAGAGGATGGCATTTGGAGAAGATGGAATTTGTAAGTGAAAGCAAGGACATTAGATAGGAAGCAAAGTGTTCAGACCTCCCAAACACCACAGCAAAAGTTCCCATAAAGCAATAACCTAACAAAAATGAGAAAGTTTAACCAAGAGAAGGACTCAAGAGAGGGAAAGGAAAATGGATTATGGAGGGAAAAGGATAATAAAGAGGAAGAAAGGGAAAAGCAAGAAGGGAGAAAGTGGGGACAGGAAAAAATGTATGTGGGAGCGGTAAAGGAAAAATGATTGGGAGCAGGAAGTAGAAAGAAAAGTGGAGGTAGAAAACCAGGAGGGAGAATCATAGAAAAACTGGAGGAGTAGGTGCAAAATAATCAAGGTAGGTTAGTAGCAGACTTGACATGTGTTTCTTGGTCCCAGATCATCAGAAAGGAAAGAATTATAGTGATTAAGTATTACGCAGCCTCAAGGTCTGTCATTAACTTGGCAGAGCAACGAGGGGGATCCAGAGGAAATAGCCTAGTTAAAAGCAGTTTTATACCCAAATATGAAAGAAATGGCCGGTTGGCTATTTCAAGGGAAAAAAAACAAAAAAACAAAACTAACATATCCTAACCTGCTTCTTCCCAATCCTAGCTCCCTACACCCAACATATCAACACTCAACAATAAAATAACCTGCCTTCTCAACAACCTCGGCTTTGCTCATGAAGTCACTGGGTCCTGAGCTGACCAGCAAGTTCCCACACACAGGCTGACTAGAAGACAGGGCAAGCAAGGTCTGCTTCCTACGTTTGCCTGCTTCCTGCAGTGCTAGGGGGGACATCTCTGCAGATCATTCTAAGGATTTAACAAGCTCACCTTTCCAAAAGGCAGTTTGTCAGCCTGAGAAAGACAGAATTACAAACAGGAAACCGAGCCCTTCACAGCACACAGAAGGAAACTGAGGCCCACAGAGGCTGTGGGAGCAGAACCATTCAACCACCCCACCCCTTTCTATCTTCCAGTTCACTACAACTCCTAACAGGTCACTTATAGTACCCCCACCAACACCCAAGAGAAAAGCCCCCAGGTCCCAGCAGGCCTGCACCTAAGCCAAGGCAGAGGAAAGCATCACTCACGCTACAAAGCAGAAGGGTGCTGCAAAGGAGCAAGGCTCCTGAGACACAGGAGTTCCCCAAAACCAGCTTCCCCTCTCTCATACCCTTCGCTAGCCAGAGCTCCAAGGCCAGTGCTGGCCTAGCTCTGGGTAGGCTCATCTGAGGATTCTACCCTACGCCTCTTCTCTCGTTTAGAGTCTCTTAAAGAAAGAGACCCTGAAGCTACCGGACCCCGCGTCATCACTCCCCGGAAACCGAAGGAAAGCCCCCTCCTCCCCAGCGCCACCCAGCTGGGTGCGCCTCAGGCTGGGCGGACAGTACCTGGTGGGGAGAGCCGGCCCGGCATCTCTGGAAACTGTTTTTGTCGCAGAGCCGCACCTCTCCTGCCTGGCCCGGCCCGCCGCACACCACCCTGGCTCCACCCGCAAGGCTCTACGCCGAGCCCGACTCCCGGCAGGCAGCTCAGCCGCCCCAGCCCCGGGTGCAGCAGGCTCCCGCCCTCGCAGGCGCTGCGAAGGCGCTGCTTTGGGGTTGGTGAAGCAGAAGGGGCGGGGGAAGAAAGGAGGGAAGGAGGCGGGAGGAAGATGAGCTTCTCTTTTCCGTGAAGAAGCGCCGAGAGCTGGGAGACTACTACCTTCCAATCCTTTCAGCTTGTCTCCGGAGGGAGGTTAATTTCTCGCTGAGTTCAGGCTTTCCAAAGGCCTGAAGAATTCTGGATGAGCCCCGGAGTCAAGGAAGAGAACCAAAGCAGCTCTTCCTCTGTGCCTTAGTTTTTCTACAGCTGGTTCTGGACTCTACAGCTCAGATCAAACCTAGGATTCTATCCGTTTACCCCATAGGGAAAGAGATGCACCCACCTCCCAACAAAGGTGTAAAGTTTTAATTCTAATGCCACAGGGAGGTGAGCCCTTATAGCTGCTTCTAAGCAAATAAAACTCAGAAGTTACCATTTATTGTTGTTTACTAGGTGCTTTTATAAAATACTGTATCTATTTCACTACAACCTTATGAAGTAGGCAATCTACTAATTCACATATATCAAAACTGAAGTCTAGGAAGAAAGTGGTTTCATACCATGAGTTGTTTATTAAGCACCTCTTGAAAATCGAGCATTTATGTAACAACCCCTAAGCTGAACAACACAATGACATTTACCAGTAGTACCCTCTAATAATTGAAACAAGAAAAAAAAAACACCTGCACACATTTCCAAAGGTTCTCTAGGAGGTCATATTACCTTGCCAAATCCACCTCTTGAGAGATATGGCTGGAATCATATTAATGTATTCTCTTCCAAGCCTTAACTAGGAGTTTGTATTTTGTTCTAAGTTTCAGCAATGGGAAGGTTGTTTTTTTTTGGTTTTTTTTGGGGGGTGGGGGGAGAGGTTAAGAATTACAAGATGTAAATTACATTTTAAAAGATCACTGACCTCAACAAATAGAACACCATGGAAAATGAGAGACTCACAGTAAAGCCTAGTAAAGATACAAGGAACTAGAGGTAAGAATTAGCAGGAAATTAACTTCCCAGACCTTAGACACTTAAGTTATCACATATTATAAAACTGTTACACTTATTATGGTTAAATAAGTGAGAGAAGCTTGAGAGTAGAAACAAAAAACAATGAATTTTGAAGATAAAGCCAAACAAATTTGTAGAAGTGGGAAATAAAATTTTAAACCTAAATTAAAAACAACTTGGGCAAAGCAGAACAGAAAATGAGTGAATTGAAAAATTAAATCTAAGAACTTCTATAAAATGCAGTCCAGAGAGACTTAACAGAAATAATGAAAGTGCTATTAAGAGACATGGAGACTAGAATAAGAAGTTCTAGTGATGTCTAACTGAATTCCAGAAGAATATCATAAAAATGAGTAAGAGGCAATATTTGAAGAGAGTTTTCCATCGTTGTTGAAAGACAAATTCCAATCCTGTGAGCCTGGAAGTTAATGGATATCAAGTATGACAAATAAAATGGAAGTTTATACCCTTTAAATATCCTATAAAACATTAGAACACAAAAGTGGGAAAAAGAAAGTCTTGAAAACAGCTAAGCAAAAAGATCAAGTACAAAGGATTTGCATTTAAAAATCACAAATGAAAACAGCTACAAATTAGATCTGCATAAATATATTAGCCCCTAGCCATATGTAGCCATTAAATCATTAAAATATTTTTTTTAAATCATAACTGACAACTAAATGGAGGGTGAGGGTGATAGAAATAAGAAAAGTTAGTAGATTCTTTCAGAACTCTAGGCAAGAGAAGATGAATGATTTAAACTAATATATTGCAAGATAAAATAAATACACCTTGGAAGAAGCAGCAGCAGAATTAATGAAAGAATATGTGTGTGAGCAAAGGTAGGGACTTCCCCAAGACCAAAAAGGTGGTAATGACCCAGCAGTCATCCCAATTCTGGTCTGACTCCTAAGCCAATGCTTTCTCTCTGCCATGATAGGGGAAGTTAGCCCTCTCCCTAGTTCCTGGCAAAGAGCAAGTAACCAGTATTATGCCTAATGATTAAGTATAACACATAACAAAGAGAAATTTTATGATATTTATCAATTTTCCCTGGCAGTTGTCTACACCTCCATTTAATGTATCCAAAATAACTGCAGAAGGATATGGAACTTAATGAGGGTAGAAAGAACCTTCTTTTAAGTAACTTTCACTGTTTCCAGACCCTTGAATATCTGTGCTACTACAACTACCAGAAGTCCCAAAGTTGGTGAAGGATACAGTAAATTTCTCAAAGACACCCACATTATAGAGAGAACTGGTCAATAATACAGATTGGCAGATCTGCTGCACCATGAGAACACAACTTGAAAGTAGTCTTAGGATATTCTTTTGACCCCACGCCCTTGCCTTTCATGGTGACTTATATAGGGTGGAGGAGGCCAGAAACAGTCCTCTGCCTTGGACATAGTTTTTTAAACTAATGACCAACAAACAGAGTATCTGATTTTACCATGCAGAATGCTGGTTGTACTGGTATGTATGCAGAAACAAACAGCTCACTTGCAAGTAGCTGTAGGAGACAGTACTTCCTAACGTTGAGCCTGATGTCTCTATAAACTTCTAATTCTGCCTCCTGGAGTATTCAGCAAACGTCCTTCAGGGTAATTCCTATTAAAGGCTGTCAGTTATATATATATAAGATAATCTAAAAATTCCCTGTGCTATTCTTTTCTCCAAAATAAATACTCCCAGTTTTAATAGCCTCTTAATCATTTCTTCATTCAACAGCTATTTAAGCTTCGTGTACAGCAACAGGGATAGTCAGAGACATCAGTGAACAGGGACACACCCTCAAGGAGCTTATGGTCTTAGTAAGGTGGTTTTTAATACTCCCTATGCATCAAAATTTACCAGGGAGTTTTAAAAATATATACTGAAGTACAAAAATGAAAAATAATGTAAAATATATATTAAATCTAAAAAAATCTCTTAAAAAATATATATACATATACTGACATCCTAGCAGTGATTTTGACTCAATTGGTCTAGGATGTGGCCTCAGGAATATATCTTTACAGATATTACAATAGCTTTATAGCCATTTACCAGAAGAGTAAATCTACCCAACCTCAAACCCACTATAAAGCTACAGTGATCAAGACAGTGTGGTATTAACCAAAGAGTAAATAAATAGATGAAGGGAATAGACTAGAGAGCCTCAAATAAACCTACCCGAACAGTCAACTAACCTCTAAAAAAGAAGCAAAGGAAATTCAATAGAAAAAGAAAAGTTCTTTCAATAAGTGGTACTAGCCCTCCACATATGAAAAAATGACCTACACAGACTTTACACCTTTCACAAAAATTAACTCAAAGTGTATCATAAACCTAAATGTAAACTGTAAAATGTCTAAAAGATAACATAGGAGAAAATATAGATGACCTAAGTTTTGGTGATGGCTTTTAGATACAACACCAAAACCATGATCCATGAATGAAAAGATTGACAAGCCGGGCTTAATTAAAATTTAAAATTTCTGTTCTGCAAAAGGTACTGTTAAGAGAATATAAAGACAAGTCACATAATGAGACAATACTGGCAAAACACATAACTAATAAACTTATATCCAAAATATACAAAGAATTCTGAAAACTCCACAATAAAAAAAACTTTTTTAGATGGACAAAGGATCTGGACACCTCACCAAGGAAGATCTAATAGAGATGGTAAATAAGCATATGAAAAGATAATCAACAGCTTATGTCATTAGGGACTTGCAAGTTAAAACTATACCTATTAGAAGGTAAGACCTGGAAACAGCCTAAATGCCCAAAAACAGATGAGAGGATCGGAAAGCTGTGGTACATATACACGATGGAATACTACTCAGCAATCAGAAATGAAAAACTAGACTCATTC
>JAGFMF010012144.1:4142484-4154954 GCA_019455555.1 Galemys pyrenaicus | reverse complement strand
GGTGCACTGGTGAGATGGTGATGGGGAATACATGGGGATTACAATTAATGGCAAGTATATGTAAATTTTAAAATATTTTAATTAAAAAAATAAATAAAAAATAAAAAAAACACCAGGAAAAAAAAAAGAAGAAAAAAAAAAACTATACCTATTAGAATAAGATCCAATACATCCATAACACCAAATGCATGCAAGTGTGTGGAGTAACATGAATTCTCATCTCTACTGGGAGACAGTTTGACAGTGTCTTACAAAGCGAAACACAGGCTTACCATACAATCTAACAAATGCATTCATGTATTTATTCAAATAAGTTAAAAATTTATATCCATACAAAAACCTGTCCACAAATATTTAAGTCCTGTTTATAACTAGCAAAATTCAGAAGAAATAATATACTATTTAGTAGATGAATGAATAAGCAACACTTATTTAGCAATAAAAAGAAATGAACTCTCAAGGCACAAAAAGACATGGAAAACCCTAAATGTATACTGCTAAGTAAAAAAAAAAAAATGGTACTCTGATTCCACCTATATATTGTGGAAAAAGCAAAACTTAAAAATAGCAAAAAGATCAATAGTTGAAAAGGGTTCAAAAGGAAGTTAACAATAAAGATAAATAGGTAAAACAGCATTTTTAAAGTCTTGAAAACAATGTATGACACAGTTTGATGGAGATATGACATGCATTTGTCAAAATCCATAGACCTGCACAACACGAAGAGTGAACCCTAACATAACTACAAACTTTAGTTAATAATAATGTATCAATATTGGTTCATCCGTTGCACCACCCTATTGAAAAATGATGATGACATTTGAGAAGTAGGAGAAAAAGAGCATATGGGGACTCTGGACTGGCTATTCAATTATCATGTAAGCCTAAAATTTCCCTATAAATAAAAATAAAGTATCAAGCAAGAAAATAAGATACAAGGTAAACTCATTTTCTTTATTAGATTCAATAAACTTAAAATTACTCTGTCAAATTTTAAGTTTTTAAACACTCGATTTCTATGCTTACCTCCTTGCAGACTGGGATCAGTTCAGACTCTAATTTGAGTATTGTGACCTAGGGGACCTTCCACTAAACACAGTCCTGTTTAAAATAACCTTCTTACTGCCTGGTACCTTATGGAGAACATGATTCTCAAACTGTAGCCCATCTGCCACAGAACAGGCTCCTTTAACCATATTTAATACTGCCAATAGTTCAATCTGAAGATGCAATAGATTTTTAGCCACTGTAATGCCTCTGGCTGACACTGGCCTTACACAGTCAAAAATAAACATTTTTTATAAGAATAGCATAATTTTATAAGAATAGCTAAGTCTCTTCCAGCCGGCCCATAGCTGCCATTTCAATGAGACTTAAAATGCAGAACTTCACTACCCAATCCTTAAACTTTATCTTGTCAACTTTAATTGATCTTTTCAAGCACATTCTTCACCACTATCCCCCACCCACTCAGTACAGTAGTTTTTACTTTTAGTGTTTGCACACCTGCAGATCTAGTAAGTATGCCACCTCTTCCAACATTTATAGACATCTATTACATGTCCTTGCCTATAATAGGTTTCAGAGATTAAAGATTACCTAGGAATGGCCTATATCCTAGTCTCCAGAAATCACTAATAAGAGAGGCTGACATATATAAAATTGTAAAACGTAAGGCACAAGAAATGGAATAAACAAAATAAACAGGAAGGGTAGAAGAAACAAGTGTCACACAGTATAATATAGGACTACTACTATTTCCAGCAGGAAAGATAAATTTAGGCATCTTCTATTTGAAATCTCAGTTCTCAAAACGCAGATGCTAGTTTGGTTATAGACAACTGATGAGTTGGCTCACACATTCAATGGTGCATGCTTGACTAAGCATGGCTTTCTCTGATGAAACAAAAGGCTCATTAAATTGAGACATATTGTTTAAAAATCAGCAGTTTCATTTATTTGTTACTGAGAGTTAATAATTTACAATCTAGGCAGAAACTCTTAGCTAAAATCAGAATATGAGGTACAAGTTACTTTAAAGACAAACCGTACATTCAAAGAAATAAATTAAATCCTAGAGATACCAAATGATGTGCATAAGTTTACACAAGTTACTAGTTAACTTATTTTAAGTGAAAGAGCTACTTGCATTAATATAGTCCTTTAGGATAAACAATTCCAAGATATTCTTCCACTTCATGGACCTTGACCAACAGTGTTTTGTCTGTATAGTCATCTTAGCCTGACCACGCCCTTTCAGGACACCTGGCTTCTGAAGGCAAATGATTTGCAGCCCCTGGTAACAATATAAAAAGTCTAATGATCAGGAATAACTAGAAAATTTTGTTTAGATATTACAGTTTTCAACCATTAGGTTTATGTGTTTAACTGATGACTACGATGATTATAGTGTCTACGTGATTTGAAAATTAACGTTTTTGATTCTTTTGCAGTCACAAATAATTTTATGAACAGAACTTTTATTGATTGGGAATTATGACTTTCTGATATCATCAGTTAAATATACAAGGCAACAATAATGATTTTAGTTATAAAATAATCATTTAATAATAAACTATTCTCTCTTGTAATTAGAGGACAAGGCCTATTAAAGAATCTCTATGAAATAAGGTAGAATATAAAAAATAACAATGATAGTGTACAGCAAATACTTAAAGACAAACCATACATTCAAAGAAATAAATTAAATGATACCAAATGATGTGCATAAGTTTACACAAGTTACTAGTTAACTTATTTTAAGTGAAAGAACTACTTGCATTAATATAGTCCTTTAGGATAAACAGTTCCAAGATATTCTTCCACTTCATGGACCTTGACCAGCAGTGGTCAAGAAATAAACAAGGGAGGAACAAAAATGGAGAATAAAGGGTAATATCTACTCAGTGGCAGTCAGTTAAAAAACACCTAATCATCAATCAAAATGCACCTTAAGTTCAAACAAGACCAAAAAAGAAAGTACTGAAAAGGGAGAGATTAATTATATTCTAGAGCTGGGGAAAGCTTTATGGAGGATATGATATTTGGGTTGGGTATTGAACAGGGAATAGAACTTTCATAGGTAGAGATATTGAGATTGGAGGAAATGATTTTCAAATGCCTAACCAATATTCAGCCTCCCTTCATCCTTGCTAAATAAAGCCTAATTTGTCCAGGAAGGAAACGAGATAACTAAATATTCCACTAAATTTTCTCAATCTCTTTAACATTTGATGTGCCAGTTCTAACCAGTAAGTCATAACAAGAAGCTTCTAAGAATTCTGGAAAAATGATTGCTTTAATTATAAAATAGGACACAGTCCTCGAGGAGTGCTAGTTCTGACTACCCACCCCCACCCCACCCTTTGTCTTTCTCAAACATTCTTTCTGAAACTGCAGTAGACATCTTATAACCATGAGGTCATCAGCACCGGGTAGAAAGCAAACACTCTAAGGGTGCAGAGAGGAAAAACAGAAAGAGCCTGGATTCCAAAAGGTATTGTATCTGAACCCATGCCAGCAACCAACCACCTCCCTCCAGACTTATTAAGTGAAGAAAATTAATCCTTACATTTTAAATCATTGTTAGGTTTTCTACTACTTACAGCTGAAAACATTCCTAATTGATGTAAACAAGAAGCATATTAGAGAATCAAGAGGAAGAAGAGTCTGACTGATCTGAAATATTAATGCCTTGTCAGCTACTAGTGTCTAACCATAGGAATAGTAAGAGATTGGAGAGGGTCTAGCAAATTAAGATATACAGAGCCAGACATGAAAGGCACACTGAATGGTCCCAGTAGCCAAGCAATCACTCTCCCTACTAAGTCCTTATTTTTAAATTGTATATAACTGTATATCACTGTCTACTTCAAAAACAACTTCCAGGTGCTTATTTATATAAAGATACATATCTTAGGACAAGGGTAGTCATCAGTGGGATACAGGTCACGACCTAAAAGAAAATTACAGCACAGAACTAAAATTCCATGCTAAAAGTAGCTATTACAATTCATAACCAAGTTTTGCTCTGGGAATCCTGGAAATCAAACCAAAATCAAGAGGAAGGGAGTAATACTCAAACTAATTAATTCTCATTTTCTGACATTAGAAGCATTTCAGTTTTGTTCAGTCAACCATTATAAATAAAGCAGAGGTTGGAAAACTTTTCTGCAAAAGTTTGCTTACCAGTTTGCTGACCACTGAGTCAAAGGATTCTCAAACAGAAGTACTAGATCCTAGCTGATTAAGAACAAAATGAATACCGAAAGATCAGGCTATTCGACAGGTAGGGAGGGTTGGAGGAATTAATATTAGGGCTAAGCTTCCAGAACAAAGCACAGTTATACTAAAGAACTAGTCCAATGATAAAATTGGCATTACTTTTGACTATTAGATGATAGAATAACATACTACCACTTCTGGATCAAAAAATTCAACATCAAAAAAAAAATTTAAATCAATGCATATGCCATTATCACCTCCTAAAAACTTGTCATTTTGTTTACCATACAGGTCATACATCTCCAGTCATACTTTAAGCCTTTGATGAGGCAATGTTTTTTCATTTCTGTTCCCTCAGGACCTAATCAAAACATAGTACATAGAAGGTTCTCAACAATTATATCTACTGAACCCAAACAAATCTAAAAAATAAAAATATCATATATCTTTGATCTAGTCATCAATTTCTCTTTGTCTTGCTCTGATTCCTTTATACGTCCAGGAAATGTGCTTATTTCCAGGGCTGCCTTAAGTATCTCTCCTAAACATTTTATTTATTTTTTTAGTTGAATTACTTTTTTTTTTATTTTTCCCATTTGTGGGGTGTGTGTGTGTGTGTGTGTGTGTGTGTGTGTGTGTGTGTGTAGAACTGGGGTGTAGGCCAGAGGTGCAGAAGGGGTGAGAGGATTCGCCAGAGACAGAGTGCAGAGCAGAACAGGCATACCTACTAAAATACACAGTTAAGGACAGCACCTGGCAAAACAGAAAAAGTTACTGTACCATATGTGGGTTAGCTCTCTGGCAAGGGATCAAACTCAGGCCGAGTTCTTAAGCCCTAGGTCACTAGGGAGGCCCTGATTACTTTCTTTTTAATTGAAGTGACATTGCATCATAACATAAGTTTCTGGTATGCATCATTATAAATCAATATCTGTATGCATTACATTAAGTTCACAACTAAAAGTCCAATTATAAGCCCTCATAATACAAATTGACTCTCCTAAATATTTTAAATGCTGCAGTAGCACAAGTGGCTTTTTAAAAATTGTCTTACTATGTATGTGTTTTTTTTTTAAAATGCCCATTGATCAATGACTAGATAAAGAAGTTGCTCAATAGAATACTACTCAGTTATTAAAAAGATGAAATCTTACCTTTTAGGATAACATGAGTGCAATTTGAAGTGATTATGAGAAGTAAAATAAGTTCAAAAGTGAAAGACATTTACTGGGTGGGTTCTTTCATACTTGGTATGTAAACAAACTCAAGCAAGTTGACAAAATACAAAAATAACTCTTAGACTCTGAAAAATATAGGGAAGAGGGTGGGAGAAGGTAAAGGGGGTCAATGTGATAGTGTAATGGCACTAGAATTTTGGTGGTGGAGAGTAAAGCATATACACACACTGAGGTGTGAAGTGGCACTCCCAAAATAGATAGTTTCATAAATTAATGGTAAATTAATAAAATTTCATTCAAAATAATAAAAAGGTGATTATAAGTAAGTTCTTTATAAACCCATAGGCAGTCTGAAATTCTACTCTGCTATCAAAGACCATTTTAATAACTATATCCTCACTTTAAGAACTGCTATTACAAACCACTTTAGACACAGATTTTTTTCAAATGTGCTTCCAATCTTATTGGCCACTGAAATCTTTCTTCTCACTTCAGATAATGTAGACTCCACCTAAGGTGTTCTACTAAGTTAGCCAAAGTAATAGAAGAGTATCTTCTATAAGATATGACAATGCCTAGTATTTATGCAGTACTTTATAACTAACAAGATACAATATACCCATTATCTGACCACATACAATTCTGTGAGATTTCTCTTCACAAGCAAATGCCAGTTCCAAAGTCACCTATTTCTCTTTGAACACTACCACCACCAATCAGTACCACCACCATCCTACCTCTCCCAACTCCCCAAAAACAAACACATACACACTACATTGTTCTTCCCACTCATACAGCTTATCTGTTGTCCATCGTGAAGAATGAACAGCTAGAGAGAAGGGACCAGGCCTAGCACACTGTATAGCACAGTGACCGCTCCATATCTGTTTGCTAAATAAACACACCAAAGCGAGTTAGGCAGAACAGCTGGCATTTTTATTTTAATAATGTAAAATCTGAGGTGACTGTCTCAAATTCTCTTAGCTCAAACCACAACAGGGTATTCTTTTTCAATTCAGGGCTTTCTACTACATTCACCCATTCCTACACCTCATCAGGAGTTCTGAACTGGAATTCAAAAGTCCTAGGTCCTTGGCTAAGCCATTTATTTTCTCTGCTCATCAGTTTCCTCATTTTTTCAAATGGGAACAATCACACCGTTTTTCCCCCTCTGAAGACACTGTGAAAATGACATAAGATGATGTGAGTCAAAGTGTTTGGAGACGTGTGAAATGATACACTAGAGTAGACAATGCTGCTGATTCTCACTGTCAGTGACAAAGGCAAAACCAGAATCTGCCCTAGGACAATCATTTTTATTTGAACAGCTCTAAAAATATCTGCTTTATTATCCTCATTTTACAGATGAGAAAAATGAGGCACAAAGAGCTCAACTTATCACAGATTGTAAAACCAGGAAATATTAGAGTTGGAATTAGAATTCAAATCCATCACATGCTAAATATCTGCCTATGCTAGTCCCCCAAAATATGAGTATTTTGCCTTAATTTCAATTACCAGCCAGTAGGTGGGACAGTGTGTTACCCTTGAGTTGGGAACACTCTATTGTCTCTCAAGCCAAATCAGACCAAAAGTTAGTCTTGTAGGTAAATACAGCTTGATTGCAATCCCTTGGTGCCGTACCTCAGGAGGATGAGCTAAATTTTGAATATGTATATTAAAAAATGTTCTGACCTCAATTTTCAAATTATTTTAACAAGACTAAAAATTTGACAGGGAAGGTAAAAGCAAATAATCCCATTTTATACCATTCATTGCTATGATTACAATTATGAAACACAGAAATAAGTCCAGGCTTTAAAATCAGATGGCCCTAACAGGATAGAAAAGAAAGGCCTATAGAAGAAAATAAGCAGAATAAGAGAGAACCAAGACATGTGGCTGGAGCAAATGGGACTGGTAGTGAGAAACCTAAGAAAATACAGTCAGTCTCCATCCTTTCTTCCTCCCCAGACACCCCCACATCCTGCAAATAACCAAACTTGTGATGCTTATTTTCTCCCTACAGTACCTGAAAAAGACAAATCAGAAATTCTAAAACCCTGCGTTGCTGACACTTCTGTCTAAATGCCTCTTCAGAAATGAGCTAAATGGCAGGCTGGTGTCAGAAGATACATGTTGTTCTTACACTGTCCTATACAGTTTGGAGAATGATGTAGCTGCTATTAATTGCAGCTTTAAATACCTATATACCTCTAGCCAGGACTTTTTACTTGTCATGAAAGTGTAGAGACTTTTTTAAAAGGACATACTTGGAACTTATAAAAAATAAAAGCAATGTGAATATGTAATTTTTTCAGAACGACCTCTGACTAGGGCAGACCTCTGATGCAGCAGTGCCACCATCCAAACCCTTTCCTACAGTCAGCACCTCTTAGACCTCTGCTGTAAAGAGACTTCAAATGAAGGCTGCAGATCATCATGCAGAAACATCACAACCTAGAATTCACTCCCTCAGAAAGTTCCATCAACCTTCCCTGAGTATCTGCTAGATGAATGTCACGTGCAGGGTGAAATCAAGGAGCAGTCAATGCATCAGGGGTAACAGTGATGTAAATAGTCAATCATAAAAACAGCAAGAATGTAGTAAACTCACCTCCAATAATAGGGTGAAAATTGATTATTTTGACTATTTAGGTCACAGAGGTTTCAACAGGTGACTCCCTCCACTTAGGGATGTCCTCCTTCACTGTATATCACACACCAGACATCTGAACTATGATCCCCAAAGATTTTGTCAGGTAATGAAAAAAGGAGTCAGCTAGCTATTCCAGGTAGCAGAGAAGGTAAAAGCAAAAACCTGAAAGAGTAAATGTACTGGTTACAGCTAGGAAATGGACAGTGAGCACTGATAGAGTACAGGATACACAAAAGAATTAATGAGAAACAAGGCAGACAAGCACATTTGGATGAGATCTATAGGGTCTTGAATACCAGTCAAAAGAACTTGAGATTTACAAGCAAGGGGGGCCTAACTACTAAAAAGTTTCTAAGTAGAGTAGTGGCACTGACTTGTATTTTTAGAAAAAATGACTGTATCAGAAGTGTGAAATCAGAAGCACAAGACAGTATTATAACTAGTTAAAAGAATATGTGGGCAGCCCAACATTGTGATCATAGCCCAGATGGGATGAAGAGGCTCCACACTGGGGACAGACCAGTGGGGAGACAGCCTGGTAAGGAAAATCAGAGCCCAAGTAGGGTGAGAAAGGTATGCTCAGATGAGATGGGTAGGCAGACTAATGTGGGATGTCAGAGACGAGAAAGGAGGCATCCATATGAGTATGTCAGAGCCCAAACTGGAAAGATTGAAAAGGAGTCTCCATGGAAGATCACCCTGGGATGCTGGCGCTCACACAGGATGACAAGAGCATCCACACAATGGGGAAAACCTGTAATAGAGAGTTGAAACCTCATTTCCTCACTATATCTACTAAGAGGGCCTAAGAGCAGCACCTGTCCTGTAGCAGTAAACACGCCAACCAGCCAGGTCTTGGCTTCCAAATACCATATAACACTGTAAGAAACTAGGGTTCCTTGGTGAAATGACTGTGGCAGAGAAAGCACAGGATGAACCTAGAACACCCTGTTGGGCTAAAAAGCAAGAGAGTGGTCACAGAATGTTAGGGATATGTGAAAGGTAGCAACAAATCTGAATGAGGGACCAATTTGAATGAGACTCCTACTTGTCAAATCAGAGAAAATTTGAGCATCAAAATAAATAAGGATAATAACATTATTACACACTGGATAAGAAGCCACAGTCCACCACAGTCCATAGAGATACAAACAAACATACTGAAAGTCTGACAAGGAAAGGAACATATACATACTTTCATAGCATCTCCCTACAAAATACTTACTAAGTTTGGAGGAATAAAGAATAACTTCACAATAGAAAAGCCTGGCAGACAGAACCTTGAGCAAGTTACCAAACTGAACATCAGCAGTAATGAGACAATGGCAACAAAATATAATAGAAAGAATAGGGATTCTAGAGTTAATTCTACTTTTGATTCCTCACTCTGCCACCTTGGTTGGTTATTTAACCTTTCTAAACTGGAATTTCTTATCAAATTGAGGTAAGAAATCAGAAATAGTAGGGAATTTCCTCAACTTGATAAAAGACAACTACAAAAACCCAAAGATAATAATACTATTGCCTATAAATGATTTCATTAATAAATGCTTCTTCCCAAAATCAGGAACAAAACAAAGATACGTGCTCCTACAACTCCTCTTTAATATTGTAGTAGAGATTCTGGCCAGAACGATTAGGCATGAAAAAAAACAAAAGCAAATTGGAAAGAAAGAAGCATAAATATTTCTATTTGAGATAACATGATCCTGTATATTAGAAATCATGAGGAATCTACACACATAGACGCACACATACCCCAACCAAAAAAAAGCTATTAGAATTGATAAATGAATTCAACCAGCTGCAAAACACAAGATCAATATACAAAAATCAAATGTACACAAGCAATCCAAAACAGGAAATTGAAATTTTCCATTTGTAATAACATCAAGAATAAAAGAAGTACAACATTTGTACAATTGTGAAAAAGAAAAAATTTGGAGAACTTATACTTCCCAACTTCAAAACTTAATACAAAGCTACAATTACAAAAACGGTGTGGTACTGGCATAAGGATAGAGATATAGCTCAATGAAATAGAGTACAGATATCAAAGAGTGCCAAGACCATTCAATGAGAAAAGAACAGTCTTTCCAATAGATGGTACTGGGATAACTGGTTATCGACATTAAAAGTGAGGTTTAATCTTTACTTCCTATTCTATGCAAAAAAGTAACTCAACTTGTAAATCTAAATATAAGAGCTAAAACTACAAAACTCTTAGAAAACACAGGTGTAAATATTTATGACTCTAGACTAGGGACAGTTTCTTAGGTATGGCACCAAAAGCACAAACAACAAAAGAAAAATAAAATAAATGGATGACATCAAAATTTTAAATGTTTGTGCATCAAAAAAGTGAAGAAAATACATAAAATAGCTGAAAAGATTTGTAAACCATAAGTCTGATAAGGGACTTGTATCCAGACTATATATAGAAAGAAAAAAAAAAAACACCCTTACAATAGCAGTAAAAAGATAAAATAAGACAATATAAAAATTGCAGTGGATATGGATAGACATTTGTCCAAAGATATCTAAATGACCTACAAGCACAAAGAATGATGCTCAACATCACTAGCTGTTAAGAAAATTCAAATCAAAACCACAATGCGAGATACCATTTCACACCCACGAGGATTGCTGTAGTTAAAAAAAAAAAGGATAGATAATAATAAGTGTTGGTGGTGGACAACTTAGAGCCATCTTACAATGCTGTGGGAATGAAAAATGGTATAATACCTTTGAAAAAAAGCCTGGTAGTCCTCAAAAGGCTAAACTTAGAGTTATCACATGATGTAGCAATTCCACTCCTACATATATATCAAAGGTAAATAAAAATATATACCCACACAAAAAGAGTATATAAATGTACAGGGCAGCATTATTCATAATAGCAAATACAAAGTGAAAACAACCCATGTCATCAAATGAATATTCACTTGGCAACAAATCAATTACATATAGAAATAATAAAGAGTTCCATACAATGGTGTTTCATTCAGCAAAATTACTGCCAAATATTATTCAGTTAAAAGAAATGATAAATGTTACAAAATGGATAAACCTTGAAAACATACTAAGTGAAAGAAAACTAATAAAAACCTGTTGTATGATTTCAATAATATAAAATATCCAAAATAAGCAAATAACATATTCAGAGATAAAAAGCAGATTAGTTACTTCCTGAGACTAGGGTGATGAGGATAATGGCAGAATGGTGACTATTCATAGATACAGGGTTTCTTTGAGGAGAACAAAATGTTCCACAATTAGATTGTGGTGATAGTTGTACAATCCTAAGAATAAACAAACCAACCACTTAACAGTATACTTTAAATAGGTGAATTTTATAGTATGTGAATTAGATCTCAATAAGGCCATTACAAATACACAAAAATGGATAGAAGAGCTAAACAGACACTTCTCCAAAGACACAGGTGACCAACAGGCACATGAAAAAAAATACTTGTCATCACTTATCATGAGGGAGATGCAAATCAAAACCATGAAATACCACCTCACATACATGAGCTTGGCACACATCAAAAAGACCAAAAAAGTGTTAGAAAGAATATGGAGATGAAAGAACACTCCTACAGTGTTGGTGAGAATGTAGACTGGTCCAACCTCTATGTAAAACAGTGTGGAGGTTTCTCAAACATTAAAAATAGATTGATCATATGATCCAGCAATCCCTCTCATAGGTATATACCTGATGACTGCAGAAATGCCAATATGAAGGGATATCTGCATTCCTGTGTTCACTGCAGCTCTATTTACACAGACAAGCTACATAAATAACCTAAGGGCCCAACAACAAATGAGTGGATAAGGATATGGTGTATATACACAATGGATTTCTATTCAACTATTAAAAATAAAGTAACATCTTGCCGTTAGGACATGTGTGGAAGTAGAGGGAACTATGCTAAGTGTAAAAGAAGGGAAAAAAGACAAATACTGATAACTGCATTCATGTGAAATATGAAAAACAAAGTAAAGAAACAGACAAAAACAAAACAGACCCTTGAAATATGTCTACAGAACTGATTACCAGAAGTGAGGTGAAGTGAAAGGGGGAGAAGACCGAGTCAATTATGATAGAGGATTATTGGGGGTTTGGTGGTCAGCACGGTGTGATAATGTACACTTGTAGACGTATGAAGCCATACCACTAAAACACATACAATGCATAAATCAACTTTACCTCAATAAACATAATTTTAAAGTAATTAAAAATACAAAAAAGCAAAGTATAAGCTTTGAAGTTATTCAGTTGGCATATACACATTGAGGACCTTACATGCTGCAGGGAATGGACTACCTGCCTTTACCACTTGAGCAAACTATTCAACTTCTTTTTTTTTTTTTTTTTTTTTTTTTAATAAAAATAGGGCAGAATC
>JAGFMF010012144.1:4124693-4139840 GCA_019455555.1 Galemys pyrenaicus | reverse complement strand
ACTGAGGTGATGGTGCACTGGTGTTACGGTGATGGGGAATACATGGGGATTACAACTGATGTCAAATATATGTAAATTTTAAAAATTTATATTAAAAAAATAAATAAATACAAAAAATAAAACCGTATCTAGCACATAGTGTTATATAAGTAGGAGACTCTTTTTTTTTTTTTGTCCTTTAGCTGTCCCTGTAACTTATATATAAATAAAGACCACTGGTTCTCAGTCACGCTTGGTTTTGTTCCCTAGGGCACATTTGGCACTGTTGAGAGATATTTTTGATTGTCACATGAAGGGAGGACAGATGTTACTGACATTTACAAAGTAGTAGACAAAGATGCTGCTAAACATCCTACATCACATAGGAATCACCTACTCACCACATACACATACAGAGTTCTACAATTCAAGATATCAATAGTCTCAAGGCTGAAGAACATTTATACAGACTAAACAAATCAAGTAGAAGTTCTCCCTCCTCCTCTAACCTCCTTTGTCTTTTACTTGGATAGCTCACCTAAGCTTTTTTAAATAATTACAAAAAATTTAGACCTAAAATAAGATTTAGAAAACCCATTCTTTAATGAAACTAAAACGGGCAAAGAGTTTACAAAAGAACAGAGATGCAGTAGGAAAGGCAGGACAAGAACCCTGTCTCCTGACTCCCAGACTGCCAAGAGCCAAAACAGTTATCTTGCAAGCACCCCTCTTCCCTTTCTCCTTATCCCTCTACCCATAACCTTCTTTCTCACTCCCTCTCTCACTTCTCCTCTCCTTAAATCTGGAGAGGTTTCCTTTCTAGCATCATCAGAAGTCAGAGACAGGGCTAATCTTTCTGTCCACCCTCCCAGTTGCATACCTACCTTCACAAAGGACTTGCCCTCTCCAGCTCCAGTCTGGACTCTGGACTCAAAGTCAAGAATATTCCTGTTTACCTTGCTGGGGGGTCCTTTTTTGCCAGAGCCAATCTGAGCTATTCTATCCTGCTCCCTCCAGAATTCAGAGTAACTGGGGTTAAACACCCTATATTAACTTCCTTTTCCCTGTCTATGGAAATGAACTGGCCTCCAGGAGGGGCCAAAGGCAAGTTGTAACAGCTTATGTTGGACTTTCTACGCAGGAAGGGGTTTTGACAAGATAAAAAAAAAAAGACGGTATTTTGGTGAGAATAAAACTTGGAGAAAGGATACAAAAGAGAAAGACACTGATAGCTTTAACACAGTACTCAGACATATCCAGGGCACCTCAAGCATCACAACTGATGGGAGGGCAGATGTTACTGGCATTTACTAGGAAAAAGACAGAGATGCTGATAAGCATCCTACAATGCATTTTCTTTTTTTTTTTTTAAAGATTTATTTATTTATGCATACAAGCACTGGGGTACAGGCCAGAGATATGGGGGAGGTGAGAGGATTCACCACAGAAAGCGGGGAGCAGAACAGGCAGATCAATGGAAGTACACTGCTGAGGGGAGCAGCGGGCACAGCAGGAGAGGTCGCTGCACCATGTGGGTCCCCCGCCTGGCTGGCAGCAGGGCTCGAACTCGTGGCTCAAACTGCAGTGGCTGCAGTTTGCTTCATAGTGCGTTGCTTAACCCACTGCGCCACCAGGGAGGCCCTACAATGCATTTTCATCATTACCAGTACTTGGAGGATAAATGTCTACCACCTTATAAAAGCCTCCCATGAACACTTTAGCCCACAAATAAATAAATGCGCAAGATCTCATTATGTGTCAACCACTATTGTAAATTTATCTTAATCTTCATAACCTGAAGTAATTATTATTCCCATTTTAGAGATGGAAAGAATGAGGATAAGTAAGGAAACCTGCCTTAATGTCTTAGCCAATAAGTAGCAGAGCTGCAATTTATTCTCAAAATGTTCAAGATACCCAAAAACTGAACTTCTGTTCACTACTGTTTCTCAAGATAAATTACCCTTTCTTTTTTTGAACCTACATTGTATTTACTGTCTGTATCATATATTAAGCAAAATTTTAGGCTGCCTTGTCTTAGTTATATATACATCAGAAGATTTGTTCTAAGCCCTGTGCAATGTCCTGTGAATATAAGATATAAATAGTAAGCCGTTTCTTCCCTACAGCAGGGTTTCTCTATCTGTTTTAACTATAATCTGCAATGAGAATACAATTTATATGGAAACCCAGCACATGTGCAAATGCATACATACAATCTATAAACATAAAACTGAAATAAAAGTTTCATAAAGCAATCTTGTTCTATGTACAAAGGTTTCTATGGTGTATTCAATTTGACTTTTTTTTTTTTTTTTGCTTTCCAAAAATACTAGTCCAATTACTTTATTAAATCCACAACCCATGGGTTATGAGCCCTTGAGGAGCTCCCAAGGGCAGATAAGACATGAGTAAACATAAAAATAATAATAATAGCAGACAACATTTCAGGAATTCTTACTGTGTATTTAGCACTCAGATAAGCACTTTACATGAATTATTTGGAGCCAAGATCGACCAACCCAGGTTGGCCTGTTCAAATCTAATGTCCATATTTTCTACCCCATACCACAGTGTTAGCATAGTGTGGGAAGTCCTGTAGTGAGGGAGAGGAGTGGAGGTGGGGGAGTAGTTAAGAAGCATCATAAAAGTAAAGATGTCTGACAATTGTGCAAAAAATATGCAGTGAAACAAAGACAGCTTGTTCAATAAATGGTGCTGGGAAAACTGGGCTGCTGCATGCAAAAGAATGAAGCTAGACTACTACCTCTCACCATGCACAAAAACCAGCTCAAAATGGATCAAAAACTTAGACATAAGACCTGATACTATAAAAATATATAGAAGAAAATATAGGCAAAACACAATATGACCTGCATCTCAGTAACATCTTTAAAGACACATCACCTAAAGCAAAGAAAATGAAGGAAAAGGTGAACACCTTGGACTACATCAAATTAAAGAGCTTTTATACAGCAAAAGAGACATTACCCAAAACAAACAGACATCTCACTGACTGGCAAAAAATTTTTGCACTCCGAAAGATCTACAAAGAATTCACATGACTCAACAAAAATAAAGTAAACAATCCAGTCAAAAATGGACAGAAGAACTTAAAAGACACTTCTCTAAAGAAGATATGCAAATGGTCAACAGGAATACGAAAAAATGTTCATCATCCCTGCAAACCAGGGAAATGCAAATTAAAACCACAATGAGATACCACTCAACACTAGAAAGACTGGCACTTATTAAAAAACTAGCAACAACAAATGTTGGCAAGGATGTGGAGAAAAAGGAACTCTCCTACACTGCTGATGGGAATGCAAATTGGTCCAACCTCTGTGGAAAGCTGTGTGGAGGTTCCTCAGTCTGCTAAAAATGAAGCTACCATATGACCCAGCAATCCCACTCCTGGGGACTTACCCAAAGGACACAAAAACATTAATTCAAAAGAACATGCACCCCCATGTTTATCACAACATTATTTATAATAGGTAAGACATGGAATCAACCCAAATGCCCAAAAAAAAGATGGCTGGATCAAGAAAATGTGGTATATATACACTATGGAATATTATTCAGCCATCAAAAAGATAAACTAGAGCCATTTGGAGAAACATGGATGGAGCTTGAAGGGATTATGCTCAGTAAAATAAATCAGAAGGAAAAAGAAAAATACCAGATGGTCTCACTTATAGGAGGATTATAGGAGATCAAGGGAAAAAAAATAACAAAACCACAACAAAACAAAAATAAACAGACAACTACAAATCAGAGTCATCTGAAGGGGAGAGGGAGGAATTGAGATCAAGGCTGGGAAAGGAAGAGCACAAGGGACTATGGTAACAGTGCACGGGTGAATTGGTGGTAGAAACTCTATGGGGACTACACCTAGAAAAGAAGGCAAACATTGGAAGAAAAAAAATTAATTAATTAAAAAAGTAAAGATGTCTGAGTTTGTACCTTGAAGTAGGAATTCAGAAGAATTTGGCACATAAGCTCCTATAGGTACTCTATAAACATCTGTGAATAGAACTATTCTTTCTTCCCTTGTGATACTGAAAAACAGCTTGATATTTTTAGACAGAAATCTATGTAACTTTTAACTGATGCTGTATCTCCTAATAGAAATCTAAGGTACAAATGCTGTATGACATCTTTAAAAATTCAGAGTATGTTAACAGCTTCCCTAGAAGAGTTGTCTATGGAAAATCATCCAAAACTGGCTACCAAGTGACGAGGGTCCTAGTCCCAGTCCCAGCACAGAATTTCTGTAAATGACTTTGCACAGATGTCTTTACCTCTCTAGGACTCAGCTACTTATCTATAAAATGATGATGAAAACAGACCATACGATGAATAACTCTTTCTAGTACTATTAAATGCTCATAAAAAAATTCTAATACTACTAATAATAATTTCTACTACTAACTTATCCTAATAATAATAAATGCTAATGACACCAGTAGTAATAAATTCAGTAAGTCTATGGGAAAGAATGAATCATTTCAATAAAAACTATTCACCCATAAAGCCACAAGGAGGAAACTGAGGCTCTGGACCTGTCTGGACTCTGTCTTGCCTGGTCCCTCCAGCTGGAGATGGAATGGAAGAACACCTAATCTGACACACCCTTTCATCTGCCTAACCTTAAATTTCCTCATGTGATTAGAAGTCATAGAGGAGCAGATTTTAGTTCTGACAACCAAAATGGCAAATCATGAAAATGAGAGCCTTGAGGAGTGCAAGCTCTCCATCATGGAGGTCTACAAGCAGATACTGGAGAAATATTTGGCAGAAACTTTGCCTATGTTGGACGACCTTGTTTCACTCTGAGCCTGAATAATCTCAATTATAAAATGGTCCATTCAATGGTACAAAAATATATCAGATAAGATAATGTAAAATTTCTTCAAGTACTGATTTTTTTGCTATAATATAATGGCATTTTTATAACTCAATTAGCCTCTACCTAAATTCTCAAAGATACAAGTATGAAAATAATAAAAATACTTGGTATTTTTTTTATATTTAAGTACAAAAATAATAAAAATACTCCTAGTAAGCACTTAGTTGGGGCAGATGCAGTACTTTACATGCTTATCTCCTTTAATCTTCACTGCAATCCTATTTTAGATAAGAAGAAACACAGTGTAAGAAAGATTAAGAAACTTGCCCAAGGTCACTGAGGTAAATAGGAAAGCTAGAATTTTACCTACGCTAGATTCCACCTCACCTCCAGTCCCATTTGCATTAAACCATTCATTTCCAAAAAGAATATATTCCTGGAAAGAAGAACAGAACAGGGACAAAATGCTAGAGATTAGATTCACTTGGCTAGCAAAGATTGGTCAACAGGAAAATAACAAAAAGCTACCAAAAGACAAGAGCTCTCTCAAGCAGCTCTCTGAAGATTCACTTGAATTCCTCCTATCTCTTTCCACTCTACTAGTTTAGTCTCCAAAAGATAGATGGGCTTGGGGACAGACCATAAACCAGGGAAACTTATGTTTACATTTAAATAATCCATAGGAGGTGGAAACCACTTAGAAGACCAGTCCTTCTCACCTGCTGCCAATTCCCCCAGTCTCCTCCTCTCCGAAGAGGCCTTTCTTCAACTTCAAGGGCATCATGTCTCAACTTGGACCCTGATTCTAAAAGAAGCTACACCACCTTAGAGATGAGAGATGCAACAATCAGCAATTAATGTCCACCCTCCCAACACTGGGGGGAAAAAAGTCAAAGGGGAAAGGAATGAGAAAAAAAGTCAAGACTTCACAGGGGACAGATAGGTCCATTACTCTGCTGTTCTATCTGGAGAAATGTAGAAAAAGGGTCCTCCAGCACTCCATAGGCTAAAAGGGTCCTCCAGTACCTCATAAGCGTCCCACACCTTGCCAATGGCATCAAAAAACAAAAGTCAATACCTTTCTTTACATTGAGAGGTCCTTAAAGACCACTCAATTCAGAGGTTCCTAATTTTTTTTAAAAAAAAGCTTCCAACCTTATTTTTCAGTCAAAGCTTATAGAAACACCAATATTTAAACATATAAAAAGTAGTCTGCTCTGTCTGAAACGGAGGTAGGGAAGTTCCATTTCCTTACTTCTTCCTACATCCCAGTCTAACTCCAGTAGCCAATAAGGTTACACTTCAAAATGCTGAGACTCCAGTTTAACATGTCCGTATTATAGTTAAGGAAACTAGAGTTCACAAAGAATATGTTAGGGTCACAGAGTCGGTTAGTGTCAAAAGTGGAACTCAAATACAGATGTACTAACTTCAAGAGTAGCCGATATCCTGTCTTATCCATATTACTCATTTGAAGTATCATGTGCAAATGAATGTGAATGGGTGTTTCCCCAAACACAAAATGCCAGAGACAATGTACAGTTTCCTCACCTCAATAAAAGATAAAAGAACAGCTTAAATTTCCAAAGGCAATTTCACTACATAGCACCTAATGGCAAAGAATCCTCTCCTGCTCCAAAACACTCAGTAAAGTACCTGATTGTTTGTAAAAACAGGCATGACTATGTTACCAACTTCAAAGATTGATAGTAGATATGAGATTAAGGAGACTTCTGAAGGACTATGCTCCCTGGATCTTGAGAAAGCACCCTACAAAAAAGCAAGGGAATTATGGTATCCACCATGCCTGAAACATGGAACAGAATCTGAACCTGTGTGTTAAGTCCTTAATAAAAGATGTGTATAATCTGGGCTTCAGCATTTGTCTACAGTTATAATAGCAACATGCAGTGATCTAGGTCTCCTGATATTCTCCCCATGTGTATCCTTTCCCATTTGATAAAAGTTTGGTCTGAGACAAAAAGAAAGACAGCTGAAGTTATGTTATACCATTTTTGAAATCTGCATTATAAAAAATACTGGAGCTTAGGTTTTGATTCCTCTTCTCACTCTAACATCACTCATTTTGGGGAAGCCAGCTGCCATGGTATGAGTTGCCCTATGGAGAGGCCTCAAAACAAGGAATTCTGTTTCAATTTCCTCACTTGTTATTGATCTCTTCAAGTTTTTATTTATTTATGATTAAAATCTGGAATGTTATTTTACTCTAAGAATTCATTTCTCCTAGGTTTTCCAGCCTATTGACATAAAGATATTCATAATAGTAGAGTTCCTATTTTCAAAACACCTTATAAAAATTAAATTTATGGAAGGTTGAAGAAAGACCTATTCTTTTAGATAGTCTATGGTGTAACATTCATTTTAGTGAACCCAGACAAAAACTTATTAATTTGCCTGTTATTTTAGTCCCTTGATGAATTACCTTCACTTTTGTATTTTAAGATTCCACATTTATAATATAGAGAACCCAAATAAAGCATCAAACAAAGATAAACTTTAAAACCAACTCTTGAAATCTGATCAGAGATCTGGAGCATCTGGGAGGGGAAGGTTAGTGTGAGGTCAGGGAGAGAGCGCAATGGAGTATGGGTGACTTTGGGTGCTTTGGTGGTGGGAGAGTTATGGTGGCCACACCTAAGGGGAGAAATCTCATACTGTCAAAATATTAATGAGGATGTAAAAAAAATTGTACTTCATTAAAATAATATTTTTAAAGAAAAAAAAAAAAAAACAAGGAATTAAAGCCTTCAGTCAAAAGTCAGTAAACAAGAAACTGAGGCCAGTGAACAATGAGCGAATGTGGAAAGGAAACCTCCAGGTCCAGTTGAGCCTTCAGGAAAAATTATGTGAGATAATAAATGTCTATTTTCTTAAGCTGCTGTTTTGCAAACTGTTTACACAATAGATAACCAATACAACCCAAGGTTTCCTGAAAAAGTCTCTGCTTTGAAGCCAGAAATCCAGCTTAAACAAAACCTGAGGTCTCAAAGGTTGGGGCTTCCTTTTAAATGTCTCCATTGCTTATTCATGATGTAACCAGATGTAAGTCACTTCATCTCTCTTAGCCATAGTTCTCTTACTAAGATATAAGGACAACTTCCCTACATAATATTGTGAGACTTAAATTAGAATAATTTGTAAAAGTATCTTTTAAACAGTAACAGAATTACACAAATCGAAGTTATTATATTAAGGATTCCAAAAGGTACCTCCACTTAGCCAACTTCCAAAAGCCACAAAAAAAGTGAAGTCAAATCAAAAGGCCTCTACTATACCAGCTGTATTAGAAGCATCTCCTTCTACCACTGTCCCTCACAATAACAATAAGCAATAATTACATACCAAGTATAGTGCTTTCACATCATTTTTTCATTTAATACTTCATTTAATTTATAGGGAAACTGAGCTTTAAGAGTTAAAATGATATGCAGCTAGAATTGAACTTCACATCCATGCTACTCCAAAGACCATGTTCTTTCCACTAAGTCAATATGCTGTTTGCTACACTAAGGTATCTGAAGGTTTCCAGTACAGAAGACAGCCAAGCACAACTTAACAAAAGAACTGAAAGAATGAAAAGTTAGGTAGAAAAACCACTTTTCAAGTTCATGGGGAAATAAAAAGATTTAAGACATGTGAATTCTGGACTTGTCTAGGGCACCAAAGCAGTTATAATACATTGGGCAAATATTTGATTGTTACAGCAATCCTAGAAGGTGAATTCCAGTGACTTACTCCTGATTATTAAAAGTTGGGGCATGCTAAACATAATATACTTAGGTTTCTTTATTCTTTGAGACTTAAAAGTTTTAGAGAATGCCCAAAGGTCACAACAAGTTCAAGAATCCAATTTGTTTTTATGCTCATAAGCCAGTGAGCTACAACCAGATATGCAAACCTGGAGAGCTTTTAAAAAAAAATGATGCCTGGGTCCCAGATCTACTCTCTGCCCCCCAAATTTAACTTACTTGGTGCCAGGTAGAACCTGTGTATGAACCTGTGTATATTTATCATGAGTAGCTAGAGAACTACTGCCCCAAGTCTAAAAGCCACAGATTAAGAGACTTCATCATCCACCCTCATTTTCTAGGGTGAAATTTTATCAGTGAAATCATCTCTTGTTTCATAAGCTCATCGCATTTATAAAGCAAAATACCTTCTATAATTATGAATGACTATTAGTTAGAAGTAATCTAATTTCTCTTACCTAAAAATAAACTTTCATGCACCATGCAATCAACATCTTAATGGTCAAGACTAAATTTGTGGCATGTGTCAATAAAACCGTTTTTAGAAAAAGAAAAGCTGCTTATAATAGCATACTGTGAACAAAAACAACTAAAAAAAAATCTGAAGTAATCTTTTTTTCACTAAGTATCCTTGCTTGGGAATCTGAAAACTCATTCATTCTACCAAGATGAATTTACCTCGTAGGTCCTTTTAGGGCAATTTGGACATTACAAAAACTTGTCTCACAACATCTCACAATCTTCACAACATTAAGACTTGCTAATTCAAATCTTACCTGACCAAATTCTTTCCTTAACCATCAAAATCCCCCTGTGATGTGGAGACTCAACCCCAATGGAAAGGGAGATGAAAGCAAAAATAAACAAACTAAACTACCTCAAGTGAAAAACTTTTGTACCTCAAAAAAAAAAAATCATCACAAAAATGAAAAGACAATCTAGGAGAAGATATTTGCATATCATACTTGTGACAAGTAGTTAATTTCTAAAATATATAAAGTACTTAAGCAACTCAACAACAAAAAACAATACAACTCTCAAAAAATGGGCTTTGAGTAGATACTTCTCCAAAGACATTCAGATGGCTATAGGCACATGATAAAATGTTCAACATCACTTATAAAGGAAATGAAAATTGAAACCACGTGAATATGCACTCAATCGAATACTCAGCTATTTAAAAAGATTAAATAAGTGCCTTTTGGGATAAAAGGGATGCATCTTGAGGTGATTGTGCTAAGCAGAATGGTCAGAAAGTGCAAGAGAGATAGATGTTTTCATTTATTTGTGAAATATAAACAACCAAAGAACACAAACTGCAAAATACAACAAAAATAATTATCAGACACTATGAAAAGCATATTGGTTACCAGAGGGAGAAAAGGAGAGGAAGAAAGGCAATAAGACATTGTTTGGGATAAGACATTGGCATGTGCCTATATGGAGGTATGAAAATTATACCTCCACATTACATAGATGTGTAAATGACTGGCAAATTAACAAAATGGAGGGAGCCATCATGATGGATTTGAATTGTCTGCCCAAAAGAGATATACCAAAACCCTAACCCCTCATACCTCAGAATTTGATTTTATTTGGATATAGGGTATATACAGAGATACTAAGTTAAAATGGGGTCATTGTGGTGTGTCATAACCCAATATGATGTTTACCTTATAAGAAGTGAAGTTTTGGGGCACAAGACTATGAGGAAACACAGGGAGCAGAAGTATCTTTATTTATTTATTTTTTTTGCAAGAGGTTTTTTTTTTTTTTTTTAAGATTTATTTATTTATGCATACAAGCACTGGGGTACAAGCCAGAGGTGTAGGGGGGTGAGAGGATTCACCACAGAGAGCAGGGAGCAGAACAGGCAGATCAACTGAAGTACACTGCTGAGGGGAGCAGTGGGCACAGCAGGAGAGGTCTGCTGCGCCATGTGGGTCCCCTCCCTGGCCGGCAGCAGGGATCGAACTCGTGCTGCAGTGGCTGCGGTTTGCTTCATAGTGCTTCGCTTAACCCACCAGGGAGGCCCTGAAGTATCTTAATTTAATTAAGATAACTAAACCTTATTTTTTAGGGCCTATAAAAGAGAATGGATTTGGTCAAGTTCACACAATTTGCTAAAAGCAAAGCTGTGTTTTGATTCCTAGTTCAGCATAATTTCTGATGTGTCTTTCTCTCTTCTTTTCAATTCCACAAGTGAGACTTAGGGTGGTAACTTGACCAAGATCATATACCTACAAGATGATGAAGGCAAAATTTGAATCCAAAGCATCTCCTAGAAAGGTCTTTCTTCTCATTTATTCTCATGGTAAAGTTGCAACTCTAAATGTAAACACAACTTAAGTATTTTGTCCCTTTAATTTTCCTCTGAACTTTGTTTTTGGTTTAATTTGGCAGATTAAAAGTTCGTTTACCCATGTTCCTTCCCCAAAACCACACTAAGATGACGGTAAAGACACATATTTCTTAAAAAGATTTAAACTTAAACAAGGAAGAGAATCGATATGGGGACATCAGAAGATGACAGACTTCAATATATTGCATACTATAGATAATGATTGGAGAATGTGTGATTAAAAATTGAAGGGCAAAATTGGGGGCCTCCATGGTGGCGCAGTGGGTTAAGCAACGCACTATGAAGCAAACTGCAGCCCCTACAGCACGAGTTCGATCCCTGCCGCTGGCCAGGGGAGTGACCCACCTGGCGCAGCAGACCTCTTCTGCTGCTCCCGTTGCTTCCCTCAGCAGTGTGTTTCAGTTGTTCTGCCTGTTCTGTTTCCCCACTCTGTCTCTGGTGAATCCTCTCATGCCCCACATCTCTGGCCTGTACCCCAGCTCTTGTATGCATGAATAAATAAATCTTATAAAAAAAATTGAAGGGCAAAAGAAATACTACTAGGTCACCTGGTCAGCAGAACTGGATTGTTCAGTGGACAATGGGATCACATCCCTAGAAAGAAGCACTGTATTAAAGCACATAAAAGAATAGAACTAAGAAGTATAGATAACCACTTGTCCAAAATTACATAAAGCTAGCAAGAACTTGAACTCAGGTCTTATCCTTGTTATCTTACTGTTACACATAGACTATTAGTTGACTATCATTAGGATGACTGGATAGTCCATGTCACAAAACAAGGAAGCAAAGGTGTTTCCCAAGGTCTACCTTTTGGCCTCCTTTACCAACTCCAACAATGTCCTTGTTTGGGTTCTCTCTGCAGAGAGCTCAGATAGTCAGGTAAGAACCCATATCCTAGTTCATATTACAACTGTCTGATTCTACAATTCAAAAAAGTAGGTTACCAGCACCTGACAAAAATATGACAAAGCTTAAAAGAAAGATTGTAGAAGCACCAACACTGTTTTAGGTCAAAGCTGAGCTCATCCACCTTGCCCGTGATAGTGTGAGAGAAGAAATTTTTCATCCTTTTTTAGAACAGAACATGCCCAAAGGTAGGTGTTGTTACATCTGTTAACCAGCTAAAACTGATTCACTTTTAAATGCCAAATTATAGGAGTGCCTATGGTACCAATTAAGGCATTAATGACTCTGGGGCCATTTCTTAATACATAGCAATTATGTGAGTGTGACAGCTACCTGTACCCTACTTCTATTTGAACTTTTGTCTATCACTGCATTAAATACATCGATACACTCAATTTGTGTTTTTCTGATGTGCACAGAAAGAATACTGAATTAAAAGTCAGCAGAAGAATTCTAAATATAGTTCAAGCATTAGAGCCAACAAACAGGTTTGAATCCCAGTCCTCTGAGTTACCAGATGTGAGATCATAATTAGAACACTAATCGCTCTGGGCCTCAAACACTTCATAACAATCTACATCACAGGCCCATTATAAAGATTGAGAGTATCTATAAGGCAACTTGCACAGCAGTAAAGAACTCAACAAATACCATTTTCCTCTTTTACTGATCATCTAGAGTGTGCCAGGCTATTTCTAACCTTGGAAGGGCAATTGTTTTCAGAAGTGTTTAAGGAGAAACAGGGTAAATTACAATAAAAGCAGAATAAATACAACAGAGTAATGCTGGCATAGTCTTTGGAACAAAGTATCACATAAGTATCACAATTTTCTGTTCTGAAAAGAGGGATATTAACTGTGTTTGTAATAGAGGGAGACTATCTGGGAAGGTATCAGAGACAGAGCTATTTGAATTGGGCCTTGAAGGTTGTTGAGCAAAAGCAAAGCAGGCAAAGGGAAACATCTTAAACAAAACAACAACTATGAAAAACAAGGTAGGGAGAGATGAGACAGAATGTATGGCTTATTCAAGTAGCAGTAAGAAAACAGTAAGAAAAGTAGAAGTGAATGAGTTACACAGAACCAGGGATTAGCTTACCCATAGGGATTTTGTGTGGAGAAAAGTGGTCATGAGAGATCATCTGAGAAACTCCTTATGAAAATACTTAGTGAAGAATAGAAATAACATCACCATTATGATTACAAAAGATTGCAACATGGAGGTTAACTTGAATTTATTGTGTATGATTTAGTGTATGTGTATGGAAATTAAAGATGACACAAAAATGGGGCCTCCCTGGTGGCTCAGTAAGCAATGCACTATGAAGCGGACTGTGGCCTCTGCAGCATGAGTTCAATCCCTGCTTCTGGCCAGGGAGGGGACCCACATGGCGCAGTGGACCTCTCCTGCCTCACCTGCTGCTCCCCTCAGCAATGTATTTTGGTTGATCTGCCTGTTCTGTTCCCAGCTCTGTCTCTGGTGAATCCTCTCACCTCCCTGGACTCTGGCCTGTACCCCAGCTCTTGTATGCATAAACAAATAAAATCTTTAAAAAAAAAAAAAAGATGACACAAAATGGCTGGGGGATATTAATCACATACAGAATGGGGGGGTGGGTAGAGTGGGGGGAAGGTTGGATTTAATAGGAAATGTCCCTTCTTCTTTAAGTGATAAAATTAGCCCAGAGAGCTCAAGTGAAAAACGATCATCTATCAGCTGAGGAACCCAGGCTTTTTCTTCTTCCTCTTTGGGGAAAGGACTTGACTTGATAGGTTTTTGGTGCAACCAGGTTTGAGGAAGGTGCTCCCACCACTTCCTGAGGGCCTTACACAATTCAATTCAACCTCAAAAAATGTGAACCCACACGGCAGCAGCTTTAAAAAAAACAACAACAAAAACCCAAAACTATACTAAAGCAGGCAACCGATTTTATTTTTTGTGTGTGTACAAGAACTGGGGTGCAGGCCAGGAGTGGGGGTGGGGAGGGAGCAATATGAGGAGTCACCAGAGACAGAGTGGGGGAGCAAAACAGGAGGATCCACTAAAATACACTTTTGAGAGGAGCAGTGGGAGAGACAGGACAGGTCTGCTGCAGCATGAGGGTCACCTCCCTGGCCAGGGATGGAACTAGTGCTGCAATGGCTGCAGATAGCTCAATAGTGCTGAGATGTAACCCCCTGCACCACCAGGGAACCCCCAGGGCAACTGACTTTAAGGAAGCTAGACAGTGGGCTTAAAGACAAAGGCACAATGGGACTGCAGATCAGAGGAATCATTTATGGTGTTTTCACCATTTATGTGTCATACACATAAATGACACATAACGGTGGAAGTAAGCAATAGAACAATTACAAGACCATTACCTAAATGTCTGAATTATCAGGAGCCACAGGGGTCATCCAGTCCAACAGCTCTCTGTATAGACACAGAAACTGAAACCCAGAGAGGAAATAAGGGAATGAAACTAGGCCTAACAACAACTTAACATAATACTTTACCCTTCAGGCAGTTTTACTTGTATTACATCTAAATTTTCCACAAGATAATTCAGTGAAGTATTATTTCCTGAAGAGACAACAAGTTCTTCAGCCTTAAAGAACTTATATTGGGCCTCCCTGGTGGCGCAGTGGGTTAAGCAACGCACTATGAAGCAAACCTTAGCCACTGCAGCACGAGTTCGATCCCTGCTGCCGGCCCGGGAGGGGACCCACATGGCTCAACAGACCTCTCCTGCTGTGCCCACTGCTCCCCTCAGCAATGTACTTCCGTTGATCTGCCTGTTCTGCTCCCAGCTCTGTCTGTGGTGAATCCTCTCACCCCCCACACCTCTGGCCTGTACCCCAGTGCTTGTATGCATAAATAAATAAATCTTTAAAAAAAAAAAAAGAACTTATATTAACATATAATGGTTGTTAGTTACCGTCATGGATTTTTGGAGTAAATGATGCTTTTTCTTTGATCCCACAGGTTATAAAATTCACCTTAAGAACTGGGTAAATAGGGCCTCCCTGGTGGCACAGTGGATTGGGCAACACACTATGAAGCAAACCGCAGCCACTGCAGCACAAGTTCGATCCCTGTTGCTGGCCAGGGAGGGGACCCACATGGTGCGGCAGACCTCTCCTGCCTCTCCCGCTGCTCCCCTCAGCAATGTGCTTCGGTCATTCTGCCTGTTTTGCTCCCCACTCTCTGTGGTGAATCCTCTCACCCCCCACACCTCTGGCCTGTACCCCAGTGTTTGTATGTATAAATAAATAAATCTTTAAAAAAAAAAA
>JAGFMF010012144.1:4112374-4124643 GCA_019455555.1 Galemys pyrenaicus | reverse complement strand
ACTTCTGTTTATCTGCCTGTTCTGCTCCCCGCTCTCTGTGGTGAATCCTCTCACCCCCCCTACACCTCTGGCCTGTACCCCAGCGCTTGTATGCATAAACAAATAAATCTTTAAAAAAAAAAAAAAAAAAAACTGGGTAAATAATGTAGACTAGGAAACAGGTCCTCAATACCTCATTCCAGTTACCCTACTCTCTATCACTTTCCAAAGTATTAAATGTTCAATAAAAAGTATTCTATTTCAGTTTCTGTGTTGACCATCAGATAAGATTCCTGCCATTGAGGAGCTCCCATTCTGGTAAGGTAGTCAGTGATTGTGTTATCTTTGAGTCATAAAGACCAGGATTCAAATCTTGGATCTCCCCTTTACTGGCTAAGGCAAGTCATTTCCTTTATCTAAACTCCATATCCCTTTCTGTTAAACTGAGAGCAGTCTTATATCATCAATCTAAGTCAAGGGGTTACTTGTTAGCATTTGGTGACATCATGTATTTAAAGCCCCTAGAAGAATATCTGACCCATAGTATATGTGCTTAGTATTTATTTCCTGAGTTAATAGCTTATATAAAACCACCCTTTGTGGGAGGAGAAAAAGGGAGAGAATCTATCTAGCATTGTTTTCCCATAATCCTGAAACCTCTGAAAAAATGTTTGTCTTGTGTAGATTTCATACGTACCAGCTCTTGTGCACTAGAATCACAAGCACTATGTCAGTCTTCAAAACCAGAAAGAGGAACCTGGCATGTCCCACACGTTGACTAGGGTTGAAGGAAATAGCTGTCTGGCCTGATCAAGGTTACAAAGGGAAGTCAGCAGTGGAGCAAAACTTCAAACAAAGAATATCTGAAATTCAGCAAAGTCTTAAGGTTAAAGACTAAGAACACCTGATTAAATACAAATATCTCTACAAGGTAAAGCTGAGATGAGAAATTAGGTACCACCAACAATTTCTGGGTCATAGTAGTTCTCCACTTCAGTCATTCTTTCAATTAAAATATATAGCATATCTACTCTGGGTCAAGTCTTTGGGCAACAAAGAACTTAGACCCAGCCCCAAAACTTTGAGGCAGTTAACGGGCTAGAGATGGAAATCATAATGAAGAAAGGTTTCACTACTGGTCCTGACACACTGCTATTCAGAGCAGCAGGTAGAGGTGACCAAAAGTAGCACCATTCTTCCCATTTTCATTCTCCCTCTCAAATTTCCCTGACGCCAGGCTTCCTTCACCTCTCCTTCAGTTTACCACCAAGCTTGCCAACTCTAGTGGCCCTTTCCTAGGAAGCAAGCCTGAGCATGGCCACTACAAGTTGAGAATGGAAACCTGACTAACAGCAAAGTCTATACTTACCCACCAACAACCTCTGTATCAAACTCTGCAAAATAGTTTTAAATCCACAGAAGACCAGATTCTGCTATATGTTTTATAAGCATTAAAGGAACAGTTCTCAGTTGCTAGAACAAAGTCTTCTGAGATGATCTTAAACATTTATTAAATACCTATTATGTGCCAGGCACCATTCTGAATGTTTTACATACACTGATGGCCTCAAAACAACTCTGCAAGGGAGCTATTCATGTTCCATTTTCACAAAGGAAAATTTATCTTCACAGAAATTAAGTACTTGCCCAAATCACATGGTTAATAGGTGACAGAACTAAATTTCATAAGCAGTTGACCGTGTCCAATTAAAGTACTTCATTTTTTCCCACTGCACTTCACATTTTATTCTAATAATAATCCTGTGAGAAAACTGGTGCTTAAAGAAGCAATATTTCTTTCTCAGGAACATGTCATTAAAAAGCAAAGCCATGATTTGAAATCAGATCTCTTGCCCTCAAATTGGTGTTCTTCCCACTACCCCACCTTTCCTCTAACTCTATGCCTTGCAGAGGAGTGCAGCAAAACATTATTAACAGAACTCGGGAGTGCTCAGATGTAGTGGTGACACTGTAACTAACTTAATGTATATATTGAGTGAGTTAGTTTCCTCTCCTGGTGTCAGTTTTTCGTATTTTTTTTTTATTTTTCTTTTATATATTTTACATTATTTTTCATTTTTGTACAGTGTATATTTCTCTCACTTATAAAGTAAGGGTGTTGAGTTGAGCCACCTGCCGCCCCTTGATCCCCTTCAGGTAGCAATCTATATTTTAATTAGTACCAACAAGTCTAGGAGAAGCAGCTTTTGTGGTTCCCTTGCCACACAAGAAATGCAACACACTGCTTTCTCTAAAAGAAAAAAAATATATTAATGGTTATTTACAGTATACTTAAGGTGAGAAGTGATTAGTACCACAGAGTAGAAATGACCCGTTCAATTTTATCATTTCCTTCCGGAAATGCTCTAGTCATCAACATAGAAAAGGTTATAAGCCTTCTAATAATAAAACACTGGCACAGCCAATAATTGGTAGATCGAATAACACATCAAGTCAATCATAGGAGTAAAAAGTATGTTCACGCCAGGGCCCATCTTCCTACTGCTAATTCACAATACTTCTATTCATCAGGCAATTTCTCCTCCTAGACTGGGATAGCAGCTCTGCCTCACAGCAAACAAGGCTCATGGCTTTACCTTAATCCTATCAGTGTAAATAATTTATAAATGACTTTGGCTAGTGAATATTATATTGAGAAAAGGCATGACTTTTCTGACAATCCAACAGAACCCCTCAAAAAAAAAAAAATTCAACCTCAGATATAGATTCTTCCATGCCAAGAATGTGAAAAGAACATGGAGGCAGGATATAAGGCTTTGGAAAAATAACTTTCCTGTCTGTCTCTTTATATATAAAGTAAGGGAGAGAGTCCAAGCCATTCCTAAATGCCTTTCCTACTTGAACCTAATAGTAATTTATTAACATACTATATTTAGAAAATATGAAGTGCATAAAAATAAAAAATTAAGATGAAGAGAGAATAGTGTTACATATTTAAATGATCTTATAGGACAAAATGAAAAGGAATGAGTTACACTGCCCAGGCAAAACATAAAATATGTATGGTCGCACACCCTGAATACATGTTAGTTATAAGAGCAGAGAGAAACCGCTCTATCCCCATGACAGCCGAAGTAAATAATTCACAGAATGCCCCAGGTTAAGACTGCAGAGGCAGAAAGCATTGCTCAAGCAGTTATACCAGAACTGATCTGAACATGATCAAGGACTCAGGCTACCTCAAACAATTTCTGAGAAATAGGAAATTGTCTTAAGAGGAAAGATAATACTAAGAGAGCAGGCCTCCCTTGTCCTCCAGGTAAAGTTCAAGCTACGTTGGCCAAACATCATCATTTTCAATAAATATTTACTTATTAACATGCTAACTGGCGAATTAAGCACTCCCACATCATACCCTCATTGAATTCTCCCAACACTCCAAAAGTTATATTCCCTATTTTATAGAAGAGGAGTTTGAAGTTCAGTAAAGAGACCAGGATGAGAACTGAGTATCTGACTCCAAGTTCAATGTGCTTTCTACCTCATCCTTACTATAAACTATCTCCTTGACTGTATAGGTCCCTCACACATAAATTATCCAGTTTCATATCGCATAACAACCTTGTCAGGCAGACATTCAAGATTCCTCATGAACTGACCCCTGCCTACCTTTACAGTTTTGAGAAATACATTTGGCTGCCTATTTAGTATCTATTCACCTTTTCCTCCTTATTGAGTCCAGGTTTTTTATCAGTTTTCCATCCCTCAGCAATTTAAGTTTACTAAGGCAAATTTATTATCAACAAGAGAGCACATTAAAACAGACTCCTGGGCCCAGAAATTTTGATTCATTAGGTCTGGGACATGCCCTAAGCTTTTGTATTTTTAACAAGTTCCTAGTGGAATAACCACTCTTTGAAAATGACTACCCTGTGGGAAAGCCCATCCCAAACATAGCTACAGGGGTAGATCTTGATTCTACATCCAAACTAAACATGGCAATCACATTCTTCTTGCCAGTGATTGTAAGTTCAAGTATTCAAGTTTCACCAATTAACACTTGGCATATTTCTGGAAACTCTTGGAGTTCAGGTATAGCCTCCATTGAACTAAAGAGAAGTCAGAATCTGGTTCTGTACCTTTCTCTCGCCCTCTTTTTCTCTCTTCCTCCTCCTCACCTCCTCCCCCATCTACTGGTTAAAAAGACACTTATCTTAAGTTCCCAGAAACCACTTTACTACCATAATAGAAGCCAGTTTAGGGATAAAGTAACAGCTTGATACATATGTCAGTATAATTCAGCTCAAATCTGAACAGAAATGCTGCTTACAGAATTCCAGATGATACAGTATTTGATACTAGAAAAGAGTGCAAGCTATCTGAATACTGGCTGCACTAGAAACTGCAAACTGGTTTGCTCAACACCTATTCCAATCCCCTTTGAAATAAGAGCAAATAAAAAAAGAAAAAGAAAAACCAAACCAGTGTTTCTCTACACTCTATTCTAAGAGTGATTAAGGTTCTTCTAATCAGATGCTCTCATACTACTTACTTGTATTTGGAACTAGATAAGGGAAGAGACTGGACACAGGAAATTCCTTCTGCTGGAACTGCAGCAAAGGCAGCATAGTTCTAGGTCTAACAGTTGTAGCAGCAGCTTTCTGCCTTTGGAGTTTCTAGGCTTTTATATAAATAGGTGTTATTCAAAAAGAAAGAAAGGAAATTGACCTGGCAGAGGAAACTGAGTCCTGAAGAATAAGCAGGATGACATCTGGCAGAAAAGGGGCAAAAGGAAGAAGTGAAGTGATTCCAGTGTAAAGGACAACACTCACAAAGACAGTAAGACACTACTTGCTACCAAGAAATGACCCTGTGACTCACAATTTCTTAGAGTTGGTATGATGTCACAACATGTTTTTTTTATTTTCAATAAACTGATGTTTTTTTATTTTCAATAAACTGTGTGATTTTTACAATCAATACTAAGCATCAATTTTTCAGTAACTACTAAGCACTAATAACTGTTATAAGAAAACACTATACTAGGAACGACAAGGGACATTCTCATTGCAAAGATCACAGTCCCCCAATCTTGAGAATTTAAAATGTAGAAGAAAACAAAGTCAACCTGAAAAGATCAGGATACAACACAACAATAATAAAGTCAGATACAAATTCATGAAAGAAAAAATTCACGTCACTAAAATATCAAATACTAGGTGTTATTCACAGAAAATTTCCCTAAGAAGATTCATTAATTCACCAGATATTTACTAAGCACCTACTATGTGCCAATATTATTCTAGGTGTACACAGGGAAGCAAGCAGACAAGGTTCTTGTTTCTCAAACCTTAGAATCTAATTGAAAAAGAATCAAGAGCAAAGACTTCAAGGACAGGGCAGTAAATTAAATTAGTGGTTATTCAGGTTCATTTTAGCGTCCTTATTCTGTAATAATAATGATAACCAACACTTACTGAGAATTGTTATGTGCGAAAATTTGTTTATAACCTCAATCCTAGTAACAATGAATAAAGTGGGTACTATAATTAGTACCATTTGAAAGATAAGGAAACTAAAACTACAGAGTATAAATAATTCCCCCCAGACCAGAGTCAGGAAATGACAGAGTCACAGGATTCAAAGTTAGGTCCATGGCAGAGGTGTTCAATGCTATACAACACAGAAAGGCAAAGATCAAATTTATGTGAGATTGAGCTTTGTTAAATGGGAAGTATGGAATTATTAATCTAGCATGAGCTTTATCATCTCTGAGGCTTTTCCCACCCCATCCCATAAAATAAAGCTACAGTCACTTTCAGTTTCTGTTTTTATGGTTTCAAAAACAATTGAAAGATATTCAGGTGCCTAATTGTTGTTAGTGAAAAGATACTTCGAAGGCTGACACTACACAATTCTTAACCACCAGCTGGGACCAAGTGCTTCCATGACTTCATTAAGAGGCACATTACCATTATATTAATTGGGATAAACAGCTGTAGCACAAACCTGCACCAGATCGGAGGCTGGAGCACAGAGAACAAAGGGGGAGGCAGGAGAGCAATGATTGGCTGACCTGGATCTCTCTAGGTCAGGCATGGCATTTGGTCCTTGTGCATTTCTAAGTTCTCATGAATGTGGACTCTCAGGCAGCAGCCCAAAGCCTTCCTCATTTCCATCTCAATCTTCAGGAAGAATTACAATGAGAACAAGAGCTATTGAGACAGAGAACAGACTCTGAATACTAAAGCACACATCAGGCAGGAGCTGGCAAAAGGAAGAGTTAGAGAGATTTTCCTTTTGGACCTAAGTATACCAGCCAAACCCTACTCACTCACCTGCCATAACAAGCTCCATACCAAACTCCTTTTTAAGGAGTTTCTCCAAATCCCTTCAATTATTATTCACCTCCTCCTATTCCTGTGCATTTAACAGGTATCTCCTCCTATGTCCCAAACTCTTGAGGTAGACACCATAGGACTATAAACCACAATCCCCAACCTCAGGGAACTAAATCTAATGGGGAATAAGTACATAGAGAGGAATTCTTGTTATATAAGGATAACTAAGATCCCTAATACCCCAAACTACCATTTACAGTAACTGAAAACTAAAATTTCCTAGTTATTTTTTAAGTTGGTTAGATCCTTATCAAGGTAAATATAAAAAAACTTTTTATATTTGTTAATTTAACAAATTTAAATTGTAATTACCAATAAGAATTTTTTTAATGCTGGTTTATATTGTTGTTTGAGGATCTCCCACCTCAAATGTTGTTATAAGGTAAGAATTCCTAAACCAAAGAACATCTGTCACTCCACATTTGGCTTTCAAAACAGACCAATAAGAGGATCAATTCTGTAAAAATATTCAAGAGCTTCACCAACTCTTCCCCAGGGTATTTCTTAATCCTTTGTTACTCAAGAATTTCAATCTCCTATGATGTCATTACTCATGTTAATTTTTCCTTCAGTTCAAAATTGAAATTTATTTCAAAATCATAAAATTCTTCATGTTTTATAAAGATTTTAGTCTTTATTTTAGAGTTGATTGCATCACATTGTTAGACATCAATTATTCTAACATTAGAAAAGGTATTACCACAATAAGGTTTCATTTCAGACTGGTTAGAATCATTACTATCAAGGAATAATAAATGTTGGTAAGGATGTAGTAAAAAGGAAACCCACATCCTCCACTGGTGAAAATGTAAACTGAGATAGCCATTACAGAAAACAGTAAGGGGACATCCTCAAAAAAATAAAAATAGACCTACCATATGATCCAAAAATCCCACTTCAGGATATTTACCTTGAGAATTTGAAAATACTAATCTGAAAAGAATATATACCCTTACGTTCATAGCAGCACTATGTCACTCCACATTTGGCCAAGATATTGAAACAACCCAACTACCAGACGCACACATACATGCATGCTGGCACACACAATGGAATACAATTCAGTCATTAAAAAAAAAAAAAGATAAAATCTTGCCATTTGTGAAAACGTGGCTGGACCTTGAAGAGACTACTGAGTGATATGTCAGAAGGAGAAAGATAAATACTATATGGTTTCATTTATTTGTAGAATATAAACATAAAAAGAAACAAACCTTTGGACTCTGACAATACTGTGGTGATTACCAGAGGGAAAAGAGAAGGAAAGAAATGGTTAAAAGGATTCAAGTGGTTAGTGGTGGATGATAACTGGAAATGTGATTACAGACATGGTTAAAAAACAAATCGGGCCTCCCTGGTGGCGCAGTGGGTTAAGAAACGCACTATGAAGCAAACCACAGCCACTGCAGCACGAGTTCGATCCCTGCTGCCGGCCAGGGAGGGGACCCACATGGTGCGGCAGACCTCTCCTGCTGTGCCCGCTGCTCCCCTCAGCAGTGTACTTCAGTTGATCTGCCTGTTCTGCTCCCCACTCTCTGCGGTGAATCCTCTCACCCCCCCACATCTCTGGCCTGTACCCCAGTTCTTGTATGCATAAATAAATAAATCTTTAAAAAAAAAAAAAGAAAACATAATCTTGGAACATATACAACACTGTAAATATTATCTTTAAAAAAACAAAAGGCACTTACTACCAAGGGCCATGAAGCAGTAAACAGAGTACAGTGATGAGCAAGATGTCTGAGTGGGACTAACTTCATAAGTAGTCAGTTTCTAAGGATGACTAATGAACTTCTTCTACATATCTAATTATAGGGTACAGGATGGGGAAGGTGTTTTGAAATTTTAAAAATAAAATTCCTAAGTAAATAAGTAAATTATTTTATTCAGTCAATATGAAGTGTTTATTGAGAGTCTACTATGCCAGACATAGCTTAATGGAACAAAACAAAATACTACCCTGTCTTAGTCAATTCAGGCTGCTATAACAGAATACTATAGGCTAGGTGGCTTACAAACAACAGAAATTTACTTCTCAAAGTTCTGTAAGTTTTGAAGTTTAGAGCAAAGTGCCAAAAGATTCTTTGTCTAGGGAGGGTTCTCTTCCTGGTTCATAAATGGCTGTCTTCTTACTATAGACTCACATGACAGAAGGAACTAAAGAGCTCTCTAGGGTAAAGACAGTCATTCCATTCATAAGGGTCTACCCTCAGGACCTAATAACCCCTCAAAAGCCCCATGTCCAAAAATCATCACAGTGCACATTAGCATTTAACATATGTATGGGAAGAGGAGAGCGACAAGTATCCAGTCCACAGCATACCCTCAAGGAATTTATAATCATGAATGGGTGAGTGAGGATGGAAGCACATGGAAGAAGCTGCATTCAACTTAGATCTTGAAAAATAGATTTTTAATATCATAGAAGAAAAAAGAATGAGGTTGATAAAGCAAAGTAATAGGACACATGGAAGTTAACAAAACAAACTGTTTTTAGAAAGATGAAGAAAGGTCAGGAAAGATGAAGCTGAACAGCTATGAGGGGTCAAACTATAAGGGTTTCTGAATAACAAATTCCTTTGCGTATTATCCTAATGAAATGATAGTTTAGGGGCAGAATCAGGATCAAAAAAATTAATTCAGGCAGAATAATGGGTGAAAAAGAAGCAGAAAGATTGGGGCCCAGTACACTAGTTACGGTATATGGAAAAGCCTAGAAAAAAGATGATTATGGTCTAAACCAAAGTAGAGGGGGTAAAATGTAGAAACAAATTTGGATGAAAGTTTCAGAGATAAAAATAAAGTTTGATAATCCACTGGATATGACAGGCAGAGTTAAGGAGAAAGGAAAAGTTTAGGCAATATATATCAGTAAAAATATGGGAATTACCAGCATATCTACATAAGGTGTTAAAAGTTAGGAGAGTAAGCTTAAGTAGAAAAAAAGTACAGTGTGAGAGAAGAGAATCTCTCTATTGAGGAGTTCCAACATTTAAAATCAAGATTTTAAAAAATGGCAACAAAATAAACAGAAAAAGTCAGAGGTAGAAAGTAAACAAGTAAAGTGGTATCACTGAAAGCAAAAGAAGACTCATTTAAAGTGGAAAATATACCAAGAGACCCAGTAAGATGAGAATGGAAGGAAATTCCATGACTGCTAGCATCACAGAAATAGGTCACCTAGGTCTAATAAGCCTCTTAATAAGAGAAAACACCAATACCAATACCTACCATGCAAAACAAAAACCTAAATCTGGTCAAACCTCTAGATATGAATTTACAAGTAATATATAGGACCAAGAAACCTGCTAAACTATAACAGGGAGACATAAAATCCAGACAATGGAAAACTATAGGAAAATGTGGTTTCTTCCATAAATAAACTGAAAACGGAGAAGGAAAAGAAATTAAGAACAAATTTAGGGTCCTCCCTGGTGGCGCAGTGGGTTAAGCAACACACTATGAAGTAAACCATAGCCACTGCAGGATGAGTTCGATCCCTGCCACCGGCTGGGGAGGTGGCCCACATGGTACAGGCCTGCCTGGCCTGCTGCACCCCTCAGCAGTGGATTTCAGTCCATCCGCCTGTTCTGCTCCCTGCTCTGTCTGGTGGATTCTCTCACCACCCTGCACTTCTGTCCTGTACCGCAGTGCTTGTATGCATAAATAAATAAATATTTTTTTAAAAAAGAGCAAATTTAGATAGTAAAAGAGACATAAAAGATGTATCAACCAAAATCTGTGTGTTGCCCTTACCTGGATTCTGTTTCAAACTGTTTTTTTAAAAAAAAAAGTATGTCATTTGAACCACAACTGAATATTTGGATGATATTAAGGGGTTATTAACATGTGCAGATCTGATTTTGGAGTTTAGTTTGCATTTGTGTTTGTTAAGTTAGATTTCGCAATCATGTGGGTCATTCTGGAGCTTATCAGGAGCAGTTGTAATAAGGTGTTGGAGGTAAAAGTGAATTGGAACACATTGCCAAGTAAGTAAGAGGTAAGAAACTGGAAGCAAAGATAATGCTTAGGGGCAACTGATGTGGGTGGGATCTAAGGAGCAGTTTTGTTAGCTGGGTAATGGGAAAGTTGTTCCTGTTTTAAACAGAACATTTGAATGCTGCTTCTAGTTCAGTGGAAAGCAAAATATAAAGGTCATTTCCACAGAACCATGGAAAAGAATCTAAAAGTATGTGAAGAAACAGGTCTTTCCTGGGAAGAGAATCACTTCCTTCATTCTAAAGGAAGGGGCAAAGGGAAAAACTGATGCAAAGCTAAGTACATTCTTATATTCAGTAGTAGGAATGTGAAGTTTCTATTCTCTCTGTGATAGATGAGGCTTGGAGAGGGGTGAGTAGAAGGGGCAAAGAAAAAAGGGACAAGTGGAGACTGAAGGGAGAACTGAAGATAATCCTGGGAAGACAAAAAAAAAAAAAGCAGGTATTTCCACAACTACAGAACACAGGGTGAAATTGGAAATGAGAAATGAATCAGTTGAAGATACTAACTCCTCAAGGTTCATTAAAAGAAAGGAGCCGCAGTGGCTTCTTTAGATTGTAAATATCAAATCCTATCAAATGTTCCATATGTCTTGAAACCCCTGACCCAGAAATCCCACTTATGGGAATTGGGAATTTATTCTAAATAAGTAACATCTGGAAAGAGAAAGCTTTATGTAGGATTATAGGTAATAGTAATTTATAGTTAGAAAAGAAAAACCCAAGTGATTGTGATGGCTAGTTTGATGTGTCAACTTCGTTAAGCTACAGTACCCAATTATTCAACTAAATACTAATTTAGGTATCAGTGTAAAGGTATTTTGTAGTTCCAGTAAACAACTATATTAGGCTGACTTTAAATAAGACTATCTTTCATAATATGGGTAGCTTTCATCTAATCAGTTAAAAGACCTCATGAGCAACACTTAGGTTTCCCTTGACAAAGAAAATTCTACCGGCTGTATTTCTCTAGTAGAAAATGAAATAACACATGGCTTTAGGCAAATTATAAAATATCACCTTAAATTTTATAACAATTACTGCATTGAGGAATGACAGGGAAATGTTTATAGGTAACCAAAAAGAGCAAACAAACTTAGGTCTACATTATGATTACATCTATGTAAATATGTTTATATATAATAAAAAAGGAATAATTATAGTTACAGAATCATGGCTGAATTTTATATTTACTAATAGCATTACAAAATATTATGTGGAAAAAAATAATTTGAAGAACTACATGTGCTCCTATGTTCACTGCAGCACTATTTACAATAGCCAAATTAAGGAAACAACCTAAGTGCCCAAAGACAGGGAAGTGGGTTGAGAAGATATAGTACACAAACATTATAGAAATACTATTCAGCTATAAAAAAGATGAACCACTCAATTTGTACAACATAGATGGAACTAGAAGGGATTACACTATGTGAAATAAGCAAATGGAAAACAACAAATACAAATGACTTCTTGCATATGGAATATAGAAGGAAAAAAGCAATGAACTGACAAAACTAAACCAAAGTAAACCACAGAAATATGACTGCAGAATTGAGGCTACCAGAGGGGCAGGGAGAATGAGGGTGGGAACAAAGTAGAGGAGAGACCCAATAGTCTATGGTAAAGGAGTATGGGTGCTTTGTGGTGGATGTGTGTAGTGCTACAGATCTGAGGAGGTGTGAACCTATTCCCCTAAATCATATGCAATGTTGTAAAACATTACCTCAATAAAAGTGTTTAAAAATTTTTTAAAGGTTTGAAATGTTATTTTTGATGGGAAATAATGTTATATAGTTAAGCCTTATTAGTATTATGCAACTCTTTTTTTTAATGTATTTTTTTAAAGATTTATTTATTTATGCATACAAGCACTGGGGTACAGGCCAGAGGTGTGGGGGGTGGTGGTGAGAGGATTCACCACAGAGAG
>JAGFMF010012144.1:4089007-4112324 GCA_019455555.1 Galemys pyrenaicus | reverse complement strand
ATGTGGGTCCCCTCCCTGGCCGGCAGCAGGGATCGAACTCGTGCTGCAGTGGCTGTGGTTTGCTTCATAGTGCGTTGCTTAACCCACTGCGCCACCAGGCAGGCCCGTATTATGCAACTCTTTAAAAAAAAAAAAAAAAACTCTTATCAACCTAAAAGAAAATTGCAAAATTTAATAGTACTAAAAAATAATGGACACTTTGTAAGGCAAATATGCCTACAAGGGCCTCAATTCAATGCCATTTTCCGGTAACATGTAATGCCTGACTCACATGAAATGAGAGAAGATTTAAATGGCAAAGTTACTAATAACTGAAGTAAGTATTTCCCAGATGCCTAATCAGCATCGGAGCATGCCTTCAACTTTGATTCAAGTCAGAGATATTTGCACTGGGCAGCTAAATATTTAGCACAGTGAAGTTTCTCCTCTCCTCCCCTCTCCACATATTGAAAGGATTCTTGTATGTTTGTTGAATTTGAGGAAATCAAATCACTGTCCTTTGTAAAGAAGTCATATGAATCTCCGTTGTAATGTTGGCTGGTGGTACAAGGGGTTGAACACCATACTGTGGGGCTTCTGCAGCCACTGCAGTGAGTTCCATCCCCAGCCAGGGAGGGGACCCACAGGGCAGAGCAGACCTCTCCTGTCTTGCCCTTGTTCCCCTCTGCAGCGTATTTCCGTTGATCTGCCTATTCTGTTCCCACTCTATCTCTAGTGACTCCTCTCACCTCTCCCTGCCCCCCACCACCTCTGGGCAGTACCCCAGCTCTTATATGCTAAATAAATAAAATATTGTTTAAATAAAAAAATAAAAGCTTCATGTCCTCAGTGAGGACTTCTCTTTATCACTCCAAAATTCTCTACATTAATCCTCTATCTCTTTAGTAGTACTTATCAAAACCTGCAACTATTTATTAGCATGCTTAATGCTTATCTCTGTATTTCCCTTGGGAATGTAAGCATTATAAGGACCATTTCTTTATTATGATTGTACTCCTACTGCTAAGCACAATGTTTGACACATAGGAAGCAACTGATAAATATTTGTAAACTAATTAAGGAACAGACAAATAGTAGTACTATAGAGATGTACTGATTTTGTATGAATTTAAAATTATGTGGTATTCTGCCCCTATTCTATTAAGTCCATAAATAAGAATATACTCAGTATTCATTCCTGGGACCTTTACAAAACAATCAGTGTCAGAAATTCTCTGACAAATACCATCGGTTAAAAAAAACATGATTTTAGAAAAGAGTTAAGAGTAAACATCTTTACCAAATTATTCAAGGAATGTGGAATTTTTTAAAAGTCAAAGAAAAATTTAAAAATTGCCATTGGTCAAGTTAATGCCCACATAATCAGGAGCAAACACTAGACTTTAGGAGAGAAGATATGAATTAAAGATTTTAATTTGCAACATCTCAGTCATGTTATCATAGATGAGCCACTTCTCTTTATTTGTAAAAATGATGCCTTACAGACAGAATTAAATTAATGAGATTGTATATGAAAGTGTTTTGGGGGCCTCCCTGGTGGCGCAGTGGGTTAAGCAACGCACTATGAAGCGAACAGCAGCCACTGCAGCACGAGTTCGATCCCTGACGCCGGCCAGGGAGGGGACCCACATGGCACAGCAGACCTCTCCTGCTGTGCCCGTTGCTGCCCTCAGCAGTGTACTTCTGTTGATCTGCCTGTTCTGCTCCCCACTCTCTGTGGTGAATCCTCTCACCCCCCCACACCTCTGGCCTGTACCCCAGTGCTTGTGTGCATAAATAAAGAAATATTTTAAAAAAATATTTTTAAAAAAAAGAAAGTGTTTTGGAAAACTGTTAAGGTCTAACTAGTCTCCAGGCTAACAAAAAGACAGACACAAATGGAATCCAATAGAAAACCCAGAAATAAAATCACACATATATGGATAACTAATCTTTGACAAAGGAACAAAGCATATGCAATAGAACAAGGACAGTGTGTTCAATAAATGGTGCTGGGGAAATTGGATTGCTTCCTGCAAAAGAATGAAGCTAAACTACTACCTCACATCATGCACAAAACCAAATCAAAATGGATCAAAGACATGAATGTAAGATCTGAAACCATAAAATATAGAGAAGAAAATATAGGCAAAACACTACAGGACATACATCTCAGTAACATCTTTAAAGACACATTCCCCCAAAGCAAGTAAAAGTGAAGGAAAAGACAAACAAGTAGGGTTACATCAAACTAAAAAGCTTCTGTACAACAAAAGGGATATTAAACAAACCAAGGAGACACCCTACTGACTGGGAGAAAATTTTTGCACAAAATGCAACTGATAAGGGATTGATCACAAAAATCTACAAAAAGCACACAAGACTCAACAAAAATAGAGTAAACAACCAGTCAAATAACAGGCAGAAGAGCTAAAAAAGACACTTCTCCTAAGAGGATATCAAATGGCCAAAAGGCATATGAAAAAATGTTCAATATCACTTACAATCAGGGAAATGCAAATCAAAACCACAATGAGATACCACCATGCACCAGTGAGAACAGCACATATTAAAGAAGCAGGCAACAACAAATGTTGATGAGGATGTGGAGAAAAAGGAACTCTCTTACACTGCTGATGGGAATGCAAATTGGTCCAACCACTATGGAAAGCTGTGTGGAGGCTTCTCAAACTACTAAAAATGGAGCTACCATATGACCCAAAAATTCCACTCCTAGGAATCTACCCAAAAGGACACAAACACATTAATTCAAAAAGATACTTGCACCCCCTATGTTTACTGCAGCACTATTTACAATAGGGAACATATGGAAACAGCCCAAATGCCCCCAAATAGATGATTAAATCAAGAAGATATGGTGTATATATATACCCAAAGAACACTATTCAGCAATCAAAAAAGATAAACTCATGCCTTCACAACAATATGGACAGAGCTAGAAGGGATCATGCTCAGTGAAATAAGCCAGAAGGAAAAAGAAAACACTGAATGGTTTCACTTATAGGAGGAATATAGGGGAACTGCATATGGGATCAGGAAAGAAAAACCAATAATAATAATAATAATAAAACAAAACTATCAGGTAACCATAAATAAGAGACATTCTATGAGGTGATGGATCATGGGTGAACTGGTTGTGGGAATTTTACAGGGAATACACAATGACGTAAAAGATATAAATTTTAAAAATAAATTATTAAAAAAGAACAAGTTTCACAAAAAGATAAAAAATAAGTAGTCTCCAGGCTGCTTAGAAAACATGGAATGTCAAGTCTATCACTATGAATGCTTCTACTTTGATAATCTAATTGTTTAAATTACCTTGCAGATTATGTATAGCTAACTTCTTGAACTAATCAGGCAAAATCTATACTGATAAAAAATAAAAATCTTTGACTCTGGACAGGTTAGATGATCCTAGACAGGAAAATAATCTTATATATAAAAGGACTAAGAGCACTTCCACTATACCAGGTCACTCTCCAAGGTAGAAATGTAGTTTTGCTCCTGTACCCCACTGAATATTGTTTCAGTAGTGAAACACTGTATAGTCTATCAGTATTCCAGGGGGAGGGTAAGAACAGGAAGGTGAGAAAGTTAAGAATTACTGTCATAAAATATGCCACCTAGAAAGCTGGTATTAAAGTTAACACATTCATGTGACAGCTAAGGAAAACTGCAATTCAGGGTGGTTAAGTGTCTAGCGTTGGTCACTCAGTAACAATGATAAAAATGTTTTTAAATTCCAGCTAAATCTCTCTACTAAACTTCCTCATCTGAAATGAGTATTTAAAAAAATCTTTCTTACAGAATCATTTTAAGGAGTCAATGAAAAGTCAAATGTAAAGTGCTTGGAACTGTGAAAGTCCTCAAGTAAAGGTCAATTGTGATGAGACTGGTGATGTTGACTAGTTTCTTATCTCATTTATCCCCAACCTAAGATGAATTAGGGGAAGGAGGTAGGTGGGAAACATGGAGATCACCATCCCAAACCCATTTATTTTATTTTATTTTTTTCTTACGCTTTTGTTCATTTTTGGACAGTGCTTCATTTCTCCTCTCAGGTGTAGTCCCTGTAGTTTTCCCACCACCATAGCGCTCCTGATCCATCACCACAGTCCCTGGTGCTCGTCCCTCCTCAGATCTATTGTAAGCTTGCAGGTTTTGTCTTTTTCCTGACACTTTGTTCATTTTCTCTATATACCACGTAAGTCATCCAATCATCCAATATTTATCTTTTTCTTTCTGCCTTATTTTGTTAGCATAATCCCTTCCAGCTCCATCCATGCTGCCACAATAGCATGAATTTATCTATTTTGATTGCTGAGTAGAATTTGCTGTGTATATAACCACATCTTCTCGATACCACATTGCTGTTTGGGGTCATTTAGGTTATTTCCCTATCTTAGCTATTGTAAATAATGCTGCTATAAAACAGGAGTGCAGCTTTCCTTTCTAATTAGTGTTTTTGTGTTCTTTGGGTAGCTTCCTAGATGTGGAATTGGCTGGATCACTTGGTAGATCATCCATTTTTAGTGTTCTGAGGAACTTCCACAAGCTTTCTATATGGCTGGTCCAGTTTACATTCCCACAAGCAGTGTAAAAGAGTTCCTTTTCACCACATCCTCACCAGCACTGGTTGTTTCTAGGGTTTTTTAAATATGAGCCATTCTTGCAGATGTGAGGTGATATTTCATTGTAGTTTTGATTTGCATTTCTCTGATAATAAGTGATGCTGAATATTTTTTCATGTTCCTGTTGTTTATTTGCATTTCTTTTTTGGAGAAATGTCTTTTTAGTGCTTCTGCCCATTTTTTTGATTGAGTTGTTTTGTTATATAAGCTCTTTTTAGATCTTGGATATCAGTCCCTTATCAGTTGTATGGTGTGCAAATATTTTCTAACATTCATTAGGATGTCTTCATTTTGGTTGCTGTTTTGCCGTACAGAAACTTTATAATTTGATGTAGTCCTAGTTGCTTATCTTCTTTGTTTTCCTTGCTTCTGCAGATGATTCCTCAAGATGTTTCTGACTTTTAGGTCACGGAGTGTTATGCCTTTGTTTTCGTTTATATATTTTATGGTTTCAGGTCTTTTACCCATTTTGAGTTGACTTTGGGTATGGTGTAAGACAGTAGTCTATTTTCATTCTTTGGCATTTAATAGTCCAGTTTTTCCAGGATGATTTATTGAAGAAGAGTCCCTTGTTCCAGTATATAGTCTTTCCTCCTTTGTCACAGATGAGTTGGCCATATATGTGTGGTTTTATTTCTGGGCTTTTCATTAAATTGCATTGGTCTGTTTCTATTCTAGTACCATGCTATTTTTATTATTATGGCTTTGTAGTATCATTTGAAGTCTGGAAGTGTAATACCATCTTCTTCCCCCTTTTAGTCAGAAAAGCTTTGGTTACTTGGAGATTTTTATTTGTGTGTAATTCCATATGAATTTCGACAATATTTGTTCTATTTCTTTGAATAATGCCATTGAGTTTTTTTAAAAGATTTATTTATTCATACATATAAGCATTGGGGCACAGGCCAGAGGTGTGGGGGGTGAGAGAATCCACCAGAGACAGAGTGGGGAACAGAACAGGCAAACTAATTGAAATACATTGCTGAGGGGAGCAGTGGGCAAAGCAGCAAAGGTCTGCTGCACCATGTGGTTCACCTTCCCAGCCTGCAGCAGGGACTGAGCTTGTGCTGCAGTGGCTGTGGTTTGTTTCATAGTGTGTTGCTTAACCCACTGCGCCACCAGGGAGGCCCCGCCATTGAGATTTTTATTATAATTGCATTGAATCCACAAATTGCTTTTGGTAGGATGGCCATTTTGATTTCATTAATTCTTCTAATCCATAAACAGAGAATGTCCATGTCTTTGTGGCTTCTTCCATTAATTTTAACAATGTTTCATAAATTTCCTTGTATGGTTCTTTCAATTTCTTTGTTTACTCCTATATATTTGTTTTTTTCTTTTTTGGTACAACTGTAAATGGGTGTTTTTTTAAATTTTTCTTCAGATTGTTTGATATAAGAATGCTACAGATTTTTTATTGTAACTTGCTACTTTACTAAATTGGCTTATTGTTTAATTAGTTTTTCCATGGATTTTTTAGGGTTCTCTCCATGTATTATCACATCAGCCACAAATAGTAATAGTTTTGCTTCTTCTTTCCCAATTTGTACTCCTTTAATGTGTATCTCTTGCCTAACTGCTCTAACTAGGACTTTTGGTATTACACTGAAAAGAATTGGTGAAAGTGGACATCCTTGTCTTGTTGCAGATCTTAATGGGAAGGCTTTCAGTTTTCTACCACTGAGAATAATGTTAGCTATGATTCATCATATATGACTTTTACTAAGTTAAGGTATGTTACTTTTACCCCAAGTTTTTCAAGGGCTTTCCTCATAAATAGGTGTTGAAATTTATCAAATGTTTTCTTGGCGTCTATAGATATGATCATGTGGTTCTTTTTTTTCTTTTTGTTAATAACATAAATTACATTAATTGATATTTGGATGGTGAAACATCTTTGTGTCCCTGGAATAAATCCCACTTGGTCATGTTATATAATCCTTTTGATGCATTGTTGTATTTGGTTTGCCAAGATTTTCAGGATTTTAGCATCATGTTTATTAGGGGCATTGGTCTCTAGATTTCTTTTTGTGTGTTGTCTGTGTTCACTTTTAGTATTGGTGTAACACTGGCTTCATAAAACGTATTTGGTAGTAGTTTGATTTTTTTTTTTAAAGAGTTTTTACAGGATAGGCATTCGTTCATCTTTGAATGCTGAGTAGAACTCACATGAAACTATCTTGTTCTGGGCTTTTGTTTTTGGGGAGGGTTTGATTAGTTTCAATTTTGCTTATAATTGGTTTGTTCAAGTTTTCTTTTTCTTCTCTATTCAGCCTGTGTGACTGTATAATTCTAAGAATTTGTCCACTTCATCAAGATTGTTGAACTTGTTTGCAGATAAATATTCACAGTAATCTCCAATTATCCTCTGGATTTCTGCCGTGTATGTTTTAATTTCTCCTCATTTATGATCCTGTTTGCATTTTCCTCCCTCTTTTTCTTTGTGAGCCTAGTCACAGGTTTGTTTATTTATAAAAGAACCAGCTATTCATTTCACTGATCTTTTGTATTGTGTCTAATTTCTATTTCATTTATTTCAGTCTTTTTATTTCCTTTCTCTACTGGCTTTGGGGCTTTTTGTTCTTTTCTAGTTACTTGAGATGGGAGATTAAATTGTTCCTTTGGGTTGTTTTTTATTTCTTGATGTGGGCCTGTATTGTTTTATACTTTAATATTGTTTTGCTGTGTCCCCAACATTCTGGAAGGTTGTATCATCGTCAATTGTCCCAAGATATTTTTTAATTTCTTCTTTGATTTCCTCATTAACCCAATGACCTTTCAGTAATGTGTTGTTCAGTCTCTATGTAGTGGAGAATCTCTTTGCTTTCTTTTCATAGTTGATTTCTAGTTTGATACCATATGATTAGAGAAGATACTTAGTATCATTTTGATCTTCATATACTTGGTGTTGTCTTGTGACCCAACATGTGGCGGTGCTGCAGAATGGTCCTTGTGCACTTGAAAGAAATGTGTATTCAGTTTGGGAGGGGGAATGGTAGAGTATCCTATAGATGTCTGTTAGGCCCACGTGGTCTAGATCTTTGTTTAGGGCTATTGTGTCCTTATTTATTTTCTCACAATGATCTACTGGTGAGAGTAGGTTGTTGAAGTTTCCAATCACATATGTATTTTCTCCAGTATCTGTTTCCAGAGATGATAGTAATTATCCAAAAATAATATCTGTAATATTTGTATTTTGGTGCTCCCTTACTTAGTAAGTGTATATATTGATGAGTGTAATATCTTCCTAGTGTACTGTCCCCTTGATAATTATATAATTTCCATCTATGTCTCCTGTCACCTTCTTTATCTTTTAAGTCTATTTTATCTGATATAGGTATGGCTGCCCCTGCCTTCTTTTGGGTGCCATTTGCTTATAGAATTGTTTTTCCAAGATCTTACTTTCAATCTACGTTTACCTTTGGAACTTAGGTATGTTTCTTGATGACAGCAGAAGGCTGGATTCCGTTTTCTAATCCAACAGATTAGAAAATCTGTCTTTTTAATTATGAGTTTTTTCCATAAATGTTTAGAGTAATTACTGATACCTGGAAGTCTGTTACTGCCATTTTGTTCTTCATTTTGTGGTTCCATTCAACACCTGTTCAGTGCTTTGTGTTATTATGGTTTAGATTCTAAGGCTTCTTGTAATATTTCTTGGAGTGCAGGGTTAATGGTGAATTTCTGAAGAGTCTGACTGTCTGAGCAGGTCCTTCTTTTTCCCTCATATGTGAAGGAGAGATTTGCAAGACAAAGTATCCTTGGCTGGCATTCTTTGTCCTGAAATTTTTTTAATGTTACTACATTCTCTTTGCCTGTAGTGTTTCTTCAGAGAAGTATGATTGATGTTGGCCGAATTTTTTTTTTTCCTTTATGGGCTGTCTCTTCCCCCTTGTCAGCATCATCATTTTTAATTTGTCTTGGACTCTTGGGAACTTTACTATGTGTCTTGTAGTTTCCTTTCATTATGATAAACTTACATCCTTTTAGTTTTTCCAATATGTCTATTTTCATTTCCTTTTTCAAGTTGGGAAAGTTTCTCAATTATTTTCTTGAATAGCTTTTCATCTCCCTTATCTTGCTCTTTTCTTTTGGGATTCCTATAACTCATATTTTCTTTCCTTGTGTTGCATTCTTTTTCCTTTGTATCTCTTTCTTTTTCTTTCTTGTTCTTTTCATGTCTGAATCTTTGAAAATAATGATTCATTCTTCCATACTGTCTCTTCTCCTGGCTTCTTTCAGAATTTTTCACTCTTTCCACTGATCCTGTATTTTTTTATTTAAAGTATCAGTATTGATCTTCTCTTCATCAATTATGTTTCTCATTACATTCTTTTCCTTCTCTATGTGCTCTTGTATGTCCCTGACTTGTTTTTCTAAGCTTTATTTGTGTTGTTCAAGTTTTTGACTTTCTTAATTATGGCAATTTTTAATTCTTCAACTAAGAATGAAGAAGTCTTCTGTGTCACTGTTTTTGAGTTCTGGAATTGATTTTTTCTCTAGGGTATATTATTTCCTTGAGGGCTTCCTTGGCTATTTGTATTTTTCCTTCTCCCCACTGTTTGTTTGGTTTTGCTCTGCTGTAGTTGGGTCTTTTGTTGTGTATGAGTCCTTCTTCCCAACTGTTCTGGGTGTTTACTTGATGTTGGATATAGCTACTAATCTTATAGGATCTGGGGTGGTGCTAGAGGTACTTCTGGGCCTTGTTCTGGTAGCTGGGAGGACAGGGGGGATGCTAAGTCTAGAGGATGAGCTGCTGGGACTGCAATTCACTCATAAGTGGTGGCTCAGAGCTTGTTTCTGGTGGCCAGGAGGGCAGAGGGTTGCTGAAGATTGCTGATACAGGAAGCACTTTGTGTCTAAGGGCTCAGTGTCATGCACTTGCCAGTGAAGCTGGGAGCCCTCAGTGAATAGTTAAGTTTTATAAAGTTGCAACCTGGGTTTCAGTCTGGTCTCAGGAAATTGGCTGCTGGGCCTGAAGTCAGGGTTGATTACCTGGGAGTTGCAGAAGGTCCCTGATATAAATCAAGGTTCTGTAGGTCCCAAGCTGGGATCCTGGTCTGCTGGTAGGAGCCAGCAAGCTGAGTGCGATGCACTTCGTAATGTGACTGGGGGCTAACATTGAATAGCAAGGTACTGTAAGATTGTGAGTCAGGTATCGGTCTGCTCCTGAGGAGCTAGCAGCCAGTCTTGGAATTAAGGGTCCAAACCCATTTTGAAAAAACATTAGAAGGAAACATATGAAATACGATTACTGGTCATCTTTCCACAACAAAGTATGGATCTGTGGGGTTTTTTTTTTTTACTTTTATGTATATTCTTCTGTATTCTCCAAATGTTCTGTGAGAACCATCTTTTACTTTCATAATAAAGATTAATGTATTTGAAAAGAGAAAGACTTATGAGTCTCAGGCCATGTAGATTTGTTCTCCTAGTCCAAGGCCTCTCCATCACTATGCTCTGCCAGATCCTCAGTCAGATCAAGACGCATCCTAGCTTGATCCACCTCTTTGTATTTATTGGAGTTGGAGATATTAGAGCAGCACCACATGTCATGAATCTGGCTTTGTTCACCCAGTTGGGACAGAAAGAATAACTCACAACCCTGGACGAATTTGGTCCCAATGATAAATACAAGTTCTACACAGTGAATAGAGATGACAGCAAACTGAAGAAAGAAGGTCCAGACTTCTAAATGAAATCTTCCACTAGATAGCTGCTTAAAATGAAGCCATCCACACAATCTTCCACTTAACTAGGAGGTATCTCCCTTCTAAATGCACAGAATCATGTTAGTGTATTGTGTTGGGTGTTCACTGGTTAATAAGTGAAAGTTGGAAAAAAGTAATTTAAAAATAAAGAAGATTTGAGTAAAGACACTCAAATTGGAAGAATAGCCAGCTATCTGACAATATTTTATTTGTTGGACCCTCATTATCAACTCTTAGGGAAAAAAGATCCATTTCAGGACCTCCCTGGCGACACAAGGGGTTAAGTACATTATGAAGCATCCACAGCAGCCACTGCAGCACCGGTTCTATCCCCCACCACCAAGGAGGCGACCCACATGGTGCAGCAGACCTCTGCTGCTTTGCCCACTGCTCCCCTCAGCAGAGTATTTCAGTTAGTCTGCCTGTTTTGTTCCCCACTCTCTCTGGTGGATCCTCTCACCTCCCATACCTCTGGCCCATACCCCAGTTCTTGTGTGCATAAATAAATAAATCTCAAAAAAAAAAAAAAAAAGATCCATTTTAGTAATTAAGGAAAATCATAAGAAATGCCCACAGAATTTTAAAGCAAAAAGGACTTATAGATCGCTTAGTTGAAACTTCCAACTAATGGCCAACATCACTCAAGTAATTTACAGCTTACAAATTGCTATGCATTAGTCTATGGAGCTCACAGGATTTTCAGCGCTGTAAAGGTGCAAGAAAAACTATGGAGTAATAAAAGAAGCATGAGCTTGAATCAAAAGCAACTCACTTCAATCATAGTTGTGCTGAACAACCTCAGGAAATTCAATCAACCTGTTTTCTCCTCTCTAAAACGGAGATAAAACAATACTGGCATAGCTAACCCAGGAAGTTGTTGAAACAGAAAATGAGATAGTATTAGTGAAAGGACTTCATCCACTATACAAAAGGCTCTAAATTGTCTAGACTCTGCCTTCCTCTGAGCTCTTACCACTTGCTTTCTGAGTGTACTACACTCCTCAAAGTTCCCAAAACACACTCTCAAGTCCTCTAAGTCTCAAACTGCTCTATTGCTCTCTTGTTCTCTCTCTCTCTGGTCCTCTTCCTCCCCTCTTTTCCTACCCCTCCCCAACTGAGCTTGGTAAACCTCTGCTAGTCTCTCTTAACCCACCTTAGGTGTCACTTCCAGTTAAGAAGCATGCCAGACCAGTCTTTCAAGTGTAGCAGATTCCTTTCCTATCTTCACATAATCACCAGTATATACCTCCACATATCGTTTTTTTTTTTTTTTAGTCTCCACACAGAATAACTGTCTATGAATAAGTCTGTCTCTCAAGGAAGCTATGAACATAAGAGTAGTGACTAGTTTCTATTTCTTCAGAGTCCATGACAATGCCTGATGTTTATTATGTGCTTAGCAAATGAATGAATCTTAAGTGACAATAAAAACATAGGTTTTGTATATTAGGTACATTGAACATCGAAGCAAACTGTTATAAGGCAGTACTACACCTAACCCTTGGCTGCATATCAGAATCACCTACATACCTTCAAAAATAGAGATTTTAAACAGACCTGAGCTGGAGCCCAGAAAACAGTACTTTTTTAATATCTTCACAAGTAGTTCAACTGCACAGCCAAAATTTAAAACCACTATTATACATAATTGTAGGGTAAAATTACAATTCTACCTTACATCTAAAGAGCTCAACACCTTATAATTCATTTTCACATGTATTAGTTATTCAGTCTTCACAACTTTATGGGTTAAGAGTATTACTTTTATTTTCTAAATGAAGAAACACAAATTTAAATAAGTATCCAAGTAAGTCTTTGCCTAACTTCAAATTTAGTATTCTTCCTTCTAATTCTATTTATTTCCTTTCCTAGAAAGTGATAGATAAAATATAAAGTATTTTATATTTTACTATGGGAACAAGGGTTCAAATTAAGAATACATCAATGTCAGTTTTGTGGGAGTCAGGAAAAAAATAAGGAAAGCAGGGCTTTTAAAATACAGCTTACAAGCAGGCAGATGAGGGTGGAAGTGATTGTTATTGTCATTTTCATTCCCAAAAACTCAAAATGCAAAGTCTATAAAAGAGCAAAACTTTCTGTCAACCTCAGCTGGAACTTCTGCAGTCTGACAGGGAAAAGAACACTGGAGAGGACTGGAAGAGTTAAAGTTGAAGAAGAAAACCCCATAAACAAGAATGAATTTCCCCATGCTGCATACAAGTTACCTCATCCCAACTCCATAAATAAGGGTCAAGACATAACAGACTTTTTATAACTAAATCTTAGAGCAATTTTAAAGAACTACTCATACGAAACAAAAGGGATCAATGACTCTCTGGCTATTTCTAGACTTTTTAGTACACCACTCTCTTTTTTTTAAGATTTTATTTATTTATGCATACAAGCACTGGGGTACAGGCCAGAGGTGTGGGGGTATGAGAGGATTCACTAGAGACAGAGAGGGGAGCAGAATAGGCAGATCCACTGAAATACACTGCTGAGGGGAGCAGTGGGTGAGGCAGGAGAGGTCTGCTGTGCCATGTGGGTCCCCTCCCTGGCCAGGGATAGAACCGGCTGCAGTGGCTGCTATGGCTGCTTCATAATGCAATGCTTAACCCCTTGCATCACCAGGAAGTCCCAAGTACACCACTCTTAGAGAAGTACTCATCTTAGATAAGTACTAGCACACAGTACTGATTTCCCCCATCTCTAAGACTAGAAGGATGGAGGAAGAAGACATAGAGATTAGGATGGGAGCATGGTAAAGGGGAAGAAGCTCCTCATAAGAAATAAAGCTCAATACAAGAACAGGAAACTAATACAGTATATTAATAAGTTTATCATGGCCATGAATATTCATATACAGGTGACTCAGAGTACTTGATAAAGTTTAACCTCCCAGTGTCAGTAGATAAGTATCATCTGCTAATTTTGCAATATAATTATTTGACAACTTTATCAGCAATTATTTTTTAGTTCAAACCATGGGCTTCCGTAAGGATTTTCTTAGGGGAAAACTAAATTAAATCTTTCTCCAGGTTTCATTATTGTCCTACCCCAAATCACAATAACCTGATTAGTCTTATAATTAGACCTTAGGAATTAAAATCACATCTATGAAAGAATGTATTTTTCTGATAACTTTATATTTCTCTACTAAACACATGAAAGTTTTTCCCTATTTTCTAGCTTTGATTTAGTAATATAAAAAGTTTGGGGGAGGGGTGGAAGAGAGAAAGTTCATTAAAATCAGCAACAACAAAACTGAAAATTGTCTCAAATTATCAACTACTTATTCTATCTTGACTTTTGTTTTAGTTTCCACAAAGTTACCAACCTTCTAATTAAAAAATTTAAAATCTGCTTACCAAAATGATGCTTGTTTGATGTTATTCCTAAATTGAAAAAAAAAAATTAAAGGAATTTTCTTCCATCTTATGATACAGCAATTTTTTCAGCCCTCTATTGTGTATCGCTTTATTTCAGCACTCACACCCTATTGTCAGACCTTTAACTCCTTAAGGACTTGAACCACATCCTATGTATACCTGAATATCTTGTCCCCGCACAGGACCTAAGACATGGTCCAGGGAGCAGCTACAAAAGAGGAAATCTGGGGGCCTTCCTGGTGGCGCAATGGGTTGAGCAACATACTGTGAGGCAGACCACAGCCACTGCAGCCTGAGTTTGATCCCTGCCCCTGCCAGGGAGGGGACCCACATGGCGTGGCAGACCTCTCCTGCCTCGCCAGCTGCTCTCCTCAGAAGTGTGTTTCAGTCTGTCTACCTGTTCTGCTCCCCACTATGTCTCTGGTGAATCCTCTCACCTTCCATGACTCTGGCCTGTACCCCAGCTCTTGTATGCATAAATAAATAAATATTTAAAAAAAAAAAAGAGGAAATCTGGATATAGTATTTTAGGACTAATAAGAAAGTGAAAGAAACAGAACATTGTAAGAGATGTGTAAGGAAGAGAAACCTTTTATGGAGTCCAAACAAACCCTTGTATGGCTTTTAAGATTCACTAGAGAAAGACAAAAACCACAGGAGATCCGGAAGAGGCAGTTTCAAGTTAAGAGGTTCAAAAAGTTAGGGTGCTTATTTAGACTTAGAAAACTAAGTTGCAAATTCCCAAGAAATAATACCAGACTAAGATATTTCAACAGCTGTTTTCAGAGCTTGACTAAAAAAACAAAGGGTGAAAAATTCTGTAGACCTGGTGAAAAAGACAGTAGCAAAAGAGAAGAAAAGCTCAGTCTAAAATAAATCTCCCAAAAAGTTAGAACTCACTTGGATTTACATATTGGTGTGTGGTTCCTCTTCACTTGGATAACTATTCTTGACTTAAACCCCAATGTAACAGCTAACTATAAATGGGACTAAATCATTTTATGTTTCTCATTCAACAAATGCTTGAGGACTATAGGAGTTACAGTTGAGCTATATGCAGTCACTATCTAGGTGCTGGGATTATACTAATGACAAAATTCCCTGCTTTCAGGAAGCTTTCCTCATGGTGGAAAAGATAAATGATTGATGGAGTACAGTGTAGTAGGATGAGTGGAATGAAATGTCAAGTGGTAAGTGCGATGGAAAAACTGAGGGAACAGTCAAGAAGTTGATCTTATCAAAAGCATATCTTTTAAAGCAGTGATTCCCAAACTTTGACAAGTATCAGAATTAAATGGAGGGCTTGTTAAAGCAAAGATTTGAGAAGCCCAACTCTAGAATTTTTCACTTGTAGGTTTGGAATGGGACCAATAATTTGCAGCTCCACCAAATTCCCACATTATGTTGATGCTGCTGGTCCAGGAACCACACCGGTAGCTGGTGGGAGGTCAGCATTCCTGGCAGAAAGAGCATCTCAGTACTGAAGCAGAGATGAGAAAGAGCATGGCAGGGGAATTATAGAAAGTGAGGCTGCCAAGGTAGGCAGAAGCCTGATCTCTGAGAGCACTTCTTATTCATGTTACAGAGTTTGAAAAGTTATCTTTAAGCAATAAACGGGGAGGAGGCAACGGGAAGGGGGAGGTGGCATGGGAAAACTATGTGATCTGCTTTTGCTTTATAATGCTCTCTCTAGAAACAGTGCCCTCCTTAAAATACACTGCTTCCTCTAAGTCCAGCATAGGGCCTCATAACCTGTGCTTAGTAAATGCCTACTGAATTGAAATAAACAAGCCTTTCGTCAAGTGCTGTCTTGTGGATAAAAGGCAGGTCACCACATTCCCTGAAGGACTCACTTTGGCCAGGTGGTCAGGACAAGACTTGTAAAACAGGTCCAACAGCTTCAATCATTGTACACTACTCCCTATACAACTAGAGTCCCCCAGAGATTAGGGCAGGACTTCATTGTTTACATGTCTACCTCACCCACTAGACCTTGAGCTCTTTGAAACAGGTAATGTCTGACTAGACTCTGAATACCCATATCCCTAGCAAGAGACCTGAACAACAGCAGCTCCCCAGACTCCAGTAATGTCAGGAAATTGAATGACTGAATAAGCAAATTTACCAGATGGAACCATGAAATCATGTAGGTAAAGATATGGATTAGGTTCAGGGGATATCTCACAAAATCCTTTTCTGAAAAGCAAGCTTCCCTACTTGAGATGAGGTGGGGTTTATATGTGCTTGAATTAGGATTCCCATATAGGAACCATAAATGTTGTAAGTACCATGGTAGAAATCCTACCAAGTCTGATGTCTCCATGGGGAGAGTCAGTTCAGTCTGAGAGGAGTTTGGGGGATTGGATGCCAGCAAAGATGGGATCCGAAGTGAGGCTTCATTGGCGATTTGAAGGCTGATTAAGTACTTGCTACCAGCCTGTTTCTAGGGTATAAAAGCAAACTCCTAACCTTTGAGACTGGAAGTGACCTGCTCAAGGTTACTCAGGGATAGGTGAAGTCAGCCACAAGGTAAGACCAGTGAGGGATCTGTGTAACTTTTAACTCCTACTCTCTCCTGGGAAAGAAAGCCCTAAAACACTGGAGGCAAAAATTCAAGATTGTTTCTCAGGAATAACTATTAAAATAAAGGCTAGACTAATGGATTTGACTTTTTGTTGGTAATCATAGAACTAAGCCTTCCCTTCATCTTTCACAGTTCTACGGGGAGTGTGTAAAACAGTTACTCAAGTAGTTTAACAAAAAACAATCACTTTGCTTCCGACATTCACAAACCCAAACTTTTCAAACATTCTTCCAAAACACACCCAGCAATGTTTGCTGTTAAAATACTCCAGATTGTAAAGGACATAATAATCATGTCTCCTGAAATGGAATAATGAACAAAAATTTTCCTTCTGTTCTAAACTTCACAAATTATGGAGTATTCTCGAGTTGGGGGAGGGGCTGCGTAAGTGAAGTGTTATCCAGACGTGTTTTTCAAGGAATTAAACCCCGTAAGTGATGCTCCACGCCTAGACAAGAGTGATTTTTCCCCCAAAATAAACCCGGCACCACTTTGCAAGGTTTCTCAGTAGCTGATCGGGATCAGCGGCGGAAGACTGTAAAGTTCAGGAAGAAGTCGCTCCCCATCGACCTGTGGGGTCCCCCTGCCCCTCCCCCGCCCGTTCCCTTCCCCACCCGCCCCCCACCCCGTTCTCTCCAGTGCCCAGATCTGCGGCCACGCCGGTGAGTGGACAGGGGCCTTTGTTGGTCCGGCAGAGCAGCCAGCCCGGCGGGCAGCGCCCCCGCCCCACCTCACCTGGCGCCCCGGCGGCCCGGCCCGGACGGGCAATGAATGGGCCGCGGCACACACACCCCCAGCCCCCGCCGCGCGCCGCCCCCCTGCCCCGCGCCGCCGCCCCGCAGCCCGCGACGCCGGGGTACGGTGGGGCGCGAGGCCGCCTCTCACCTTCCGCGCTCGCTCGGCTCCCCTCGGCTCCTCCTCCACCCGGTGCTGTGGCCCAGCCCCAGGGAGCGCGCGAGTGTGCGCGAGCGACAGCTTCACTTTCTCCCTCCCGCGCCGCCGCCGCGCGCTCGTGCCGGGGAGTCCCCTCTGGACAAGGGGATCTGCGGGGAGGCGACGGTGAGGGGGGCGGGAAGGAGCCAGGAGAGGCGAGGGAAGGGGGTGCTGTGGGGGGCGGGGATGTGAGGGAGCTAGGCGACCTCGCGGGGAGGAGGTGAGGAGACAGAGAGTTCTTTGAGATCGTGAGAGCGCGGGGCTCCAGCAGAGGGGATAAGGGTCTGAGGGGAGAGCGTCTGTGGGGCCGGACCGCAGAGCCGACGAGGGAGGTGACGCGGAGGCGTGAGGGACGAGCAGAGGGGGAGGGAGACCTGGGAGTGGGCGTCTGCTGGGTTGCCGGCACCTTGGGCTCCAGCTGCAGCCGCGGCCCCCGCCTCCCCCGCCCGCCGCCGCGCTATTGTCAGGCGCGGGGCCGAGCCCCACCATCGCTCCCACCGGTCCCCGCCCTCGCCCTCGCCCCCGCCCCCGCCCCCTTCCCTGCCCCGGCGAAGCAGCGGCGCCGGTGGAGGCCGCCCGCCCCGCCCCCCGCAGGTGGGAGGGGGCGGGGAGAGCTGGCCAGACCCACGTGAGCGGGCCAACCCCAGCGAGGGGCGGGCCTGGACTGACGTCATCGACGCCTGACGACAGAGACTGGGAATCACCCAGCTGCCGTATGACGTCATTGTTTCTGTCTCTCCCCTCTTGCCCTGCAAGCTCCTGCCCTGCAGGCTCCTTTGATGCTACTTATCTCCATCAAGGTTTGGGGACGATTTTTGAGGGCGTTGGTGGTGTAGTCTGGATGGGTAAAAGACAGCTAACCCCCAGATCTTTTGGTCTTCAGATTGCAAAGCACCAGCGCATCCGCTTGCGCATTGCAAAAAGTTGGATTTGAGAAATACTCATCTCCTGTGACCTCAAAGACATTTTTGTACGATTTTTTTTGGAGCGAGCAGGGCCAAGAAATGATAATGGAAGTTTAACTAATCTTGAACTGGTAAGGAAGAGCGACTCTTCCCGGTTTTCTCCTACTACAGTCAACAGGCTGCATTCAACCCAAACTAGTCTCCTGAGCTCAGATTTTGTATTTCCCAGTGCCTCCTGAACAGCACCACTTACACACACTCATCATATCTCAAATTCCACGTGTCCAAAACTAAGACAGCTTTAGTGGAAAAGTCTGGAATCTGATTGCCTCGATTCATATGCCAGCAGTGCAAATTTAATTGATCTCTTTAAGCTTCCTTTTTACCGTATATATAATAACTACAATTTAGCACATATTAAGCCCAACATCTGGAATGTTGACTGTTCCTCTAACCAGTTTTCCCCAAACTTGTGACTATTAATTCCTGGTCTTAGTGAATAATACACTAGATAGAACCCAGCAGCGCCCTAAAACAGAAACTTGGAACAACCTCATTTTTCCTCTCTCAGCACCCTTATCATATTGGTCTCGAAGTCCTGTAAAATGCCCTAAATATTTATCAAATTCTTGCCCTTCTGTTCATTCGCAGTGGAAGGAGCTCTTGGGTTCTCCAAAGCCAACCCACTTTTCTTACTGATCAATAGAGTAGCTTTTCAAGACCACTATTTAAACACTCTGAATGGCTGGTAGTAATTTCAAGATAAAGATCAAACTCCCTTAGGTGGCACTGTACAACCCTGGTGCTTATACCCGCATTTCTAGTTCTATCTCATACCATGTATCTTTTGCTCCAGCCGCACTGAAATACTTCTAACGTTCTTTGAATACACATTTCATCAGGTATCGGAGTCCTTCTCTCTTTATCTCATTGGCCAATACTTCTTCACTCTACAATACCCAGATCAAAATTCAGATATATTTATTCATTCACAACTTCTAAAATCCCTTTTGTACTTCCATGCCTTTTATGGCACATAGCAAACTGTGTAGTAAGTATAATTATGTATCTGAGCTCCTTGAGACCAAGTCATATTCCTATCCATACTGTTCATATCCCCAATATCTAGAACAGTGCTTGACACAGTAGGAATCAATATGTTATAAAAGTAGATTTAGGGCCTTCCTGGTGGCGCAGTGGGTTAAGCAATGCACTATGAAGCAGACCGCAGTCACTGAAGCACCAGTTCGATCCCTGCTGCCGGCCAAGGAAGTGACCCACATGGTGTGGCAGACCTCTCCTGCCTTGCCCACTGCTGCCCTCAGCAGTGTATTTCTGTTGATCTGCCTGTTCTGTTCCCAGCTCTGTCTCTGGTGAATCCTCTCACCACCACCACCCCCCAACACCTCTGGCCTATATCCCAGTTCTTGTATGCATAAATAAATAAATCTTTTTTAAAAAGTAGACTTAATAATTGCTCATATAGTGCTTACTATGTGCCAGATACTGCTTTAAGCACTATCTCCTATAAACTTCTAACTCTCCTTTAAGATAGACTACTGTTATCCCTGCACTTTACTGATGAAGAAACTGAGGCACAAAGGAGGTAAGTAACTTAACCCAAAACCACAGTCCAGTAAATAAAATCTAATTTTTTTTTTATGGTCTCTGTGGCCAGCAGAATGGCTCCCTAAAAATGTTCACATCCTAATCCCAGAACCTATAAATATGTTGCCGTCCATGGCAAAGGGAATTTGAGGTAATTAAATTAAGAGACATGTGATAGAGAAGTTATTCTGAATTATCCAGGTAGATTCAATGTGATCACAAGAAGGCTTGAAGGTGGAAAAGGAAGGCAGAAAGTGAGGAGGAGAGAGCCAACTAGACTATGGAGAGGTCTGCTATAAGATGTGACTGCAAGTGCGAAGCACTCCACCCACCCTTTGAAATCAGAGCAACCAGCTAAGGAATATAAATGGATTCCAGAAGCTGGCAAGAAAACAGAGCCTTCCTTGAACCTCCAGAAAAGAACAGACCCCTGCCAACACTTTGATTTTTGCCCACTGACACCATTTCAGACCTCTGAATGACAGAATTGTGAAATGAGTATGTATTGTTTTAAGGCACTATATTGTGAGAGTCTTTTACAGCAATAATAGGAAACGAATACAGTCTCAAATCAAGGCTGATTGCTCCATGCCAGCAAGTGGGAGAGGGCTTCAGCTGCAAGGCTGTCAGTTACATTCACCCAGATGTCCTCATTCCAAGGACTCCACTCCACTCTACTCCCTACCTCCTGGTAACCTGACTTTTAACATAAGAAAACAGTCAAGGTCTCTGCCACCCTAAAAATTACATTCTGGGTTTAATTTTCATCAGAATGCGCTCTAGCTGCAGAAGGGGATGGGGGGCTAGCCCTTTGCAGGTATTATGGATTTCATACCATGTCCTGAATAAATACATGGATGACCTGAGCCTGAAATTCTCTTTCCTTGAGGACTTTAAGATATTTAACAAAATCCATTCACATTCATAGAAACATGGATGGAGCTAGAAGGGATTATGCTTAGTGAAATAAGTCAGAAGGCAAAAAAAAAAATACTGGATGGTTTCACTCCTGGGAGGTATATAAGGGAAACAAATGAGCGACCAAGGAAAAGAATAATAACAACAATAATAATAATAAATAGACAAGGACAAATAGGGGACACTTTGTGGGGAGGGGGAGGGAATGAGTGGAGGGCAGAAAGAGCACAAGGGACTGAGGAGATGGAGCACTGGGGAAATGGTGGTGGAAAATCCATGGGGACTACAACTGATGTCAAATACATATAAATAAAGAAAAAAACAATACACTCAATTCCACAAAATTATAATTATCATTGTCCACATACCAGTCAAGTGCTACATGTACATTCTCAGTAGGGGTAAGAGCTCTCCCAAGGAAGCTAAAACTTGTTCTTAGGTGGAGGTTTAAAGAAAAAAGCTCAACCCTAAGGGATAATCTTTTCCTTAGTCTTTAACTTCTCTGAAAAATTTTTGGATTTGTTTTTTTTTTGTTTTTTTTTAAAGATTTATTTATTTATGCATACAAGCACTGGGGCACACACCAGAGGTGTGGGGGGTGGGGGGGTGCGAGAGGATTCACCACAGAGAGCAGGGAGCAGAACAGGCAGATCAACAGAAGTACACTGCTGAGGGGAGCAGCGGGCACAGCATGTGGGTCCCCTCCCTGGCCGGCAGCAGGGATCGAACTCATGCTGCAAGTGGCTGCGGTTTGCTTCATAGTGCGCTGCTTAACCCACTGCGCCACCAGGGGAGGCCCGGATTTGTTTTTTTTTTAACAAAATTGACATGTAACACAATGGCAAGGTTGTGGCAAAATGAAGACACTGGGCTTCTCCACCTATTTATGAACAAATTACACCTTAACAATGACTACAACCCCTAAAAGATGAATGGATGACTAAAATATCAAGTGTGTCAGCTTGGCAGAGGGGGATAGGAGAAGCTGTAATTAAACTGTTTGAAGGGCTACCACAACAGTACAACCCGTAAGAGTGAACGGCAGCTGCTATACAAAGCCTCTATGGTCTTGTTAAAACAAAGGATCATGCCTATATTGGGGACTTGGAAACCCAAGGACTATGCTGGAAAAAGAAGTGCACAGAATCAGTATGCAGGATGAAGAGAACAACACAACAGCCCTATAGGAGTCTATAGGGATTACGGGTATAGAGTGCAATAGCTCTACCTTCAATCACTTGAGCCTGTGTCTACCAAACAAGAACAGTTGGAGACGGAACTGGCAAGGAAGGCTAGATCAGATCACCTATAACTCCTTGTAGGAGAGGCTGTTATTTGCAGCCTGCAGATGTGTTACATGAAACACCTGCCTTACCCCTATCCGGTGCCAAAACTGAGGTAACAAATAGTATACTGTCATTAAAGAGCCTTCAAAGCACCTGGCTCTTAACCACAGACTAAAGCACTCCAGGGCAAAAGTTCCATTCAAAAGTAAAAAAAAAAAACAACAACTAACCCCTCTTGGCACTACAGCTTAGAAGTTGAAACCAACGTGAAAATTGTTCAAGACATTTTGGTTGAGAAGTTGGCCTGGGGGTGGGGGGTCACTGTGTATCTCTATCCCTACTATGCAGCTTAGGTTCCTATAGTACTTAAGGAAGTTTGAATTCTTCGTGCTCACTGGAAATGACATTTGTACCCTCCTGCTCTGATTCCTATACATTACCTCTTACTGTACTAGTGCCCCAGTCACATAATAGTTGTAGAGGCTTCAGTCTATGAGATAATAGACACCTAAAGATGCTGGGTAAAAAGCCTAGGATTCTAGCCAGTTACTTGTGAGGTATAAAGCCAATTTATCAAGAAAAGGAAAACTCCTTGTCACAATACATAAAAATTTAAAATGAGGTCAAAATATTATACCACAAGTGCTAGTGCCAAAAACAAAAAAGGAAACCAACCCAAGAAGAGTCTCAATCCAACAGAACTGCAGAATCTACCTGATAAGGTATTTAAGGTAACAGTTATAAGCATGCTTGCTGACTTAAGGAAAACATAGATCATCAAAAACAGGAATACAATATAGAGAAAATATGAAATTGCTACAAATAGATGTAATGGATAAAAAATACTATAACTGAATTTAAAAATACAATAAAGGTTAACAATAGTAGACAAATACAAGTAAGAGATATAATCAATGAACCTGAATGTAGGATGGTAGAGAACACATAAATAGAATAATGAGAAAGAAATTATCAATGAAACAATCTAAGAACTCTGGGATAATTTTGAGAGAAATACTATCTATACCATGAGTGTCTGAGAAGGTGGTAAGAAAAAGGAAGACATAGACATTTATTGAAAGAAATAATAGCTAAAAAACACCTTAATCCAAGAAAGGAAGGAGAAATCCTGATCCAAGAGACATGAAGAATCACAAACAAAATGATACCAAACAGACACACCCTGAAATAAATTATAATTAAATGGCGGAAACCTAACTGGCAAGGAAAGAATTCTAAAAGCATTGAGAGGGCCTCCCTGGTGGCGCAGTGGGTTAAGCAACGCACTATGAAGCAGACAGCAGCCACTGCAGCACAAGTTCGATCCCTGCTGCCGGCCAGGGAGGGGA
>JAGFMF010012144.1:3993626-4086097 GCA_019455555.1 Galemys pyrenaicus | reverse complement strand
CTCTGTCTCTGGTGAATCCTCTCACCTCCCTGGACTCTGGCCTGTACCCCAGCTCTTGTATGCATAAATAAATAAATCTTAAAAAAAAAAAAAAAAGACTAGCGAAATGAAGTGTTGGCAAGAAATTCCAAAGATGGAATTCTCATACATTATAAAGTGTATATTTATACATTTATACATATAAAATGTTTATACTGATCGATTGTGAAAGACTTTCTTTAAAAAAAGAAAGTGGGGCTAGGGGGTCCATCCCCCGAAGCCCTTGAAGTCAGGGGAGGTTTAGGTCCACCAATCCCCATCACTCCGCCCTCCCTACCCACCCCACACAAGGGAAGGGGAAGGTGGTCTATGTGTGCGCACAGGATTCTGGGAGGCAAGATGCGCAAGGGGCAGCATCTGTTCAGAAATTTCTGGATCTGGCATCTGTGAGCATGTTTGGGCCAGAGCTAAGCAGACAGTCACCCCAAGGAGCAGAGCGGGGAGCTCAAGACTGAGGCAGGATCCCAATTTCTTCGCCATGACGACATGGTTCATTGGTGGGAGACCCCAGTTCCTGCTGCCCTGGCATTGCTGCTGGCCAACACCAAGATATTTGTGTGCAGGTCCCAGAAAGCAGCACAGGAGTATCTGGAGGATGTAAATGTGAAAAACTGAAGAAGGAACCAAGGGCTTTCAAGACAAAGGAGTTCTTGGAAAAGATGGGGCTGCAATGACAAAGGAGGCCCTTCTAGAGCCGTTGTCCAGAAAAGGCTTGTGGCTCTGTCCTTCCTGAAGTCCAAATTACACGAGAGGGGCACATCCCTCTATGCAGTGGTGAAGGAGCAGATCACAACTGAAGTGAAGGATTTCCAACTTTATTTCAAAGGTGAAATCCTCCTGGACGAAAAGAAAAGATTCTACGGCCCTCAAAAGTGGGAGGTGGCATTTATGGGACTGTCTATCAGGTGTCTCCTCTAACTTCCTTTGGGCCGAGCATGGATGCTTCTTGGGAAATCTGGAAGGGGGAGGTTTTATCCTTGGCGGAGGTTTTGTAGCTGGATGGGGAAACCAGAGCATTTTCCTCAAGCACCAACCAAGACAAGGAAATTGGAAACAAAGTAAACCTAGTTTTTGTTCTGGAAGCTGCTAGGAAAATCAACCACAGACTTTGGCTTCAAAACAAAAATGGTTATGTGAAACTTCCCGTTTCACAGAAACTAGGGGCACTCAGCCATGTTCACAAGGTGTGTTATGTTTCCACTTAGGGCTATAAAGAGTTGGAAACACATTTATACCATAGTCTCTGTATAGATCATTAGTATATTTCAATATTATTCTCTCTTTAAGCCCAGGAAGGCAAGTTGCCCGCCTCCAAAAGTCTGATAAAAATCTAAACTAACTAGTGAAGTTTATTTCAGCTGAAACCTAGAAAATAGGATGTTACCCCTCCTACAAATATATGGTACTTGAGTGTTTTTATTTGCAATGAGTTTTATTTTCTTCAGAAATGTAAGAAAAGTTGATGATTGACTTAAAGATGAAGGATATAAGCTTTCTGACTTGTGTGTTTTCTGTTAGTAACTTGCTACATAATTTCAAAGTAATACTGATGTAAAGGAAATGATATGCTCTGGGTGGCTTGATAAAGGCAAATTATAAAGTTTTTTTTTTAAAGTTTGGAAGTGTCTTAAAAACTAAAATATATACTCACCATGTGAACCAGTCATTTCAATCCTACATGTTTAGTGAAAAGAAAGTATATGAAAGCATATATCCATGAAATTCTTGTACATAAATATTCATAACAGCCTTGTTTGTAATGGTCAAACACTAGAGATAAACTCTTTCGGGGGTATTAGTTTTCTTGTGTGGGGTAATGGTACCACAGGTATATACATATATTAAAATTTAGCAAGTTGTATAAATGTCTATCAGCATAAAGAACAAACAAATTGTGGAATACTGCTCAGCAATAAAAAAGAATGAACAAATGATAATTCTCAATGTAAATAAGCTGAGTGAAAGAAGCCAGACAAAAAAGAAGATAACAGTATATGATTTCAATTATATGAAGTTCTGTAGTGACAGAAAGGAAATCGGTGGTCACATAAATATGGGGAAAATGGGAGAGATTAACAAAGGGTACAAAAAATTTGAGGGGTGATGGATGTGTTTCTGAGCCTGGTTGTGGAGAGGACTTCACATACAGAAGTTACATAGAAAGAGAGCAAGGTGCTAACACCAAACTGTGTATTTCAAATAGGTTTATTTAAATAGATTTATTTTTTAAAGCTATTCATATAATACTAAAATGATACAAATAAATCAACATATAACCATTGTATTTTTTATAGTTTATAGTTTCATTTTTATTTATATTTATAGTATTTATGTTAGAAATATAGATAATATATGAAATATAAAATAGGTTTATTTTAAATATACCAAAATTTATTTTATTACTAACCTTGATTTAAAAAGTTATTAAAAATATAGCTATTAAACCTTAAAGAAGACAAAAGGAGTAAGAACTCAATCATTCTCAAAGCTTGTTAGTGAAGAAAATACAACAATCTAGTTTGTATATTTTGTGGAGTGTCAGCTCACTTATTGGTTTCTGAACTAGGAGTATTCATCAAACTAGCCAGTGGAGATGGGAATGCTAACATAGGAAAGCTAATGATCCTGGGTCCACACTATTCCCTAAAATACTGAGTTGCTATGTGCTGTTAACACACACACACACACACACATCCCACTGGGATTTCTAGCACTTTTTGGCAGTCTTCTGACAAACACTTCTACAAACACAACAAACAGTGCCTGGTTCATGTGTCTTGCTCCTTTTCTCTTGCCCTCGCCTGGCAGATTCACCTTCCTTCATCAGTCAACACTCCCTTGTCTGTTTCTACACCTCGTTCTGAGAGTGATTAGAAGGCTTTTCAATACACATGTGTAAACTAAGCAAGTTCTGACCATAAATGAGTGAAGATCTTTGCTCACTCAGAAAGACTTGCTGTGATCAGTTCACAAAAATGAAAACATGCAAACACAGAATTCGTATGCAAAGATGATTTTTTTAAAAAGATTGATTTATTTATACATACAAGAACAGGGGGATAAGCCAGAGGTGCAGGGGGTGGGGATGTGTGAGAGGCTTCACCAGAGATGGAGTGGGGAGCAGAAAAGGCAAATCAACTGAAGCACACTGCTCAAGAGAGCAGCGGGTGAGGCAGGAGAGGTCTGCTGTGCCATGTGGGTCCCCTCCCTGGCTGGAGGCAGGGATCAAGCTTGTGCTGCAATGGCTGCATTTTGCTTCGCAGTGTGTTGCTTAGTCCATTGTGCCACCAGGGAAGTCCTTCATATAGCAAAGATGAATGCATATAATTCAGATTCTCAAACCCAATTGGGCAGCTTCCTCCTTTGAAAGAATGAGATAAAATTGGCTTGGACTCCTCTTCAATTTCATATTGCAGGGAAATACAAAGCACTCTTTAAGATTTCATTTTTTCCCCAGTGGTTTGTTACCATAGCCACCTGGCCTTGAGGCTTCTGACTCCACACCTCTTGCTCTGTTCTCTGGTGTTTGGATCCAGAATGCAATCTATTCTGTTTCAACTCCCACTGTTCTGACATCATCTGGTGCACTGCAACGCAATTCTGACACTAAGCACCCAGAGTTATTGTCACACCCCATAGGTTTAAGGACACAATCCCCAACAATACTGTCCCACTTCAAGCACAAGTAGCAAGTGGACTCCCAAGCCACCCATATGTTTCATCAACTGACTGCAAATCCAGAGGGTTCCTGCAACTTCTCTGAGACCCTGTAAGTCATTAGAATAGACTCCGAACTCAGGAAAGCAGTGTACTTACAGTGACAGTTGTATTGCAGAGGTTACAGATCAGACCTGTCAAATAAAGAGACACACAGGACAAAGTCTTCTGTGCCATCTTCCATGGACCCAGGGCCCCTCATCATGGACCAAGTACTTGAACATGATTTCCAGCCCCTCTCATCTGCCTTGAGAGTGTGTTGACTCAAAGCCCCAAGCTGCTAATCAAGACCAATGAATGGTCTTTCTAGTAACCAGTGTCCAGCCTGAAACTATGTAGGGGTTCACAGTGATTTTCCTCATTTGAAAAAAGTTAGGAGTAAGCTAAGGACTCATAAATGATAAAGACACTTTTATCACTCAGGAAATTTCAAGATTTTTAGAAGGCCCATGCCAAGAAACTGGTAAATTACTTTTTGGAACCTCCAAATAAATCACTTGAGCAGGACTGGCCGCACCCTATTGCAGTGATCCAAACAAGTAACCACACCTAGATAATCAGTGCATTCCATGCCCCTGGCCAGTCTGCGACCCAGGGATAGGCTTATGGGAAATCTTGGTGAGAGAAGGACTCTTGCCCTTAGGGGCTCTCAGCTGGTACAAAGGTCAGCCAGCACTGCTAGTGCCCACCTTTGCCACTACACGTGAAACCCTTGCTTGAAAATGAACCAAGATAAAGGAAAGTAACATTGAGATGGAGAGAAAACTCAGCTATGGATCCCCGAATCAGCTCAGGGATCTCTGAATCCAACCATGTCTAACCAGATTCCTGGTTTTTTTTTCCTTAAGCCATATTGTATTAAGTTTCAGTCATAGGCAGTTTCAAGAGTATTGACCAATCCCTTCTTTCTTTTCCGTCCTTTTCACAAGCAATAAACCAAAGCTGCTTCCTCTCCTCTGAGCTAGCATCTGTTGACATCTATGCTTGCTAGAACTTTCAAAGTGTTTTCACAAAGACAGTTTCCTCAGCACGAGATTTATTGATACCAAATATTAAGATAAACTTTTTCACTTTTATTTATATAACTGAATGTGTACTGTCTGTACAGTTTCTTATTCAGTTTTTTCTAGTTTTCAATTGACAAATATTTATTTTAAAACTGCATGCTAGCAATATACTAAGCAATTAATACTGTGTTGAGAACTTTCCCATGCCATTAGGAAGATTTATAAATGTCATTATTTCTAACCAGCACAGAATATATAATCACACGTAGTTTTTATAACTCTTGTTTTTTTAGAGCAGTTTTTGGGTCATAAATTGAAGGGGAAAGGTATAGATAGACATAGTACCATCTAAATAGTACATCATCCTTTCTTTTGGATAGATTCTCAGAGGTGGAAGTTCTAGATCTTCATATTTTATCCCCCAAAAATGCAGAAAAGATTTACCAATCACAGCAGTGATACAATGCATTGCCTCTCACCCCATAGTCTGAAGTCTCACCCCATTTTAGCCGGCCTAGAATACTTTCAGATAGCAAGAGAATAATGCTCCTTTTTGAGAGCATCCTGTCCCTCTGAATGCCCCTAAGCTGTTCCTAAGGGCTGCAGACTGACAAACAGCTGCCCCTCCACCTCGTGCCAGGTAACCTGGCAACGTGAGCAAGAGCCTGTTGGAAGCATAGTGCAAACATCTGTTTGTTGGGATCCTTTAAAAGAATGGCACCCAAGGCAAGCCTGAAAAGAAAATGCCAAGACAAGAAAATCAGGGCCGATTGTGACCCAGTTTTCATTGTTAGGTTCTTTTCTTTTTACTTTATTTTTCTTAATCAGTTTGTGAGACTCATAATGGAAAAAATTAATTTATTGGGAAAAGCAACAACGAAATGAGTTTCTCAAATTCAGTGTGAGACTGGGGACTCTCCTGGTTCCTGGAAAAGCAGCAGTGACTTATCTGGTTTGGCAATGCTTCCATCAGATCACCGGCTGACTCAGAGACATGCATGTGCAATTTAGTCACCCAAGGGCAGCCTGATTCCTCCTGGGGCCACCACGGAGGGCAGCTGATGACTGTCTTCCAGGCCTGGAAAAGGCTTTCAAACTGCAACTGATGGAACTAAGAGGTGGGTAAAAGATCAGTCAGCGGGCACATCCAAACCACAGATTTCTGACCCGTTGCCAGAACTTTCTAGCAGGCTCCAAAGGTGGTGACCTCCCTGTCCCATGAAGAATTTAATCACATGCTGGAGGTCAGTTGTCCAGACTGGGGTGGCAGTGGTCCAAGAGCAAGCAGGACAGCGTTTCTTAATCTTTTTGGTTTCAGAACTCCCTTACACTAAAATTATTAAAGATCTTAAAGAATATTGTTTAGGTGGGTTCTAAACTTTGCCACATTAGAAATTAAAACAGAGAAACTTTTAAACAGCTAATAATTTATTTTAAAATAACTTTAATAGTTCCTTTGTACATTAACACAAAACATCTTTTTATGAAAAAGAACCATATTTTTGTTTTTATTTTTATTTTTTTAATTTTTTAAAAGGTTTTATTTATTTATGCATACAAGAACTGGGGTACAGGCCAGAGGTGAGGGGGGTGAGAGGATTCACCAGAGACTGAGCCGGGAGCAGAACAGGCAGATCAACAGAAACACACTGCCGAGGGCAGCAGCAGGCGAGGCAGGAGAGGTCTGCTGCGCCATGTGGGTCCCCTCCCTGGCCGGCAGCAGGGATCAAACTAATACTGCAGTGACTGCGGGCTGTTTCAGAGTGCGTTGCTTAACCCACTGCGCCTCTAGGAAGGCCATATTTTCGTTTTTAAAATTTAGTTTATTAACATTGATTTACAACACTGTCTATGTTTTATCCTTGTAGGTTCATACCTCTGCAAATATATGTCGCCACAGCACACCCACCACCAAAGTCCCAATAATCCTCCTCCATCAAGCCCTGTCCCCACTTTGTGCTCTCACCCCTCCTGGCAGCCTCAGTGCTGGAGTCAGACCGCAAGGCGTGGCTTTGGTTTGTTTTGTCTGTTCTTTAAACAATCATATTTTTTCAAACAAAAAAATCTTAGTGAGATGAGTAGCACTGTTTCTATTTTTATCTCTTTACTGTCTAGATTAACAGAGCACAGCAAGATTCCAAGATCCTCTTCTACATTTCATCTGTTGCAGTATGTTCTTGGAACTGAAGTGCAATGAAGAAAACCCATCCTGTAAGTAGCTGGAAACTGAAGGAACTTTTATTTTTTTGCATAAAGAACTGGGGTGTAGGCCAGAGGTGTGAGGACTGAGAGGATTCACCAGAGACAGAGTGGGAAGAAGAACAGGCAGATTGACTGAAATACACTGCTGAGGGGAGCAGCAGGCAAGACAGGAAAGGTCTGCTGCACCATGTGGGTCCCCTCCCTGGCTGGGGATCAAACTCAGGTGATAGCGGTGGTAGCACTGAGACATAACCACCAGACTACCAGGGAGGCCCCGGAGGAACATTTTAATATTTCTTTAGGTATGTGTAGATATTTTTTGTTGAGACTACACCACAATTTGACTAGTGGGAACAGACCCTGAAGCCATGTCAATGAATTTTCTTACTCTACACTTAAGTGAAATGAGACTGATAGAAGCAAATAATATCTTAGTAGTATTATGAAAATATTTTTGACCCGATGGGATCCTGAGAACCTCCACAGATTCCAGGATCACACTTGACAGTTGCTTAAGTAGGGTCTTGAAACAGAAGAACGTTCAGCTGTTCATTCACTCCTACACTCAGTACACTCCTGTACTGAGCATTTGCTGTATCAAGTACCTGGGATACAACTGTGTCAGAGATAAAGACCATACTCCCAAAGAGCTCACGATTTAATAATAGTGAGAGAAAATAGTTAGTGTGTGTTTACTGTTATCCACCTTCTATACCAAATTTTCTACATGCTTGACTTCATTTAATCATCAAATAACTTTATAGAGGAAAATTACCTGTTCTTTATAGATGAAGAAACTGAAGTTTAAAGAAGTTACATAACTTATAACTAGATCACAAAGCCTGGTGAAGCCAGAATTTAGTGCAATATTAGAACAAGTAGGTTCTTAGTACATTAAAAACAAGTTATGATGGTTTTATCTGCATTATATATACTATTTATATATAAGACATATATATAACATAGAATTTACCATTTTAAGTGCAAAATTTAGTGACACTAAGTATATTCACAAAACTGTACAAACATCACTTCCCTCTAGCTCTGTGGTTCACTATCCCAAACAGATATTCTGAAACCATTCTCTGTTCCTCAGTCCATGTAACCTGTATTCTATTTTCTGTCTGTAAATATTTGCCTTTTCTAGAAACTTCATATATGTGGATTCACACCATCGTTTCATGTCTGGATTATTTTACTTAATTCACATTTTCATGGTTCTTCTATAATATAGCATATATCCATACTTCATTCTTTTTAAGGTTGAATAATATTCCACTCTGTATATGCCACAGTTTGCTTATTCAGTCATTTGTTGATAGAGATTTCTCAGGACCTTTCTAATAAACCATTGCCACATGCTGTCGTAAAAGTAAGTGCAAGTTCTAAGAGGGAGAGGCAGAAAATGTTCAGTTCAGTTTGGGTGGGGCAGGCAGGGACTGGTGCCTGAGCAGAGACTTGAAAGATTGGTGAGACAGCCAGGAAAAAGCTAGAAGGTCTAGAAAAGGAGGAACCCCACTACCAAGGCCTGGAGGTATAAGAGCAAGTACTACACCCAGCTTGGTTTGACTGAGTCAGATTTGTGTGGAAGAAGATGAGAATCTAGAGAAGTAAAATCATTGACATTATAGAACAATTCAGGTGGGCTGGGCATTGTGTTCAGCCTTTTAGATGTTTTAACTTACTAAATATTACAGCAAACCTATGAGAGAAACCTCGCACTTCTTGAGTACATATTGATGATCAGGTACTATTCTTAGTGTTTTTGTGGGCAATAACAAATTTAATCCCCGCTACATCTCTATGAGGTCAGTACTATCATTATGCCCACTTTATAAAAAGTAAAGCATGAAGAGGATAAGAGAAAATTTCCAAGGTCATGTTAGTAAGCTGGAATTTGAACCCAGGTTTCAGCAGCTGTGTTCATCAGCAGATAGTGAGGACATAGGGACAGAGGAAGTAATTTAGACTTTCATCTGACAGTGCTGCTGGACAGGTTCAGGCAGAGAGCAACCAGTTCTGAGTTGCATTTTTAATTATTTTACTGTTGCATAGAGATGATAGGCTGGAACAAGACTGGAGACAGAGAGATCAGTTAGTGAGAGGAAAAAGAATGAGGGGGGCAGGGCAGTGGAAACACAGATAAGTGAGGGTTTTGAGTGATCCCCAGAGCACAGAATAGTAAAGCTATGGTAATTTCTTGGAGCAGGGTCATGGATGTCTCCCAGGATTCTGAGAGGATGACCTTACAATTACAGAGATGGGACATATGGGAGGAAAGTATTAGGGTTGGGGAGAATCAAGTGCCAAAGATAATGGGATAATTTGGGACAGGTAAAATCTTAGAGTACAGGGCCTCCCTGTACTCTAAGTTGAGTGCTGCACTGTGAAGCAGCCACTATATAGCAGTACAAGTTCAATTCCCGGCCAGGGAGGGGACCCACATGGAGCAGCAGACCTCTCCTGCACCATCCATTGCTCTCCTCAGCAGTGTATTTCAGTAGATCTGCCTGTTCTGCTCCCCACTCTGTCTCTGGTGAATCCTCTCACCTCCTGTGAATCTGGCCTGTACCCCAGCTCTTGTATGCATACATAAATAAATCTTTAAAAAAAATCTTAGAGTACATCCAGGCAGAGAGACCTCAGCATGTGAACTCTTTGCCTGACAAACTTTGCATGAAGACTATGTCTTTGTTTCATTCACTGATGTGACCCAGCACCAAGAACAGTCAGTACCTGACATGAAAAGACACCAAATAAATAACTATTGAATGAATAATAATTGGTTTAGTGCTTTGACCTTGAAGATAGCAAGTTATGAGAGAAGTTGAAGCTACAGAGATGGTCAATAGCATGTAGAGCAATGAGAATTATAAAGACAGAACTCTTCTTTAGCCTAAAACTCCGAGTGCTATCTTTCTTGTTAAAGAGATGCAAATCAAAGAACTCTTCTCTGGTCACTGTCCAGTCTCTCTAGGGTTTGGTTGCCTTTTCCCTGCCTTTTCAGTGTTAGTCCGCCTAGAGTTCTTATGACTGTAAGGTGCATTCATCTGAAGCATATGGTATGGGCCACCCTGGTGGCGCAGTGGGTTAAGCAACGCACTATGAAGCAAACCGCAGCCACTGCAACACAAGTTGGATCCCTGCCGCCGGCCAGGAGGGAACCCACATGGTGTAGCAGACCTCTCCTGCTGTGCCCGCTGCTCCCCTCAGCAGTGTACTTCCGTTGATCTGACTGTTCTGCTCCCCGCTCTCGGTGGTGAATCCTCTCACCCCCTCACACCTCTGGCCTGTACCCCAGTGCTTGTATGCATAAATAAATAAATATTTTTTTAAAAATTAAAAATAAATAAAAATAAAGCATATGGTATCTACATGAGTCTGTGAAGCCCCCATCCTAGTCACCCTAGAAAACTACTTCAACACTCCAACGTGTCCTTCGTGCCCCTCTCATGCACTCCTGCCTTCCACGCCAGAGGCAAACAGTCTTCTGGCTTCTGTGACCTTCCATCTGTTCTTGACCTTCAATCACTTTTTAAATTTCATATAAAGGGAATACTATAGCATTGACTATTTCATGTCTGACTTCTTTTACTGAATATAATAACGATGAGATTCACCTAAGACATTTCAAGTATCAGTACCTTGTTCATTGGTCTTACAAAAAGTATAATTATCCCTGAGCATAACACTTGTTTATCTCTAAAGACAAAATCATTTCATCGTGATCAATTAAAACCACTTTTTCTAGGCCTCCTTGGTGGCACAGGGGTTAAGTCTTAACGCTATCAAGCTATTTCAAGCCACTACAGCTTGAGTTGGATCCCTGCCCCGGGAGCTGACCCACATGGAGCAGCAGACCTCTCCTGTCTCGCAGCTGCTCGCCTCAGCAGTGTATTTCAGTAGATCTGCCTGCTCTGCTCCCCATTCCGTCTCTGGTGAATCCTATCACTGCCACCCCCCACATCTCTGACCTACACCCCAGCTCTTGTATGCATAAATAAGTAAAATAAATCTTAATAAAATGAAAATGATTAATTGGTGCTTACTTTATAAAAAAAACCAAAACACTTTTTCTTTCCAGTGCAACTACTCCTTGTATAGAGAAATAGTATAATGATTGCAGACATTTTTGGGAACAATATGAATAGCAGAAGTTGAGTTTAGAATATCTTTAGTTTTGGTTTAATTAGACATATTTATATGATTCACAGTCACTTCTACCCATAGTTATTTTTAGCCATTCTAGTGTAGGAATGGTTTCCAAGGTTATTCTTACTGCCGGCTGTACCAACAGAACCAGCATTGTGACCTGGTGATGCAGAGACGTTGATATTTGCCAATATTCAATATGAATGCATCCTCTGGTGCTCAGTATAACAAGTATGGGGACAAGTGGAGGAGAAACGGAGGCTGACAATAATGGATTCTAAAGTTAGTCTGTGGAAAATTCTTCCAATCATCAGATGCATAAAATAATAATAAGAGGATTTGGTTCTCACTGAGAGTTAATCAAAAATAGAAGGCCTCCCAAGTATTTTATCCTTTTAGATGCAATTGTAATGAGATTGTTTTCTTAACTTCTCTTTCTTTTAGTTTGCTATTTGCAATAGAAATTCAATAGGTCTTTGTATATTGATTTTGTATCCTGACACTTTACTGTACTCATTCATTACTTCTAATAGTTTTTTTAGTAGAGTCTTTAGTTTTTTAAAATGTAGTATGACACCTGCAATTAATGATAGATTTACTTATTTCCCAATATGGACACTTTTTGTGTGTTTTCTTGCTTAATAAGAAAAGTTAGTACTGTTTACTGCTTGAATAGTAGGGGTAAGAGTGGGCATCCTTATCTTGTTCTTGACCTTACGGACAAAACTTCCAGTTTTTCACCACTGAATATTATATTAGCAATGGATTTATCATATATGGACTTTATTATGTTGAGGCATGTTCCTTTTAATTCAATTTTATTGAAAGATTTATTATTATATGGCTGTTAAATCTTGTCAAAAGCTTTTTCTGTAGCTATTGATATGATCAAGTAATTTTTGTTTCTTTTGTTGATGTGGTGTCTCAATTGACTTGCTATGTTGAACGATCCTTGTATCCTTGGGATAAACTCCACTTGGTTATGATGTGTGATTCTTTTAATGTATTTTTTATTTCAATTTGCCAAGATATTGTTGAGGATTTTTGCATCTATTTGCATTATATATATCAGTCAGACACAAAATTAACAAAGAAGGTGAAATAACTATACACTGAAAACCATAAGCCATTGTTAAAAGAAAAAGATGATACAAAAAAATGGAAATATATTCTATGATCATGAATTAGAATAATTAACATTGTTAAAGTTACTATCTTAACTGAAGCAATATATAGATTTGATGCAATCCTTATCAAAATATCATGAAATTCTTCAGCAAACTAAACCAAATATAACTAAAATTTGTATGGAACCACAAAAGACTGAATAGCCAAAGAAATCCTAAGAAAAATGTGGCATTATGCTTACCAACTTCAAATTATACTACAAAGAGATAGTGATCAAAACTTTATGGTATTAGCATAAAAACAGATGTACAGACTAATGGAATAGAATTGAGAGACCAGAAATAAACCCACATATGTATGGACAGTAATTTATAACAAAGAAACTAAGAGCATACAACAGATGCTATTGAGAAACCTAAACCCACATGATGCAGCAGACCTTTCCTGCCTCACTTGCTGCTCCCTTCAGCAGTGTACTTCGATTGATCTGCCTGGTCTGCTCCCTGCTCTCTGCTCTGACTCTGGCGACTCTGGTGTGTGCCCCAGCTGTTGTATGCATAAATAAATAAATCTTTAAAAAAAAAGAGATTTATTTATTTATGCATACAAGAGCTGGGGCACAGGCCAAAGGTGTGGGGGGGTGAGAGGAGTCACCAAAGACAGAGTGGAGAGCAGAACAGGCAGATCAAACAGGCAGTGAAACACACTGCTGAGAGGAACAGCAGGTGAGGCAGGAGAGGTCTGCTGGGTCACTTCCCCCGCAGGTGGCAGGGATCCGAACTCATGCTGCAGTGGCTGCGGTTTGCCTCATAGTGTATTGCTTAACCCATTGCACCACCAGGGAGGGCCCTGAGATGAAACCTTGCCTTTTGCAATAAATGGATGGAACTTGAGGTGACTATGCTAAGTGAAATAAGTCAGAAAGTGAAAGACAGTATCAGTTGGCTTCACTGATATGTGGAATATAAACAAAGCAAAGAAATGAATAAAACACAACAAAAATAACTTAGCTTCTGAGAACCAAAAGGTCATTACCAGAAGGGAAGGGGAGATGACAGGAATTGAAAGAGGAGCCAAATTTGATAGGAATGAATAAAACTTTGGTTCTGGGTACAGTATATACATATATTAAAGTGTGAAGCTAAATTCCTGCAATTGTATAGTACTGTAAGCCAGTGGTAAATCAATAAAAAAATAAAAGTTCTCTTGTCTTAGAAGTTAGAATATATTGAGTACACAGTGTAACGATATATATAGTTCCTTTTTAATGAAAGACATGTAAAATAAAATTAAAATTTTTGTTTGCAGGAATAAAATAGCAAATGAGTTGATGGTGCCTCCTGATGCCAAATAGGAGTTGTTTTCCCACAGTAATTTATGACAGGTCAGGGAGAGGGGCAGCCCAGAGGGGCAGATGGGCTCTGCCATCCACCACATCAAGACAAAACGTATAGACCTTTAATGGAAAGGAATTTTGATACAATTAATGTGCAATACAGAAAAGACAAAAGAATATAGTTTCTAAATCAAGCACCAAATGTTATGCATCCCAGGCCCTCCCTGGTGGCACGATGGGTTAAGCAACGCACTATGAAGCAAACTGCAGCCACTGCAGCATGAGTTCGATCCCTGCCTCCAGCCAGGGGGGTGGTCCACATGGTGCAGCAAACTCTCCTGCCTCGCCTGTTGCTGCCTTCGGCAGTGTGTTTTAGTCAATCCGCCTGCTCTGTCTCTGGTGAATCCTCTCATTTCCCACACCTCTGGCCTGTACCCCAGTGCTTGTATGCATAAATAAATACGTCTTTAAAAAAAAAGTTACGCATCACCTCGTGGGTAAAAGTTCACCCAAACAGGATTGGCCCACAGCAAGGCCTGAAAGCCTGCCACAGTCTAAGGCACCTTCTGGTGGGGTCCCATAGAAAAGGGTCAAAAACAGACAAGTCTGGGAGGAAAAGAGCAAAGTTAAAAACTGCCATTGTTCACCTCCTCACAGGTCTCTCACCCACATCTGTTTCAACCAGTCCAGGGGCAAAATAACAAGGGGAGTTTCTTTACTTGTCTCTCTACTCCACGTGCCTCCTCCCGATCTCCTTGCTGCTCTCCATCCTGCTTCTTCCTCCGCAGTCCAGTTCCTCGCTAGTTCTCCTCCCTGCTCAGCTCCACCAACCTTGTGTGGGCAGGGAACCTGGAACCTACCCTTTTCCTGCAGACCACCCTGTTACAAATTCTACTTTACCAAGAGAGTCTCAAAATTCTATTCAGTTTTCACCCTAAGTCCCAGCATTAGCCCTGGCTCCGCAATCTCAAAAGATTGTTCCATGTTCAGACACCAAACTGAGGGGGTTACCAGGCTGATTACACATTCAGGGGTTCCCCCAATCCCTTCCTCAGGCTTGATAATACATTAGAGTGACTTACAAAACTCAGGAAAGCACACTTACTATTATTATAGTCTATAGGAACACACAAATGAACAAAAGATGAGGACGTATATATTTCTGCGTTGCACATGGATGTGTTCATCAACTCACAATCACTCTGAATTTTATATAATTCAAGCTATTTTAGCCCAATCTCCAGTCCACCTCACTTTATTTTTTTAAAGATTTGGTGCCTTCCTGGTGGCACCAGGGGTTGAATCACAGCGCTGTGAAGCTATCCGCAGCCACCGCAGCACGAGTTCTATCCTTGACTAGGGTAGCAACCCACATAGGGCGCAGCAGACCTCTCCTGTCTCAACTGCTGCTCCCCTCAGCACTATATTTCAGTGGATCTGCCCATTCCGTCTCTGATGAAGCCCCTCACTCTCGAATCTCTGGCATGTACCCCAGTTCTTGGATGCATAAAAATAAAAATAAATCTTTATAAAAGAGATTTATTTATGCATCCAAGAGCTGGGGTGTAGGCCAGAGATGTGGTGGGGAGGGGCAGGTGTTGAGAGGATTCACCAGCGGCAGAGTGGGGAGCAGAGCAGGTGGATCAAGTGAAACACACTGCTGAGGGGAGCAGCGGGCCAGACAGGAGAGGTCTGCTGCCCCATATGTGGGTCAGCTCCCTGGCTAGGGATTGAACGCATGTCGTAGTGACTGGAGATTGCTTGACAGTGTAATAGGGTGGTCCCCAGGAAAGGGAGAAGTTCGGTGGTTCTGGGGTGCCCATCTCTCTGTCTTGTAACAATAGCACGGAGACTTTAACCCAGGCACCGTCAGAGGGGCCCCAGTCCACTGGTTCGAGAAGTCCCAGGGCAGAGAGGAATGTCCCCACCCTCTAGCAGCCCGGTTCACTTCTCTGTGACCTGCCCCCATTCTGGAGCTGCTTAGGAATCGCATTCTGAGTCATCTCATCCACATAAACTCAAGTGGGATTGGAAGGGGCTCAGATGAACAAAAAGCCTATCCATCAGGAAATTCCAGTGGTTTTAGGAGCTCTGTGCCAAGAACTGGTGAGAAAGACCAGATATACTTTATACCACGGTCTGTAAAAATTTTGATAGACATCCATATCAGGACTCTAATTTCTTGTTTATTTTATTGAAACTTTTAAAAACATATTCCTAAATTTCAGTTAAAATGACATGTGTCCTTTTCAACTTGAATAAACTTTCCCCATTTTGTTTGTGGCCAAATTTTTCTTCCAAGTTTCTGAAAGTATATTTTAGAATCTTGAAGTTTTTTGTGTCTGTTTAGCAAGATTTGAATAGAATCTCATTATACTTTTACTCGTTAAAGAGTGATCGGCACTGATATGTGTGTTTAAACCATCCCATAACTACCCAATCACTACAAAATAACACACACACAAAAAAAAGTTATAATTAAAATCATTTAATTAATATCTTTATAGAAGACAGAATATCTACAAAATAGAAACAAGATTATGAAAAGAAAAACAATCTGGGCCTCTGGTGGTACAAGGGGTTGAGTCTCAGCACTATGAAGCTATCCGCAGCCACCGCAGCACAAATTCTATCCAGCTGACCCACATGGTGCAGCAGACCTCTGCTGTCTTGCCGACTCATCCCCATTGCAGTGTATCTCAATAGATCTGCTTGTTCTGAAGCTCCCATTGTCTCTGGTGGATCCTCTTACACCCACCCCACCCCCACACTTCTGGCTTACACCCCAGCTCTTGTATGCATAAATAAATAAAATAAATCTCTTTAAAAAATCTTAGAAATTAAAAATATAATTGCCAAACCCTGACAATGAAGAACAATAATTATTAAAATTTAAAAGAAAAAGGAGGAAAGAAGAGGTAAGATAAGTATTCTAATTTCCTTGTCTTTTATATTTAAATGTCACTATACCATTAGATGTTAAAAAAAATCATGTAATAGGTATAAGTAAGGTTAAAGGTACAAATAATCAGCTATAATTTTGTGAATTAAGGAATACAAAGGATGAGTATGTAGAGATAAACTAATTTTGCTAACGATCATAAAAGACCCTGTGTAAAGCAGTAAAACTAATATGTACAATATACATATACATTAAATGTGTATATATCTGTAATAGATATGCCCCTAGGGGTATATGAACCATATCAGTTATCCTTTCCAGCTTTCCCCTTTACAATTGCCCTTTATTTTTTAAAAAAATGTTTTTCTTTATTTATATGTATTTGACATCAATTGTGGTCTCCATGGATTTCCCACCACCATTTCACCCATGCACCATCACCTCAGTCTCTTGTTCTCTTTCTGCCCTCCACCCATTTCCTCCCCCTCCCCACAAAGTGTCCCTAATTTGTCCTTGTCTTTTTGTTTTTGTTGTGTTTTTTTTTTTCATCGTTATTATTCTTTCCCTTAGTTGCTTATTTGGTTCCTTATTTTCCTCCTAGGAGTGAAACCATCGGTATTTTTCTTTTGCCTTCTGACTTACTTCGCTGAGCATAATCCCTTCTAGCTCCATCCATGTTTCCACGAATGACTCTAGTTTATCTTTTTTGATTGCTGAATAGTATTCCATTTTGTATATGTACCACCTCTTCTTGATCCAATCATCTGTTTTGGGGCATTTTGGTTGTTTCTGGATCTTACCTATACAATTGCCCTTTACAAAAGAAATTCTTACCTCCTTCACATTCCAAATATCCTTAGGCTGTATTCCCTAGTGGTGAGGAAACATCAAGGGCACAAAACAAATCAGTTTACAAATATAGTCAATTGTTTTTCCTTTCTCATAATTAATGTTGTTACAATAGTAGAGTGAGGTTTTAGAAAGGAGTATTTTGGTATGTGGTTTATAAAAATTTAGGTATGTATTAATTGAGGGTGACAGAATTATATTTAAATTAAAACGAATTCACTAATTTATACATATCTATATATACATACATATTTATCTATCTCTCCAAATTTTTCAATAATAGTGTTGTAAGATGGCAAAAGAAATCTCCCGTAAGGTAAGGAGGGGGCATGGAAAGGGGAGATCTGCATAAAATGTGAGACAAAAATAGGAAGTCTAATATCAGGGTATACTTAATAAAGTTAAAGTCTGTCCCCAGCAGGAAGATTTGAATAGATAAAAGGAGGCTTGAATAGATAAAAAAGAAATTGATAAGGCTGGTATGGGAACCAAGCCTTAAGGCTGATCAATTTGACCCCAATGTAGAGGCAGGACCAGGACACATTCTGTGTCAAAGGTCAACACCCAAGACCAGACATCCCAGTATTAACCAGCCCAAACTGACTCCCCTGTCATGAAAAGTCTTTGAAAACAGGTTCTAAAAGGGAGCCCCAAACCCTTTTTCCAACACAGACCTCTCCAGTCTCACCGGCTGCTCCCCTCAGCAGTGTATTCCAGTAAACCTGCCCTTTCTGTTCTCCATTCTGTCTCTGCTGAATTCTTTCACCCCCAAGCCTCCAGCCTCACCCTCATCTTCTCCCCACAATATCCAACATTTGAATAACAGAAGATATAGAAAGAGATTAGTAAATGGCAAGGACAAAATTCACAGAAAGTGAAATAAAAAAGAATTACCTGGAGCTGGAAGAGTCTTCAGGCAGAAAAATTCATAAAAACCTAGCGTGACTTAACAAATATCCACTGAGTTGATTTTAAAGATCGAATTGGCTTTATTAACTTATTCATGGATGGGGTAGCATCACTTTTAGCAAGTAGGAAGGTACTACAAGAAATTTGTAAAAAATGATTTTTATACTCAAAAAGATGGTGAAATAAGGTAATTAGACAAAGAAAAGAAAGATTATTTCAGGCCAATCCACTGTCTATTGGGAAGCGTAGCAGGAAGAGGGTATTGGGCAGATTACCTCACTAGTGCTGACTAGGAGACTCCAGACTGGCTAGTTGGTTAACAGGATTCTCCATAAAAAGGAGACATTCTGGCAGGTTAGGTATTAAATCTTGCTGGCACTGTTATGAAGGACATCATTGTGAACCTGCAGGGTGTTTTTTTTTTTTTTTTAAATAGTGATTGGGACTCAAGGTCCACACTCAAACAGACTGTTGTGGGAAAGTAGAACCACAGGCTGGAGAGGAAAAGTAGGTGACCAACAAAAAATGGCATTTGACTGACGGATTTGCCATGAAAAACTCTGGACACCAAAGACCACCAACAACGCCATCCAAATTCTGAGCGAGTCTGCCTTTAAGTTGTGCAACTGAAATCGAAAGGAAAATCACTGGGAATCACCTAACACCCATGTGTCTACCAGTCAAAATAAGTACATGCTAACAGTTTTTCATTTTTGCTTTAGGAAATAAAATGAAAAATAGGGTACCCTATTCTCCCAAGGAGCTATTCTCCCAAGTTGAGTCTGTTTCTGCTAGTCCATATTTTCATACTCTTGCTACCTGTATGTATAATGAGAAACAACAGATAGTTAGCGCCATGATTTCAGAAACGATCTGAATTGAAAATCTATTTTATACACATGCACAAACATGCACACACGTCCTTTTTTGCAGCCTGCTTGCCACCTTCTCTGTTCTCTCTCTAGGCAGTGTAGCTCATTGCTAGGGGCACATCCAGGTTCTCTGGAGCCTGAAACTTAGACAATTTGAAGGGCATCTCAAGAAAAAGATTATTTTTTAAATTTATTTATTTATGTATATTTTATATCATTGTTCATTTTTAAACAATGTTTGCTTTCTTTTCTCAGGTGTAGTCCCCATAGAATTTCCACCACCAGTTCACCCATGCACCATCACACAGTCCCCTGTGCTCCTCCCTCCCTTTTTCCAATCCCTCTGCCTCCACCTTCCCTGCAGGATGTCACTGGTTTATAATTAATTATCTGTTTGTTTTGTTGTGTTATCATTTTTTTCTCCTTATGCCTTATTTTATTCCCCTATATTCTTCCTATAAGTGAAACCATCTGATATTTTTCTTTTCCCTTTGGCTTATTTAATGGAGCATAATTGCTTCTAGTTCCATCATGTTGCTGCAAATGGCATTAATTTATCTTTTTAATGGCTGAATACTATTCCATCGTGTCTATATTCCACATCTTCAAGAAAAAGAATATTAAAAATAGGAATACAAAACTCTTATCTCACTAAATTTTTATTTAGAGGGAAAAAAAACTTCAACAAGTTACAAGTTTTAAAAAGCTAGTTTAAAAACCCTCGTGGCACAGGGTTTGAAGTCAGTACTATGAAGCAGTCACCAGCCATGGCTTCCATCAGCAGTGTATTTCCATCTGTTCTTCTCCCTACTCTGTCTCTGGTGAATCCTCTCACTCCCCACACCTCTGGCATATACCCCAGTTCTTGTACGCATAAATAAATTTTAAATAAATAAAAGCTAGCAGGCAGAGACGTAAAATTTTTATTATCAATAATTAACTGCATGACAGAGTTCTATGTAATTTTTCTCTATAACTTTCCACCGCTTATTTGTTGATAACCTCTTCAGAGATCAATGATTTTGTAATATTTTCAAAGAGGTGTAAACTAAAATCAAAAACTGAAAGCGTACCCCCTCCCTGCTCACCTAAGGGTTGCAAGTCTGAGAGCCAAGACAGATGGACTGGCCTTGTGAAGAAGCTGCATCAGTAACAACAAAATTGACTCCCAGCAAATAAAATTCACAGTTCCCTCAAGATAAGGCTCTGAACAGACAGGGTAAAGTTTAACAACACTCCTTGTTTTCCTCAGCGCACAGACAACATAAAGTGGATATGTTAACAGGACAACTATCTGAGTCTTAAAAATGTTTCCTTTGCAGACTGTCCAAAATTCAGTTTTCCTAGAGCAATTTTGAGGCAGTTCCCAGGCTAAAGTTCTCAGTCTTAATTCTTAATAAACTCACTTAATTTTTGTTTGCCTCAATGTATTTAAGCTCACAGAGAGAACAGAAAGATAATTCAGTCCTGTCTCAATGAATTCTTGATCAGAATTTATTCTTTGTAGTGGACAGTTTAGGAAGGTTTCTTTCTGCTTCACATGCGTTATTGGTAATGTTAGATAAGTTGTTAGGATTGTTGCCAACTTTGGGAAAGGTTTTATTTTGCCATTTAAACTTTTCCATTTTCATAGCAAGCTGTTCTCATTTTATGGGTGCATTATCTTCTATGAGGATATTAATTAGATTATTCTTTTTAAATATATTTATTCAGTATTTGGGTCTTTTCCCTGTGTTATTCTGCTTCCTCCATTTTTCTTTTTTAAGATTTATTTTATTTATGCATACAAGAGTGGGGTATAAGCCAGAGTCACGGGAGGTGAGAGGATTCACTAGAGACAGAGTGGGGAGCAGAACAGGCAGACTGACTGAAACACACTGCTGAGGGCAGCAGCAGGCAAGGCAGGAGAGGTCTGTTCCGCCATGTGGGTGCCCTCCCTGACCAGCCGCAGGGATCGAACTCGTGCTGCAGTGGCTGAGGTTTGCTTCATAGTGTAGTGCTGAATCCACTGCGCCACCAGGGAGGCCTCCTCCATTTTAAAAAAATATTTATTTATTTATGCATACAAGAGATGGGGTACAGGCCAGAGGTGTAGGGGGTGAGAGGACTCACCACCAGAGACAGAGTAGGGAGCAGAACGTGTGGACTGACTTAAGTACACTGCTGAGTGGAGCAGCACGCCAGGCAGGGGAGGTCTGTTGTGCCATGTGGGTCCCCTCCCTGGCCGGGAATTGAACTTGTGCTCAGGCTGTGGATGCTTCACAGAGTGGTGCTTAACCCCTGAGCCACCAGGGAGTCCCCTGCCTCCTCCATTTTATCCCTTCTTCTTAGTTTGTCTTGCCCTTTATGCTTCACTTAAATGCCTGGTCACCTTTGATGGTTTACACAAGTTTGAGAACAAGGGAAGAAGAGCAGAGGTTGTGGTTTCTTGTGTTCTGTGTGGAGGGCTAGTGTTACAGCAATTTCCCAGAGAAATCAGAAGGCACTCAAGGAGGTGGAGAGAGATCTGTCACACTGGTGGGCCCAGTAGGATCACTCCCAAAAGTCAGGGCCCCAAACAGCAGAAACGGCAGGTTTTTATACAGGTTGTATGTTACCCCATCCATCATAGCGTAAGCATTCTTTATTGCTTGGGAAGGGTAGTTGGGAAGGGTCAAGGGAGCCCTTTCTCAGGCCCCTTATGGGAACAAGCAGTTCACCCAGCAACCTCTCCGCTCCAGCAAGCAGCGGAATCTAAGCAGCGAACTCCAAGCAGCAAATTCAACTTCCTGCTTCAGTAGCTGGAGGCTGAAAACTTCATCAGATAATGCACAGGCAGAGAACCATTATATTTAGAAACCCAAAAAGTCAGACACATTCACCCTGTTTCTTTAGGATAAACCACTGGCTTTTTTGCAAGGCCGGAGGAAGGATCCTAGCAACCTGACCCTCTGTACACGGGATGGGATGGAGGATGGATGCTGAAGGTTACAGCTCCAGAGCTCACTTCTACTGGGCAGTCTATGAGGGTAATGGTGATAAAGACACTGAGCACTGAGAACACCAATATAAACAAGCTCCACAATTATTTGCCTCCAAAATCCATCACTTTTGAAGGTTACCTTTAACCTGTTCTTACGATCTTCTGTTCAGCCTGGGATGGTAAATCTCAGCAAGATTTGTGCCTCTGGAGTTTTGTCTAAAGCCTATCAATGCCCCCGGCCACAAAGTCCTTCCTTTTCCACATACTCACAGCTCAAAAGACACTTCACACTGATCTTACACGAGGTGTGAGCAAGGCACAAAGACGTGACAAATACCAACACCACATTTTTAATTTTTAAAAACTGGGTCAGTCACAGATCTGAATAGCACTGCAGCACAGCTGCCTTCAAGTTTTGTGTGTTGTTCTTTTTCCCTTGACAACAAGATCTAATTATAAGCTGCAGGAACAACTAAATCAGAAGTGTGCCTTTTGATTACAATGAGTGTCATCTTTGACAGGCAGATTTTGTGTTGGCTATGTGGTCCCAGGTCAAAGTGGAGGTAGTCTCCAGTAGAAGTTAAAAAGACAGAGGCCTAAATCCAAAGTTCGCAGTTGTAGTATATATAACTTGGGGAGATATTCTATCACTATCTCAACATGGAGGCCAGGTCAAACCGGTTTTGTCCAGTTTCACTTTGAAAGGTGCTAAAGGTTTCATTCCTGAGCACCACAGCCCCATCTAAGAGGTGATGTCCCCTTATTCAATGTTTGGGGGCTCGGAAGAGTTGATATTTCTAACATGTGAGGGTCTGAAGGGCAAGAAAGCTTGCAAAGCCTCCAGGGCAAAGTAGATATTCTGAATCAGACGTTTGGGGCAGTTTAATTCTGAAGGCTTTAAACGGTCCACTCCAGACAGCTGTGGCAAGGACAGCTGGTTACCCAAGCAGTTCCTACTTCTTGCTTCCTCCCTACTCCACTCCTCTCTCCTCTCCCTCCCTTTTCAGATTTCTCCACATCTTCCTCTTCTGTGGTCCCTGTGGGTACCACCCCCACTCTTCTCCTCCTACCCCAACCTGTGGTCATTTATCAGGTCTCTGTGAGTAGGAAGATCTGTAAGGTTGCAAACAAAACTTTATGCCTGGAGCAATATTTCCAGCTTTTGTAGGTAGATGAGATGTCTGTGAGTACAGGTCAGGAGTGGGACACTGCGCCGTTAGAAATGACGTGAACAGGCTTGATGATGTCAGTGGAATGGGCAGGTCAAAGTGAGGAAAGGGACAGTTATAGATTTTTCTTTTTTTAAGATCCCTGGTTTAACCAACATTTTTGTTTAACCGACCAACTTCTAGTTCGGAATACAGGGCACCTTTGTTCCATAGCTAGACAAGTATCGATTACTATATCTAGGCAAGTACTGATTACTGTGCTAGACACTTGCTACTTCATTTTATCTGCTTCATATTACATTCCTATGAAATGAGAATTATTACCCCATTTTTCAGTTAAGGAAATAGATACTCAGAGTTAATATGTAACTTTCCTGAGGTCAAATGGCCAGTGAATGCTGGTGTCATGACTTGAACCCAATGTGGAGAGATTCCAGAATCTTTTCCAACTTGCCTTTGTGAATGGGAAACTGTTCCTCTCAAAGCCATTCCTATGGCCCCTTTAAAGTTTCAGGACAAATAATTTTGTGACTGAGCATAAGAACGTTGTATCTGAAAAGGTTCTGTTGATGTACTCCAAGCCTTCAGCATGAATTATTCAAATGCTGAGAACTTATATGACATGATGGTGTCACTGGCTAAAAATATCCAGAAAAGTTTCTATTTACATTTGTGAGCGTCTGCTTCAGCTCACTACAGGGCAAGAGAAGTCAAAAGCAATCATGTGCTAGTCTGTGGATTCTTGGCACAGGGATTGTCTCATTCATCTGTTTCCATAGCCTCTAGAGTAGGACTAAGCTCACCATAAGGATCCCATTGCTTGAGTACACACTCCAGCCATGTAACTTTACAAGCATCATCTCACTTAGCCTCCAACAGTTAATGGTTGAGTGCAGAAGCATAGAAATGTGCCCTGGTTGACAAATTTTCCAAAAGGAAGGGGAGTATCAGTTAATTCCATGTAGAGGTATGTTAAGAGTGTCTCCTGTGTTAGGGGTGCTTTTGTTAGACAAGATTACCTGTTATGCACACCATGTACAAAAATTCCATGTATAATGTTAGACAATTATCTAACAGTTTTGGAAATTACTGATCTTTTTTAAAATATTAGGTATTCCATCGTGTACATGTACCACAGCTTACTGATGATAATCCTGCAATATGGAGATTATTGTCTCCATTTCATGGATAGTCTTAGAAAAATTAAGCAACTGACTGCTAATGAATAGCAGACCCGGTAGAAAACAGACTATCAGAGACAGCTTCTCAGAGGATGTCACAGTTGAACTCAATCTTGGAGAATACATTTTTAAAATTTTATTTATTGACGCATACAAGAACTGGGACACAAACCAGAGGTGTGGGGCGGGGTGGGGTGAGAGGATTCACCAGAGACGGAGTGGGGAGCAGAACAGGCAGATGGACGGAAACACACTGCTGAGGGGAGCAGCGAGGCTGGAGAGGTCTGCAGCACCATGTGGGTGACTTCCCTGGCCAGCAACAGGGATTGAACTGGTGCTGCAGTGGCTGCGTTTTGCGTCACAGTGCGTTGCTTAATCCACTGCGCCACCAGGGAGACCCGATCTTGGAGAATACATTTGAGGGAGGAAAATAGGAGAAAGGACCTTCTAATTAGCAGCAACAGAAACAGGCACAGGGGTCTCCCTGGTGGCGCAGTGGGTTAAGCAACACACTGTGACGCAAAACGCAGCCACTGCAGCACCAGTTCGATTCCTGCTGCTGGCCAGGGAGGGGACCCACATGGTGTGGCAGACCTCTCCTGCTGTGCCTGCTGCTCCCCTCAGCAGTGTACTTCCGTTGATCTGCCTATTCTGCTCCCTGCTCTGTCTGTGGTGAATCCTCTCACCTCCCCCACCACACACATACACACCTCTGGCCTCTACCCCAGTGCTTGTATGCATAAATAAATAAATCTTTAAAAAAAATTAAAAAAAAGAAACAGGCACAGAAGTGGGACAGCACGATCTTGCTCATCCCTAATTTAAAGCATATTTTCTAGAAACTCACTTTTATCAAGTCTTCCCAAATGATCCAACTTAGTTCTCATAGAAAGAATAGCTCAGGGGCCGCCCTGGTGGCGCAGTGGGTTAAGCAACTATGAAGTGGGTTTGCACTATGAAGCAAACTGCAGCCACTGCAGCACGAGTTCGATCCCTGCCGCGGCCAGGAAGGTGACCCACATGGCGTAGCAGACCTCTCCTGCCTCGCCCACTGCTCCCCTCAGCAGTGTGTTTCTGTCAATCTGCCTCTTCTGTGTCCTGCTCTGCCTGGTGGATTCTCTCACCACCCCCACATCTCTGGCCTGTACCCCAGTGCTTGTATGCATAAATAAATAAATCTTTAAAAAAAAAAAAAAGAAAGAATAGCTCAACTTATTTTTACACTTATATTTCACAGACTTACACTTTTTTTTATTAAAGTATACTAAGTGTGACTGGCAAAAGTCGGTTTGTTTGGGGCCTCCCTGGTGGCACAAGAGGTTAAGCACTGCACTATGAAGAATCCACAGCCATTGCCGCACAAGTTCCAACCCTGGCCAGGGAGGGGGCCTACACGGCACAGCAGACCTTTCCATCTCGCCTACTGCTCCTCTCTGCAGTGTATTTCAGTCCATCTGCCTGTTTTGTTCCCCCCTCTGTTTCTGGTGAATCCTTTCACCACCCCCACCTCTAGTCTGTACCCCAGTTCTTGTACACATAAATAAATAAATATTTAAGAAAATAAAAAGTCGGTTTGTTAGAAAACATCATTGACTCCCAGGAAGCATCTAACTCAATTGATTCTGAGTTATTTAACTTCTTTGTGACACATTCTTCTCTTTTGCAAAATGGCGGTTTCTAAGGATTTGATAAATCTATATAAAAGATCTTGCTAAAACAGTTAATAAATGGTTGAGTGCAGAAGCATAGAAGTGTGCCATGGTTGACAAATTTTCCAAAAGGAAGGGGGAGTATCAGTTAATTCCATGGAGAGGTATGTTAAGAGTGTCTCCTGTGTTAGGGGTGCTTTGCTAGACAAGATTGCCTGTTATGCACACCATGTACAAAAATCAACTCAAAATGGATAAAAGAACTGAATGTAAAACCCGAAACCATAAAATATATAGAAGAAAACATAGGTAAAATGTTATAAGACATACATCTCAGTAACGCCTTTAAAAATGCATCCCCCTAGTTTATCATATTTGATTGCTGAATAGTATTCCGTTGTGTATATGTACCATATCTTCTTGATCCAGTCCTCTACTTTTGGGCATTTGGGTTGTTTCTAGGTCTTACCAATTATAAATAGTGCTGCAGTAAACATGGGATTACAGGCGCTCTTTTGGATAGGTATTTTTGTGTCCTTTGGGTAGATCCTTAGGAGTGGGATTGCCGGACTATATGGCAGTTCCATCTCTAGTAGACATATCAAAAAAACCAACAACAACAAATGTTGGCAAGGATGTGGAGAAAAAGGAACACTACTACACTGCTGGTAGGAATGCAAGTTAATCCAACCACTATGGAAGGCTGTATGGAGGTTCCTCAGTCTACTAGAAATGGAACTACCATATGATCCGGCAATCCCACTCCTAGAGATCTACCCAAAGGACACAAAAACACCGATCCAAAAGAGCACCTGTATTCCTATGTTTATTGCAGCACTATTTATAATTGATAAGACCTGGAAACAACCCAAATGCCCAAAAGTAGAGGGCTGGATCAAGAAGATGTGGCACATATACACAATGGAATACTATTCAGCAATCAAAAATGATAAACTAGAGTCATTTATAGAAACATGGATGGAATTGAAAGGAATTATGCTCAGTGAAATAAATCAGAAGGCAAGAGAAAAATATCGGATGGTTTCACTTTTACGAGGAAGGTAAAGGAACAAAAAAAAAAAAGAGGGTTCAAGGAAATGAACAATTACAATCAAAAACAAACAAACATACAAAAAACACAACAAGAACAAAAGGTCAAAGACAAACTAAAGATATCTTCTGGCATTAGGGATAGAGACTGGGATGAAGGCAGAAAGAGCACAAGGGACTGAGGTAATGGTGCACAGGTTAAATGGTGGTGGGAATTCCCTGGGGACTACAAATAATGTCAAATATAATTAAATGAGTTTAATTATTAAAAAAAAAAAGAAAAATTAAAAAGAAAAAAAAAGATTGCCTGTTATGGATCCTAGAAAATCTTCCTGCCCCAATACTGCCTTCTAGTCCCTGGTTTTCTAGTTAAATGTATACTTTGTCCTCAGGATATTGCACACAGCTTTATCCAACAGCCTTCTTATTCACAAATGTGAACAGAAAAACAGGAAGCAGGAACAAAAGCAAGTAATTTCTCCTCAGATGTTTGAATGACTGCCACAGAAATACACAAATGACATCCTTTCTATTCTCTCAAAGGGGCATTTACATTTCTTAATTTCTCCTGAGCTACAGCAGATATATTCTCGGGAGTATCAGGTTGCAGGGTATGCAACATTCTAAGAGGCCTGCTTCAAGCAAAATAACCCTCTCTTTGGAGGACTCTGAGGGCTGACTCAAGCACTGGCAGCCAGCTCTAAGCATCCCAGACATGCTCACCTCTAGTTGAAAAATGGAAGGTAAGATCCTTGAGAGAAATGCCAGAAAGAGTAAAGGCCTCAGACCAGGTAGAAACGACTACCTGCAAAGCCAGGCTTTGGCATTTGTTGAACTGTGATCCGGGCAAGTCACTTAAACCCTCTGAACCTCAGTTCTTTCAATTGTGCATAATCTCTGCTGCATTAAACCCTGGGGAAGATAGCTCAGGGAGAAGTGTACCTAGCACTGGGCCAGGCACACAGTAAGCGTCATTGAATGAATGAATGAATGAATGAATGAATGAATGAATGATAACTGTTCTTATTTTCCAGTATCCATCCAACTGATCCTCAGATGTAATGAAGTTATAGAATGAGGTGATTAAAAGCCACACTTATCTAAGTTTGAATCCCAGGTCATCTACCTCTGAAGTGGGTATAAACTGAGCAAGTTGTTGAATCTTTCTGTGCCTGTTTTCCCTGAGTCTCAAATGGAAAAAGTAACAAGGAGTTGGGGACAAAGCACAAATGTTGTAAGAATTAAATAAGTCCATATATGTAAAATGTTTACAATAGTTCTTGGACGATACTAAACACTGATGTCATTAATTGTATTGGTATTGTATCATAACTCTCTTTGTGAACACAGTAAGACAAAGATTGTCTATCACCAGGGTGTCAAAGAGACTACAATAGCTTAATAATAAAAGAACATGCCATCCTAATCAAGATTTTCCCTGAAAATGACACTACTCCTACTGAAACTAACTAAAGAAAAAAAAGACAATTTATTGCTTTTCAGATTAAAATTATTCAGGGGTGACTCTTCCTTAGGTACATTTTAAAACCAAAGTCTTGGGTAATTTGGGGACTGTCTTTGCCAAAGACTCAGACGTTTTCTGTTTTGTTGGCTCTCCATATGGAAGGCATTGTAGCCACCAGCAACCCAAGACTTAAAGTCAGCCACTTTAGCAAATGCCACAAAAAAGAACTTTTTCTCCAAAAGAGCTGTTTTGAGAAGGAGGAACAGGGTGCCAGGCAGGCAAAAATTCCAGATGCTTAGACATAGGCCAAAAGATAGTTGCCAGTCTCATTAGTTCTGGAGTATTCCAGGCAATAAGAATCTGCCCAGTTTCAATAGATCTTTTAAGAAAAACACCCTAATCTAAGTGATTATTCCAAGTTTCTCCATATGAAGTTCTTCCTTAAATCCAACTTCATAAAATTCCTTAAGTTTTCCACACAACGTTTTTTTCTTCCTGTTTGTCCTGCTGTAGAAGTGAAAAACAGCTAGGCAAACCTTTATAACGCAATCCTGAAGATCTTTTGGGTGGGATGATTTCATTAATATGGGGCTACTGGAGTTGTGTGGCAAGAAGTTGTGATCAATTAGGGACCTCTGTCCTGAGTTTGGAAAGCAGGGGTCATACTCATTACTGTGTATGCACCCTGATTTTTGGAATCCTATATCATCTTACCAAAAGAAAATTAAGTTTCTTTGTTCTTTACCCAGCATCCTTACTCCAACAGGGCAGGCGCAGAGAAAGTGTTGGGAGAGGTGGGATAAGGCGTGAGCTGCACAGAATCAAAATACTTATTAAATTTTTCCACATTCTATTTAAGTTTTGAGTTCTACTTACAGGACCAAAAATTACTCCCCAGTGAATCAGCAAAGACATTGACTGTGATTAGCAATTTTGAATGTAAGAGAATTTTGCAAACTGTTCTGTGGCCTGCTTGGATTTGCTGAGGTACCACCTCAGGTGTTAACAAAAAGGAGATGTGAGGAAGAACTGTCAGCCCTTCCTTCCACTGTGATTGCATCGTCAGAGGTGTGATCACTGACGTCAGGTGTGCTTTCTCTGGAACAGTCTATGCAGACGGCTAAAGCATAACAAAAAGTATTTTTGCAATAACTTTTTCCATTTATTTACTCCATCGGCTCCGTGAGAGAACAGTATGAAAAATACCAATCACCCAAATATAGCAATTATTCCACTTTGCCACACTTGCTTCATCTATCCTCCTTTTTCTATGGGAGTACTTTAAAGCAAATCCCAGACCTTGTTCTCTCTTTCTGGTTACTGCATTTTGCAACTCTAAATATATGAATATTTTCTTATATAGCCATACTACCAGGAACACACCTAGCAAAAGTAACAATTCCTTGGTGTCCTGCAATTCTTAGACCACTTTAGATACATTCCTGTCATCTAAAAAAATGTCTTTTTTTAATGTAACTGATATCCTGACACCCCCACCCCCACCAACTTGCAGACTCTAAAGGAGTCTGGCTCTCTGTGCACACAAAGACAAAGGAGACTCTTAGTGTGAAAGATCTTTAATAAAACTGGTGCGCAGAGAGAGAGAGAGAGCAGAAAGGATATTCTGAATAAAACACCCAAAGTTATCCGTCCCCTCATGTGTAAATGCCCAGTCAACGAAAGTGAACCGGAAGCAGAGCCACTGAGGCCCAAAAGTTTCCTCACTTTCTGTGAGGGATCCATTGGAAAGGGCAGAAGGGACCAGGCAATTCTGGGATGAAAGGAGCAAAATCAAAGTACAAATCAAGATAATAACTGCCATTGTTAGCCTCCTCCCCGGGCCTCTCACCTATGGGTGTCTACATGTTGCTCCTCCACGTGTCTCCTTCCCTCTCTTCCTGGTGCAAGTCTGAAGCTGAGAAGCAATTGCTCTTCCTCCCCACGTGTCTCTCTAGAGCCCAACTGCCTTCCATGTTCTATAGCTTCACCTGCTCAGCTCAACCCATCGTTCCCAGTAACTGGTTCCACATAGCAGCTTATAAATGGGGCCAGGGAACATGGTGCCTCCCCCTTTTATGGAGATGCCTCTGTTACAGTTTCATTAGAATCAAAACCAAGTGAGATTCACACATTGCATTGTTGGTAAGTCTTGAATTTTTAAAATCTAGAAAAATCTCTCCAGACATTGCACACTTTTTTTTTTTTTCATACCACTGACTTCTTGATTAAACTGCTTCAGTTGTTCTATAGAATATCCCATATCCTGGACTTATCTGTTTATGTCCTTGTAAGGCCACTTAAACCTGAGTATCTACCTCCTATATTTTATGTAAACTGGAAGTTAGTTCTGTGTTTTACTAGATTCAGGTTCTATTTTTTCCATAAGAGGGGTGCACCCCGCTTTTTAAAAAAAAATTTTACTTATTTTTTTCTTACGGGTGTAGTTCCCATAGAATTCCTACCACCAGTTCACCTGTGCACCCTCACCACAGTCTCTTGTGCTCATCTCATCCCTGCCTTGATCCAATCCTTCCCTCTTCCTTGCAGAATGTCTCTGACTGGTAGTTGTCTGTTTAATTTTGTTTTACTTTGTTGTTGTTGTTGATGGGTTTTCTTCCTTGATTCCCATATATTCCTCCTATAAGTATTTTTCTTTTTCCTTCTGACTTATTCCACTGAGCATAATCCCTTCAAGCTCTGTCCATGTTTCCATGAATGACTCTAGTTTATCTTTTTTGATTGCTGAATAATATTCCATTGTGTATATATATCACATTTTCTTGATCCAGTCCTCTACTTTTGGGCATTTGGGTTGATTCCAAGTCTTATCTATTATAATGTTGTGATAAACATAGGGGTGTATGAATTCTTTTGAATTAATGTTTTTATGTCCTTTGGGTAAATCACTAAGAGTGTGACTGCTGGGCTGACTCTCACTTAATGGGGTTAAGATTGATCAGTGGGTTGCACCAGCCTCCCTGGTGGCGCAATGGGTTAAGCAACGCACTATGAAGCAAACCGCAGCCACTGCAGCACCAGTTCGATCCCTGCCTCTGCTGGAGGTGACCCACACTCTCCTGCCTCACCTGCTGCTCCCCTCAGCAGTGTGTTTCAGTTAATCTGCCTGTTCTGTTCCCCACTCTATCTCTGGTGAATCCTGTCACACTCCCATATTTCTAGCCTGTACCCCATTGTTTGTATGCATAAATAAATAAATCTTTGGGGAAAAAAAGATCAATCAGTGGGTTTGTCAGCTCTCTCCATTGTAAAGCTCTCCATTAAGTCTTTCATGTAATGTTTTCACCCTTTTTTGATCTTTATTTTAATCTACTGTATCACTAGGAGTGTAAAATGGTGATTTTTTTTTCTAATTCATAAAATAGTGAATTTTGTAATTCTGAATACTTTCATAATTATTTTATGGGAATTACCTGTGAAAAAGAACTTTTCCTCATCAGTTAAGACTATTTGATCACTCTGAAAAGCAGATTATATTGGAAAAGCAGGATAATGCTTAATTATTTCCCTTTAATTGCCAATTTTCATGAAGGATTTTGACCTAGTTACTGCTCATGGTATTCAATGGGAGTGTTTTGGTGCTCTTCTCTCCCCTTTTGAACTCAGTAGTAGGCTGTAACATAGTCTATGTATTTCAATCAAATTCAATCACTACTTCTTTGGATATTTAAATGATCCTTTTCTTGGCCAATTGGATTCCTCCACATTGACTCTTAAGTTCTTTGAATATAACATATAACCCATTGATCTCTGATAACTTAGTTATTCGTTTAGCAAGATGTCTCAGACTCATCTTGCACTGCCCTAGATTTGGAATCAGTCATCCAAGACATCCTGGTTTTCACTGGGGAATGTCCTTTAGGCACCATAATCTGGACTGTTCCCTGCTACCCTGTCCTAGTAACCAACCCCATAAATCAGGACACTGTGCATGCACACACGCTCATGTGCACACACACACACACTCAAATCAAGAGGGGCAGTTGCCTCCCCTTTCCTGTTGTGTGAGCCACAGTAAACCCTCCTTGCATGAAACCTATCACAGGCTCTTTCAAATTTTGTAGGAGATTTTAATTGGTGGAAGGCAGACAAAGACCCTGCAGAATGTGTAATAAAATGATACATCAGATTTTAAGGGCAAAGGATCTGGTGACCTGTGAGAAAGACAAAGATTTAAAATGTGAGTGTAAAATATTTATCTTAAACTTTTCAAAAATTAGTTTCCACTAACTGACCTCATTGTTATCTTTTTTGTTAGTATTTAGAAAGTTGTATTATTATTTTTGAAAAATAAAATTTCTTGTAAAGGAGAAGTGTTTTTGCAACCATGAGATGCAGTTCTTTACTTAAAAAATGATCAGAGATTTAAAAAAAAAAAATAGTAAAGGTGAGCAGGAAGGAAAATGGTAACCTTAAAGTGCTGTTTTCAACTTACCCATTTTGTTTAGGAGCCTGTAGTTAAATAGCAGGCAGGGTAAGAAGAAAGAAAAAGAGGACACCTATTGGGGCCCAGGAAGCATCAACCCAATAGAAGTGGGAACCTTGTTAAGATCATGATTCCAATAAGTCAACTTTAAAAAACAATGCAGCATTGGAATCTGGACACTGTAGAATAATTGCTAGGTATAGTATTTGTGGGTAAAAGTTCTTCCCTCCTAGAGACACCTATGAAGAGACGTAATATCTGTGATTTACTTAAAAACACTGGTGATGGGTAGAAGAAAGGACATACATAAGCCAAGACTGGTTGTGAGTTGCTAATTATTGAAATGGGGCGAAGTGAGTGTTTATTATGATATTCTTTCTATTTTCACATACACTGATGTTTTCATTTCCTATGGCAAACAATTTTATAAAGATTTATTTTTATTTATTTATGCACACAAGAACTGGGGTGTAGAACAGAGGTGGGGGGATGAAAGGATTCACCAGGGACAGGGCAGAGAGCAGAATAGGCAGATTTACTGAAATACACTGCTGAGGCGAGCAGCTGGGGACGCAGGAGTGGTCTGCTGCTTCATGTGGATCAGCTCTCTGGCTGGGGACCAAACTCATGATGCAGTGGTTGGCAGTAACTTGATAGCACTGAGTTCTTAACCCCTGCGCCACCAGGGAGGCCCAAACATTCTTTTAAAACGAAGATACTAAGGGGCCTCTCTGGTGGTGCAGGGGTTAAAGTCTCAGTGCTATCAAGCTATCGCCAGCCTCTGCAGCATGAGTTTGATCCCTGGCCACATGGCATAGCAGACCTTTCCTGTCTCATCCAGCACTTCTGGCCTATACCCCAGTTCTTGTATACATAAATAAAGAAAAATAAGTAAATTTTTTTAAAAATGGAGATTTTAAAAAATACAGTGGCTCTGACATAGCAGAGGGAATTGTTGAATATTCCTAGTTGGTAAAATTTCCTTTCCTTTAGGTGGCACATTTGGGTCAGAGGCTGGCCTGCCTAAGCTGACTGCACCTTGCCAGTGTCCATGGAATCACACTAATAGCAGTTCTTTACTGCAAGCCCCTATGTCAGGGCCAATGTGAGAGAAACATTCTTTCACCGTGATGCAGACAGAAATGTGCAATATACCAGTTACAGAAATAGTAGAACTAAATCATTGCCCCCACAAAGAGTCCCTCTCAAGCATGATCTAAAATAAACATATATCATGTGCAACTTTTAAAAGTACACTTTTAGTAATAAAATAATAAAATTCAACTAGACCAAGTCATATTATTTTAAATGATCCACAGATTTTCTAATTGTTCTCAGGACAAAACTCCTAAGCCTCCCTCATGTCTGAACCCTGCCTGCTTCCCCAGCCCCATCTCATGCCCCTTATCCATACACATTTTAAACTCAGATACTGGAAAGGACTTAGAGTTTCCAGAACATGTGTCATGGAGTTTGTGTTCTCCTGGGGAAGTTTTGTCCGTTCATATTTGTTATTCTCAAAAGACCAGTGAGACTCTGTCTCATCACTAACTGGACTGCCTTTCTCCCTCAGCAGTTCCTTCTTCCAGTCTCATCTTACTTACCATCTTTTGGAGAAACCTTTGAAACACTCAAGCTGATCAAGGTATCCTCCTCTGCTCTGTGTGGGAGGCAGCAGGGGATCAAAGGGAACATGTCTTATTTCTCCCAGTAGACTCTGAACACAAAGACCAAATCAGTGTGTGTAAGCAAAAGCAAAAATACAAGGACAAATCAGAAACACTTTGTGTGGGGGGGTGGGGGGGGGCGAAGGGAATGGATGAGGGCAGAAAGAGCACAAGGGACTGAGGTGATGGTGCACTTGTGAAATGGTGGTGGGAAATGGAGACCACAATTGATGTCAAATATATATATAAATAAAAAAAAATCAGTGTGTGATTTAAGGCCTTAGTCATATTAGAAGGTCAGTGGTTGTTTGTTGAGTAAATGAAGCTTCCCCATTATCTTGTAAATCCATAAGGGCTGGGATTTTTTTTTTAACTGCGATAACATGACTTATATTGTTGTTGGTATTTTGGAAGTATAGGATCCTAGTCTCTGTTATCACCACCATAAGCACCTGCTGCCTTCCTTTCTTGTTCTCACCCCTTTCCCACTCTGGCCCCTGTGGATGCTTCAGTTCTATAGTCAGCTTTCAAGGGTTAGCTTTTAAGAATGGCAGGGATTTTTGTGTTTTTTTCTCCTTTATCCTTAGCAGCTGGGATAGCACCTGACACATTAAATGTTTGCCAAAGTAACTAGTTAACTCATCAAAGAAAAATCAAGCTGTCTACCAAAACTCACATGCACACTGGCCATTTGCTATCTGTGGATAGATAGAAGACTTAGATCCAGGGCTAATAAAGAAACAAAAGGGGGGAAAAATTGGGGTATGTGCTCACTCCTATGAAATACTTATAAAGAAAAAAAAATTGAGTCAAATACACCAAAAATGAACTTTAAACTACAAAACCAAACTAATTACCGGAAGGGAAGGGGAAAGGGGTGGGATAAAAGTGTCAACTGCATGGGAAAGGATGGCATGGGACTTTTAATGGTGAATATAATGTAGATACATACTAGTTTCTAATGATGCACACTTGAAACCCATATAATCTTCATAAAAAAGTGTTTGAGAGGTTTTGGGCCCACGGGGAAACATAGCTTCTCAAAGTTTCTTGGGCTGTTTTTCACCATGACCTTCCAGCACAGGTGGCCTAGTAGATTACTAGCCTTGAGATATAGCCTGTGTGTGCAGAAGGCAGTAAATAATAATGTGACCTTGATGTATAGGTACATGTGAGCAAAACCTCCTTCTGTAAACTAGGCCTAAATTTGGCCTGTGCTGGCTTTGTCTATAAATCAGATAAAAGCTACTAGGGCTCCTGGGGGCCAGGGGAGACCAAAGGGGACCACTCACCGGCCACCATTGGGCACATGGCTACTGCTGCAGCCAGATCCCAGGGGGCTGCCGCTGCTGGATGTGCTGCTAATGCTACTTGTGCGTCTCCAGTTACTGAAATAGACTCGTTCTTGCTCCCCACATATGGGCTTTGTGACCTGCTTTCTCATCTGCTGCCCTCGGGAACTGAGCAAACTTGTAGCTAAGGCCCAACAGAGGTCAAAAACAATGAAATGTTTTCCACATTTTATTCAGTTTATGACCTGGTTTTTAAAATGTGAAATAAAAATCTATTCCCTAAGTTCAAGCAAGACCAGGCTGTGTATTTATATCGTTGGTTTTATATGCATCGTTTTAGAAGACACTAAACAAAATGTTGGCTTTATAGGTCACCTAAAAAAAAGTCAAGCTGGGCCTCCCTGGTGGCGCAGTGGGTTAAGCACTGCACTGTGAAGCAAATCGCAGCCACTGCAGCACGAGTTCGATCCCTGCCGCCGGCCAGGGAGGGGACCCACATGGCGCAGCAGACCTCTCCTGCCTCGCCAGATGCTCCCCTCAGCAGTGTGTTTCAGTCCATCTGCCTGTTCTGCTCTCGGCTCTGTCTCTGGTGAATCCTCTCACCCTCCACACCTCTGGCCTGTACCCCAGCTCTTGTCTGCATAAATAAATAAATCTTTAAAAAAAAAAAAGTCAAGCTTTTCAGAACTGGAGTCAATTCCCATTTGGGACAGGGCATTTTCTCTGTGGCCACTTCACCTATGGGCCTAGGGAAATACTTGTGGCCACAAGGCAGCACGTGACAACTGTCATCTGAAATGCCAGGCCTCAGGACATCATGACTGATGTCATTTTTATTGATCAAATTTCTAAAAGACAATAGAATAATTTCTTCTTGCCCAAACCTTACTACAGCAGTTTGGACCAGCAACTCCATAGCAGGATGATGGGCGAGCGGCCTGAACAAAGGACAATTGCTGAACAGAGGGCTGGTTTACACGGTTCTCGAAGTTCTGCCTAGGACTATTGTCCACCCCATGACACACTCTCTTACATAAGAGAGGCAGAACTGGACTCAGTGTGGGCTTCTTTTTACCCATTCCTGGAATTGTTCTCTCTAAAAGGGAAAAGTGAGATCTTGAACCACCCAGGGATCAAGGCAGATTTTCCTTTCCCTTTCTTTAACTCATTCCCCTAGTCATGGCTGCCTTCCACTGGGACCTCTTTTGAGAGGAAGTTTTATTCCTCTGCTTTCTTTCAGGGTTTTGCCTCACATAATCGTCACTGTCTTTTCACAAAGAAAACTAGGACTCCCATTAATTTTATCCAATCCACTGCTATGTCTAGTCTTGAAAACAGCATACAGCACATTACCCTCTAACAGAGCAGAATGGAGCCTGACTTGTCAGGAGGCTGATTTTGCTAATCATACACATTTATTGTCTGAAACACTTTCAGTGCCTGTTGAGAAATAAGTGGCACAAGAAAGACAGAGTCTCTTAGCATGCAACTTACAAATGCATAGAAAATATTACAGATAATATTGGAGCTCGTACTTCAATAACTTATGGAGAGGCCATAGGAACATTTTGTAGTTCAAATATACACTGTATACCCTCCGACCTAACAATTCTACTGTGGGATTCTATCTCACAGCAATCTCAGACCTAGGAACAAAGGCATATGAATGCTATTTATTGAATCACATCTATGGAGCCACAGGAACTGACACTATGTATTATAATATGGAAAAAAAGGAAACTGCAGAACAGTATGTAATATACAATTCAGTTTTCATTTTAAAAACACACACCAGGGGCCTTCCTGGTGGCGCAGTGGGTTAAGCAACACACTATGAAGCAGACTGCAGCCACTGCAGCACGAGTTCAATCCCTGCTGCAGGCCAGGGAGGGGACCCACATGGTGCGGCAGACCTCTCCTGCTGTGTCCGCTGCTCCCCTCAGCAGTGTACTTCAGTTGATCTGCCTGTTCTGCTCCCTGCTCTCTGTGGTGAATCCTCTCACTCCCCCCCACCCACACCTCTGGCCTGTACCCCAGTGCTTGTATGCATAAATAAATAAATCTTAAAATAAATAAATAAATAAATAAAATCAATAAATAAAAACACATACCATGTATATGTGAACACATAAACTTGTATATACTTATTTATCAACATAAAGAAAAAGACAGGAGAGATACTGACACCAAATTGTTAACAGTAATTCCTTCCTCTGGAGCATGAAATTGGGGAAAGCTTGCTTTTACTTCATAAACTTTGGTATTATTTAAATTTTTTTAAGATATATTTTTATGGGCCCTCCCTGGTGGCTCAATGGGTTAAGCAACACACTATGAGGCAAACCGCAGCCACTGCAGCATGAGTTCAATCCCTGTCGCTGGCCAGGGAGGGGACCCACATGGTGCAGCAGACCTCTCCTGCCTCACCCAAGGCTCCCCTCAGCAGTGTGTTTCAGTGAATCTGCCTGTTCTGTTCCCCACTTTGTCTCTGGTGGATCCTCTCACCCCCCAGCACCTCTGGCCTACACCCCAGTGCTTGTATGCATAAATAAATGAAAATAAATTTTTTTTAAAATATTTTATTTATTTATGCATACAAGCACTGGGGTACAGGCCAGAGGCGCTGGAGTGGGGGTGTATAAGAGGTTTCATCAGAGACAGAGTGAGGAGCAAAACAGGCGGATCTACTGAAATACACTGCTGAGGGGAGCATTGGTGAAACAGGAGAGGTCTGCTGCACCACGTGCACCAGATATAAATAAACCACTATATGCACCAGAGTCAACTCCCTGGCTGGGGATTGAACTCATGCTGTGGTAGCTGTCGATTGCTTGATAGTGCTGTGACTTAACCCCTGAGCCACCAGAGAGGACCCTAAATTAATTTTTTCAAAGAACAATAAAGAAAATAAATAACTGGATTTGTAAGAGGTAGTTGATATTTATACAGTATTCCATGCCAGGCACATGACAGACACTTTGCATATAATTATCTCACTTGTTAGTTCAAACTTCTGGTATAGGTCATATTATCTCTCTGTACAAATGAGAAAACAGATTCAAAGAAGTAACTTGGGGCCTTCCTGGTGGCACAAGGGGTTGAGCACTGCAATGTGGGGTTTCCACAGCCACTGCACTATGAGTTTGATCCCTGGTCAGGGGAGTGACCCACATGGCGAAGCAGACCTCTCTTGCCTCACCCGCTGCTCCCCCAGCAGTGTGTTTCTGTTGGTCTGCCTGTTCTGCTTCCCACTCTGTCTCTGAAGAATCCTCTCACCCTCCATGCCTCTGGCCTGTACCCCAGCTCTTGTACGCATGAATGAATAAAATCTTTAAAAAAAAAAAAAGGAAGAGAGAAAGTTTTATTGAAAGGACGATAGGCTTACTAAACATAATTTTAATTGTCAGCTATTTGGTAAGGCAGATTGTGGGTAAAACCAAAGCCACAGAGGCAGAAAATAACTGAACATAACTGAATAATAATAGATCTTGACAGCTTTGAGGGATGTACCCAGGAATTCTGAGAACCCCCAAGTAGCAATAAACCACTATATCATATATCTTCCCCATAAAGGCTTATCTACAATGCTGAGCATTTAGCTGGAAAGCCACCAGGTGATGCAAAGGGCAGTCTACCAGTCCTCACTAAGAGACTTGCTTCTTCACACCCACAACCTACTGCACAGGATTCAAATTTAGCTCTCAGAAAAATGATACACAACTGCCTTTTACTCAGAAACAGCAAACCCTTGAATATTAAATCTATAAAATAGAACAATTTACTGAAGTTCCATTTGTCTGGAGTATTTAAAATCAATCAGCCCAGAGAAGAATCCTGCTCGTTTTAAAATGAAAATATTCTATCATTTCTGTTTTACATTTCTAATATTTCCTCTATTTTAATTAAGTATGTTTGCAGGAGCATAATCAGTGTTTTATCATGTCTCCTGTCCAAACTCCTAGGCAAAACCAAGACAAAATTCATCTGCAAATCAAGAGGCAGAACTGGACAGCCCAGTCCTTTAGCTGACCTTGTAACATCCTAGGGAGCGTCAGAACCTTGGCTCAGAGTAGCTTCCTTGTCCATCCTGGGATGGGAAAGTGCCAAGTACACACTTTAGAGATAAACAGAAACCTACAGGTTTGGCTAGAAAAAATTCTAACCTAGTCACATCCTAGTTTCTCTCTCCTGCTGGTTTGGCAGCCTGTAAAGCCAAAAAAGAGAAAAGCAGATTGAGGAAAGAGCACAATTAAGATTGCACACCCATGCGTGTGTGCACTGCAAAATAAATAATAGTGGTCTCTACTGCCGGACAACTCGCCGCTAGAAATAGCAGGCACTGGAAGAACAAGAAGCAGTCACCAAAAAGAAACTCCACAGAGCAAAGCTGTGATGAATATGACTAACTGAGGCCTAAACAGATTTTCAAAAACTTCAACTGAAGACATCAGGCAACAGGGACAGCCCTCAGGACGCCGAGGATTTCAAAGGAACAAACACCAATTATTTTCATCAGCATTATCCTAAGATTCCAATATGGCAAATGTGATTTCAACCCCAACACATCCGGGAAAAAAAAAAAAGGAAATGTCCTGCTTACTAGAGAAATATTTCCCTGTCCTCTTGAGGTTCTAACACATCGAAGGGATACCACAAAAGAGTTAAGCTATGCTGAAGCAGATTGTTTAAATAATGAATTAAAGAAGAACGGTTCTTGACAATAATCCTTCAACTTCACTCTAAACCCTTAAAATATAATGAAAATTGATAGGTTTTTAGGCAGCTGTCGCACAAGACATTAGGAAAACTACACAGAAATATGGGTGAATGATCTTTAAATGGCATTAGATTAAAAAAATTGAAATATAACATATTTGGAAGTATAATAATAGGCTACATTTATTAAGGAATTATAATTAAATATCTACATATGGGTATGAGTTAGAATATCAGGATATGAGATTTGAGGTGATTTTTTTTTTTATTTTCTTCAAGATGTTCTTTGGCATTAACTCAGCAATTTGTCAATTAAAAGAAATATAACCAAAGAACTAATTCTAGAGAAAAACAAACTGAAGAATACCCAAGGGACTGCTATTGATTTTCATGTGCTTTGTTATGTGTCCAAGTTTTATAATGGAAAACTACTGACAGGAAATTGGACTCTATAGAAAATAATAACAAAGAAATTACTCTGTAAACCTCAATGCAAAACAAAGAGAAGATAAGGGGCTTGGGTTTGAAAGCTTGTTAAGAAAACAATTTAGGGGCCTCCCTGGTGGCACAGTGGGTTAAGCAACACACTATGAAGCAAACCGCAGCCACTACAGCATGAGTTCTATCCCTGCTGCCGGCCAGGGGGGGATCCACATGGTGCAGCAGACCTCTCCTGCTGTGCCCGCTGCTCCCCTCAGCAGTGTACTTCTGTTGATCTGCCTGTTCTGCTCCCTGCTCTCTGTGGTGAATCCTCTCACCTCCACACCTCTGGCCTGTACCCCAGTGCTTGTATGCATAAATAAATAAATCTTTAAAAAAAAAAAGAAAAAGAAAACAATTTAAAGCATTATCTATTTCAGATACCTGACTCAAAGGAGAAGTCCCTTCAGTTGTGGGTGGAATTCCTCTGAGACCCACAGTGGTGGTTTTGTGGCTGGGAGCTCTGTAGGCAGACTTGGGCTCCACCACTTACCAGCTGTGGGCCCTTGGTCAAGGTACTTGCGCTCGCGCTCGCTAAGCCTCAGCTTCCTCCTTTGTAAAATGGAAATATGTATAGACGACCCACTTCATAAGATGGTGGTAGGGCTTAAATAACATAAGGTATATAAAGCCAGCACCTAACACCGCTCTGGCAGGCAGTGGAGAGCCCTTATCTCTCCACTCCCTTCAAGAAATCCACCACATAAAACTGGACCTATATGTGACTGACTTAATCATCAAATTATTAATACCTTTTACCATTTACTCACTATCAACTAAAAGACTCAGTGCCTGGCGCATGATAGGAGCTAAGCAAAGATATATGCAATGGATGGATGCATGGGTGGATGGGTAAAATTACTATCTGGCTATCTTCAGATTGCCTAGAAGAGACACTAGGTTTGTTTAATATATATTTCTAAAGAATACATCTCAAGGGCCCCCCTGGTGGCGCAAGGGGTTAAGCACTGTACTATGAAGCTATCTGCAGCATGAGTTCCATCTCTGGCCAGGGAGGTGACCCACATGGCACAGCAGACCTCTCCTGTCTTGCCCACTGCTCCTCTCAACAGTGTGTCTCAGTCAATCTGCCTGTTCTGTTCCCCACTGTCTCTGGTGAATACTCTCACCCCCACCTCTGCATCTCTGGCTTGTACCCCAGTTCTTGTATGCATAAAATAAATACATCTTTTTAAAAAAAATACATCTGAGGCCAGGAAGTAGAAGCTCTGTTTTTTTGTTTTTTTTTTTGTTTTTGTTTTTGTTTTGGTTTTGTTTTTTTTTTGGGTTTTTTTTTGGTTTTTTTTTTTGGGTTTTTTTTGGGTTTTTTTGGGGTTTTTTTTTGTTTTTTTTTTTTTGCATAGAAAGTGGATTTGGTTAAGCAAAGACCAGCCTATTGAGAAGGTAAAGAACAAAAGCTAAAAGGTGGCTTCTGTGAGCAAAATTTGAAAAGAACAAGAAGAAACTGGAAAGAAGCATTCTCTCCTGCCCTGGTTTTGAGAGGTGTATTGTTCATTTCCCTCTTCCCTGATGCTGAGTGTGGGCAATGCTTTGTTCCAAAGGGAGAGACTGAGCAGGACAGCAGAGGGCAGCGGGGCTTCCACTGCTGCCAACAAGAGACCCTGGCATTGTCACTTGCGTGTGCTGAGTCTGCCTCCCTGTAACAGGAGCTCACTTGCCCAGTCCCAGGTGCAGAGCATGAGCTGTTTCCACTTCATTTCCTTGTAGAGAAAGTGGAAGCTACAAGGAGGCAGCATTTCATACAACATCAAGAATAACTTATCAACTGTCCAAACATGACAGACACCCCCAAAAATAGTGGGTTCTTCATCACTGGCCCCTGGGCTGGGAGGGATGTTGCTCTGGTTGTTATGTTAGAGAAGGGATTTTAACTTTAGGTTAATGGTTAAAATGAGAACTGCTAGCTTGAGATTTTGATTTCTTTTGAGACCCTGATGTTCTCAAATCAGACTTTCTGCTGCCACCTAGAGGCCTACCTGTAGAAAAGTAATTATTTACTATAAATCTGAGGCTTCAAAAGATTTCATTCCATCTCAGTCTAAAATTTTTTAAGATTTACTTATTCACGCATACAAAAACTGTGGTATAGGCAGGAGGTGTGGGAGGGTGAGAGGATTCACCAGAGACAGAGTGGGGAGCAGAGCAGGCAGATCGACCAAAGTATGCTGCTGAGGAGCGCAGCAGGCCAGGCAGGAGAGGTCTGCCATGCCATGTGGGTCTCCTCCCTGGCCCATGATCAAACTCATGCTGCAGCGGCTGCAGTTTGCTTCACAGTGTGGCGCTCAACCCTCTGTGCCAGCCGGGAGGCCCTCAGTCCAAAATTTCAACTCCACCTAGGAAGTAAAGGAGTTCCCCTTCTCCAGACAATGCCAGGGGAGGAGTATCACAAAAGGTGAAAGTATTATGATCTTGCAGTTGCACCATATTTTGACACAGATACACAACCAGTTTAGAGAAGTTCCCTGTCCTTACCAACCCGACAGAAAAGGAATAGGTCATAGACAGGACAAAGGTAAACTTTGCCAAATAGCTAATGTGGGTAGTTAATGCCATGAAAATTGAATCAATAAAAATGTCTTTGTGGTCTTAGGTGGAAGAGCTTTTGGGAAGGGAATAAAAGCAGAGAAATAACCTAGAAAAGTTCTCAAGAGAAATACCTAGAAAAGTCAAGTGGAGTGAGAACAGATGGCAATGAGTACACATATGAGCCTGGGCTTTGAAGTCCAACAAACACACATCACATTTTGGCTTCTTCTCATCAGCCGTGGCTTCAGCTAATCTCTTAAATTGTCTTAACGTCAGCCTTCCTCATAGTTAATTGTCAGAATTAGAATTTTAACACAGATCTCTCTTGTGTCCCAAATGGGAACTTGACCACTACATTACATCATCTTTTTTAGCTCACATAGCACTGGAAATTGTTTATCTTGTTCAGTTTATTTGGAGACAGATGTCAAGATCCTAGTGCCTTAGGGCCTCACTGGTGACACAAGGGGTTAAGTCACAGCACTATGGAGTCATCTGCAATCACTGCAGCACGAGTTTGATCCCTGGCCAGGGAGGTGACACACATGGTACAGCAGACCTCTCCTGTCTCACCCAGTGCTCCCCTCAGCACTGTATTTCAGTAGACCTTCCTGTTCTGCTCCCCACTCTGTCTCTGGTGAATCCTTTCACCCCCTGCACCTCTGGCATGTACCCCAGTTCTTGTATCCATAAATAAATATCAAAAAAAAAATCCTAGTGCCGTGGGCAGACAGGGATTGGTAGGTGGGGAGCATAGTCGGGTAAATGGTCAATTGTATGGTGGTGCATGGGAACTAGACTTTTGGTAGAGCTCATTATATAGCATATACAATGTCAAACTATAGTGCTGTTGTACTATATTGGGTTTTCAGAAAAGTCATGACACATTTTGCTTGAAAAACATAGAAAAAAAGGACCTCCCTGGTGGTAAAAGGGGTTAAGCTCCGTACCATGCAGCTTCCATAGCCACTGCAGAACAAATTTGATCCCCGGCCAGGGAGGGGACCTACATGGCACAGCAGACCTCTCCTGCCTCACCCACTACTCCCTCATCAGTGTGTTTCAGTCAATCTGTCTGTTCTAGTCCCCACTCTGTCTCTGGTGGATCCTCTTATCCCTGTACCCCAGCTCTTGTATGCATGAATGGATGAATCTTAAAAAAAAAAAGTCATGACTTTTCCGAAAACCCAATAATTGTAAGCAAGTGTTACTTCAATAAAAACTTTTTTTAGATTTCTTTTCATTTATTTATGCATACAAGAACTGAGGTGTATACTAGAGATGGGGGACTGGGTGGGGAAAAGTTAGCGGATTCACCAGAGACAGGGCAGAGAACAGAATAGGCAAATTTACTGAAATACACTGCTAAGGGGAGCAGCAGGTGAGACAGGAGAGGTCTGATGCTTCATGTGGGTCAGCTCCCTGGCCGGGGATCAAACTCATGCTGCAGTGGTTGGCAATAGTTTGCTAGCACTGAGTTCTTAACCCCTGCGCCACCAGGAAGGCCCATATTTCAATAAAAACTTTTTTAAAACTCCTAATGCCTATGACTGGATGAAATATTTTGGTGAACTTAGGGGTTTTTACTCTATTTCCAAGCAAATATTTCTGGTTAAGATGGGTTAGTTCCTAAATATAGACTACAATGACATATTACTTTATATTCAATATTTTTATATTGGAAAAGTTGGCCATAGATCACTATCTCACATAATACACAAAATGTAATTCAATGGATTAAAGATTTGGATGTAAGACCTGAACCTAAAATACATAGAATAATATGTAGGCAACACAATCCATGACACTGGCCTAGTGGGAAGGAAGGAGTCCACCACAGCATAAATGCCTCAGACTAACGAGTAAGATGCTGCCATCTTGTGGCAGCTTTTGTAAGGTCAGATGTGCAATACAACAGTGAAGAGATTGCTGAAGGCAGAATTCTAATCATGCCTGCCACGTGGCCATGGATGTCTTCCTACCTGTAACATCTTTGTTTCCAAAATATTTGAATCAATGAAAGCAACATGAGAAAACAGGTAAGGACTAAAGACAAAATAATAAAGTCATCCCAATTCTTCAGACTAGCACACTGGTCAACTATTTCTCTTACCAGTACTGATGACTAGTCATGACACCTTACGACATTGCTACCATACTGACGGCCAAGGCTGGGGATGTTCATGCTCTTTTAAATAAAACAGTTGGTTTTTTATTAACCCTTCTAGTAAGGTAAAAGAAAACCTGGAGGATTAGAACATGTAAGTATTATAGCTGACCTTAAAAGACAGGTGGGACGGGGCCTAGTTGACTAAAATCAATTTTTGCCTCTATAGGAAACCAACCTCTATCCTGGTTGCTCCCCTTTCTCATTCTCTCATTAATTTTCTTTATTATTTTCTTGTTTAGGTCCTGTATCCTCAACACCCTCATCGGCATCACCTCCTCTCGCCTAAAGGCCAACAGACTTCAAATGGTCCTTCATATGGAGCCCGTTATGATGCTTCCACCGTTATTCTTCTGACGTCCCTTAGACTGTTGCCCTGTGATGGAGCCCTGACTGCTTCACATATCACTCTTTTCAGCAGGAAGCAGTTACTGATGAGACTGATGCCCTTTGTCCTAACAGCAGTTAGGGGTTCCATCTGTAGAGGGGGGAATGAGTCCCAGGACAAGTTAGGGTTAACTAGGCAGCTTCAGGGTCAGGAGCGTGCAGGTAGGGACTTCATGACAGTTAAAGAGCTTCTGAGATAGAGAGTACATTTTAAGAGGTGCTAACCAAAATACACTCCAGAGATGAGGTAAAAAAGTCCAGGAGGACTAAACAAAAACAGTAAAACTGAACAAAATAAGACCTTGGACAGGGGAGGTAAACTCTAAGATAAAAGAAAAGGAAAAGGTTTAAATACCCCTACAGACAGGCTGACAACAGCTTCCTTGCCCCTCCCAAGTACAGCGTACCTGGGAGTCCTTGCTACACTAATGCCTGATGACTGACTGTAGTTTCTCTTGCACACACTGGAACTGCTGAGGGGAGCAGCAGGCGAGGCAGGAAAGGTCTGCTGCTCCATGTGGGTCACCTCCGTGGCCAGGGATCGTGGATGATTCACAGTGCGATGCTCAACCTGCTGTGCCACCAGGGAGGCCCAAGAATTAATTTTTTACTCAGTTTATATTGAGTAGTATTCCATCTTGTGCACATGGTCACATCTCCTTTATCCAGTTACTGTTGTTGGGCACTTAGGTTATTTCCATATATTAGCTATTATAAATTGTACTACAGTGAATGTAAGTGTATAGATCTTTTCAAATTAGTTTTTGTGTTCTTTAGCTAGATACCTAGGAATAGAATTGAAGGATCAAGTGGTAATTCTATTTGTATTAGCTTGAGAAAACGCTATACTGTTTTCCATGTGGGTTGGAGGACCAGTTTCCATTCCCACCAACTGTACACAAGGATTCCTTTTTCCCATACCCCCAGCAATGCTTGTTGTTTCTGGTATTTTCGATGTGGGCTATTCTCACAAGTGTGAGGTAGTCCCTCATTCTGGTTTTATTTGCATTTCCTTGATAATAGTGATGATGTGCATTTTTTCATGTGCCTGTTGGCCATTTATATGTATTCTTTTGAAAAATATCTATTTGGATCAACTGACCATTCTTTGATTAGGTTGTTTTCTTGTTGAATTGTATGAATTCCTTTTAGATCCTGGATATTTACCACTTATCAGTTTATCTCAATATTCTTTAAAAACAAAATTTAAAAATATATGTAAAGATCCTGGCAAATTGAAGGCATTTGACAAATACTAGTTTCTTACTCCTCCCTTCTTGATCCCTCACCATTTAATCTTCGTCTGTGTTCTTCCCACTTAAGATACCCTTCTCTTCTGTTGTCAGTTCACTTTCCTCAGTATTTTCCCCACTGTTCTTTCAGTTTCCTGGCTCTGCCCTATCACCCCACCCCATCACACACACACACAGGTTTTACACACATGGACCTTTACCTCATCCCAGTGTGGCTACCCAATCCTCCACTTCAGCACCTGCGCTGTTGTGAGCATTGTGAAACACCTCCTACTGTACTTCCCTGAGCAATTTTTCCTTGACTAACAGCATTGAAAGATCTTATCAGAGCCTGTCAGATCCTCCTTATCCCTAAGCCTGACATTTTTACTCTGATCTTCGAGACTTGATACACCGCAACGCCCTCTCTGACCTCAGTTCCCACCCACTCCTCCTGTGCAGACTTGCTCTTCCCACTAACCTCCTCCTTCCTGCTGCTCCCTTTGTCTGAAAGGCTACCCCAAAAATCTACGTGGTTTGCACCCCTACTTTTACAAATTTCTCACAACTATCACCTTACTAAAGAAGACTTCCTTGACATTCTCCATCACGACATAAAACAGCTCAAACTTACAGAACCCCACTAGTGCTCCAACTCCTTCACACTGCTTTTCATTCATAGCACGTCTGACTGTATCGATTGCCACGACAACAGAGCAAAGGTAAATGAGCTGGTAGCTTCTTTAGAAAGTGCTTCTGTGACAAGGGCAAGGTTCACTCAGTGGGCACTGGGTACTCAGTGGATTGTTCCAGTAAACATTAAATGTTACTAACTGGTGATAACGCTGAGAAGATAATGCTATAGAAACTTACTTGCCATTGTCGCTGCTGCCATGACTCAGCACTTAGTATACCTTTCCTTCCACCTAACTTAGAATGTGTTTCTTCTGACTTTCGTATTTATCTCTTAGGGTAAAAATTCTAAACCCAGAGTTCACAGAAGGGCTTCAAAGGAGCTTTAACAGTTTGACATTATTAGCAATCTTTTGGGATATGTTTGGGGCCAGGGTCCATCACACTGATCAAATTCAAGGAGTCTATGACTTCCCCCACCCACAAAGGAGAAAAACCAATTGTTATTTGTTTTCTTTTGTATAAAAGAACTGGGGTATAGACCAGAGGTGTGGGGGGTGAGAAGATTCACCAGAGAGAGTTGGGAGCAGAAAAGGCAGATGGACTGAAATCCACTGCTGAGGGGAGCAGCGGGCAAGACAGGAGAGGTTTGCTGCGCCATGTGGGTTAGCCTGGCCGCAGCTCAAACTCAGGCTGTAGCAGTGATAGTGCTGAGACTTAACCCCTAGGCCATGAAGGAGGTCCTGAAAACCATACTTTTAACCTAGGGATGACAGTCTAATATTCCCCTTAATCATTGTTTAATACCAGCCTGTCTTTCTCAGTAGCCTAAGCAGTGCTCCTGTAATTTCAGGTTTTCAGGTCTAGTCTCCCAGCCAGGAATGGATCCCAGGCTGCAGCAGTAGTGCCAAATCCCAGCCACTAGACCACCATGGGTTGGTGCCTCACAATGCCACAGCAGGAGTTTTACTGGTGCACAAGTAAGCGAGTGAAAAGAGGCAAATTTATTTAGAAAAAGAAAAAGGTTTTTAAGGAGAAAAGGAACAGAAATAAAGGGGGACTCTTAGGCCAGTGGAACCTATGGGCCTGTGTCTAGGGAATAGTTAAACCTTTTTTCTCTATTCTAAAATCTCATCATCCCCTTTGGAAATGGCTCTCTCAATGGTTGTACCTCCCTGAGCTGCCTTTCTTTCATGGCCCCTGTCAAAGTTCTCTTAAAATTTACTGCCCTTGTTAGCCCTCCTTGATTTTTCTGTCTTTTCAGAAGCTTTTTAACTCTCCCCAAAGTTCCTGCCTGCACTGTACCTGTAGCTGCCTAGTTAACTCTAACTTGTCCTAGGACTCATCACGAGTAAATGAATAGGGGGCTTCCCTGGTGGCGCAGGGTAAAATCTCAGCACTATCAAGCTATCGTCAGCCACTGTGGCATGAATTTGGTGAGTTCGATCAGATTCCTGGCCAGGGAGATGACCCACAGCAAGGCAGACCTCTCCTGCCTTGCCTGATACTCCCCTCAGCAGTGTATTTCAGTAATCTGCTTGTTCTGCTCCCCAGTCTTTCTCTGGTGAATCCTCTCACCCCCCACACCTCTGGCCTGTAGCCCAACTCTACATGCATAAATAAAAATAAATCTTAAGAAAAAAAGAGTAAACATATAATGTTTGTTCATTGCTTTGGTGCAGTGAGTAGCATACTGACTGGCATTTAACTGATGTTCAATAAATACTTGTTGAGTGAATGAAGACTCCATAGTGGCAAATGCCTATTAATTAGTCAGTCTACCCATAATTACCCATTATACCCATTCTCTCCACTGCATAATCTTGGTCTGGGATTAGGATGTGTCTTGATAATCAGCTTCTGTTCACCATCCAGAGATTAGGAAAAAAAATAATCCTACTAAAACACACATTTTTTCTTTTAACATAGAAGACATATTCATGATACACACTGTAATAGAAGTTGACAAAAGAAGCCAGGTAGAAAGAAAAAAAAGAGGTAGCTCTCATAGCTAGAATTCGGAGTTGATAATTCTGGCAAGAATCAAGTTCATCCAGTTCAGTTCAAAACTGGAAATGTAGGTATAAACTCAAACCACAAAATCCTGACATTAAAAATAAAAGAAGTTGAAAAACCAGTTGTCTGAGGTTTCTATTTCTAATAGATTATGTATAATAATGAGAGGGATTTCTGGCATCTGTGTATCAACTTAGATTTAGTCTTTAAAAAAAAAACCTGCACTCCGATGTTTATTGCAGCACTATTTACAATAAATGAGATATAGAAACAAACTAAGTGTCCAAAAATAGATGATTGGTTCAAGAAGATGTGGTATATGTACAATAGAATACTATTCAGCAATCAAAAAAGATTAACTCATGCCATTCACAGCAACATGGACAGAGCAGGAAGGAATTATGCTCAGTAAATAAGTCAGGAGGAAAAACAAAAGCATCAAATGGTTTTGTTTATAAAAAGATATAATAATATCAGGGGGAAAAACTAGCAGGCAACTATAAATTGAAGACATTCAGCAGGGGAGGGAGATGAAGAGGGATTAAAATGGGCAGGAAGAGCACAAGAGACCATGGTGATGTTTCACGGATGACATGGTGGTGGGAATTTTACAGGGACTACCCTTGAGAGGAGAAATCAACATTGTACAAAATGAACAATGATGTAAAATATAGATAGATAGATAGGTAGATGGATAGATATAAGTAAATATCTTTTTTTAAAAATCCTTAGAGTCATGGGGCCTCCCTGGTGGCGCAAGAGTTTAAGGCACAGCACGATGAAGCTATCCACAACCACTACAGCATGAGTTCGATCCCTGGACAGGGAGGGGACCCACATGGCACAGCAGTCCTCTCCTATCTCACCCATTGCTTCCCCTCAGCAGTGTATTTCAGTCAGTCTGCCTGTTCTGCTCCCCACTCTGTCTCTGGTGACTCCTCTCACCCAGCCTCACACACTTCTGGCCTATATACCCCAGTTCTTGGGTGCATAAATAAATAAATCTTTTTTAAAAAATCCTTTTGTCAGACTAATAAATTGCATTGTGTGTGTATGTCTTTTATCAATTTTTATTTTACATTTTATCTTAACACATTTTAAAGATAGTTACTGATACCATGGACATAAATCCTCTCACTTTGTAAAACCCATTTTTCAGGTAACAGCATACCATAAAGGATCCTTAAAGCATCCTTTATGGTATAATTATTGTTGGCCAATAATTATAAAACAGTAATAATTATAAAACAATAATAATTATAAAATACAACAATAATTATAAAACAGTTATTCTTTGGTTCTGTTTCCACTCATTCTTCAGGAATGCCATTTAGTCAATCATATCTCCTTAGACTCTAGCTTACTTTAAGAATACAGTATATAATATACAAAATATGTCTTAATTAACTGTTTACATTATCAGTAATCATTCCAGTCAACAGTTAAGTCTTTTTTTTTTTAAAGATTTATTTATTTATGCATACACGCACTGGGGTACAGGCCAGAGGTGTGGCGAGGGTGAGAGGATTCACCACAGAGAGCCAGGAGCAGAACAGGCAGATCAATGGAAGTGCAATGCTGAAGGGAGCAGCGGGCACAGCAGGAGAGGTCTGCTGTCCCATGTGAGTTCCCCCCACTGGCTGGCAGCAGGGATCGAACTCGTGCTGCAGTGGCTGTGGTTTGCTTCATAGTGCGTTGCTTAACCCACTGCACCACCAGGGAGGCCCAACAGTTAAGTCTTATGGGAGTCAAAAGTTACATGCAGATTTCAACTGTGTGAAGGTTAGCACCCATAACCTCTGCATTGCTCAAGATCAACTGTAGCTATGGGAACAGAGACAGAAAACACTCTGGAGAGAAGATGTGGCTGCAACAAACTTTTCAGAAAGAGTCAGGGGTACCTCAAAGTATTAATCTCCCCCAATTCTCCAAACTGCGAGTGCTCTCTTTCATGGTGCAACTTAGTAAGGTTAAAAACTAAGCACCACTCTAGACCCAGCAGGCAGGTTTGGGAGGCTGGAATAGATAAGGGAATGGATAAGGCAGCCTTGGGGACAAGGTCATAAAACCAACCACCATGACCAGAAGAATTAGCCCAGTTCCAACAATGCAGAAGGGAGGCCAGAACATGCTGCTGTGTCAAATCCACTGCAGGGCACCAGACATCCCAGCAAATAACTGGTGCAAACTGACACCCAAGTTAGAAAGCCCATGAAAACAAAGTATAAAAGAGAGCCTCAAGTCCTCCATAGGGCACAGACTTCTCCCATCTCACCTGTTGCTTCTCTTAAATGCACCTGTTCTGTTCTCCACTCTGTCTGGTGAATTCTTTCACTCCTGCACCTCTGGCCTCACCCAGATCTTCTCCCACAACACTCTCCACTGGCAGAACTCAACTAGATACAACTGGGTAAGGAAGTACTTTACCTGCATTCTATACAAATTAACCTCAAGGAGGGCCTTCCTGGTGACACAAGGGGTTAAGGACCGCACTATGAAGCATCCGCAGTCACTACAGCACAAGTTCGATCACTACAGCACGAGTTCGATCACCGACCAGGGAGGGGACCCACACGGCACAGCAGAACTCTCCTGCCTCACCCACTGCTCCCCTCAGGAGTGGATTTCAGTCAATCTGCCTGTTCTGTTACCCGCTCTGTCTCTGGTGAATCCTCTCACTGCAACCGTCCCTCCCCCCCACACACACACACCTCAGGCCTGTATACCTGTGGCCTGTACCCCAGTTCTTGTATACATAAATAAATAAAATTTTAAAATAAATTTTAAAAAATTAACCTCAAGGGAAAAAAAAATCAAGGATGAGAAGTAGAGATAGACTGAAAGGAGGAAACAATATGTACAACAAACATGACAAGATGTTTGCTTTATTCCAGGCTCCTCCCCACCAAGACTTTTGAGAATAAATGAAACAAAATTAGCAAAGCACTGATAATTATTGAAAAGCTGAATGATCACTACATAGAAATTCATTATAACAGTATGAGGCCAAATAATTAAAAAATTAGTTCCTTAAGCATGAACTTAAGTAGTATTTAATCATTTACTATAAAATATATCCCTTCCTGGTAGTGAAAATTCTGGTATCTTCTACTCATGGCCTATTTTTCCTTGTACTAAGAAACATGGGAAGTTAGATCAGTAAATAACATGAAATCAAAGCAAAAGAAGGAAATTCTTAGAGGGCTTTGTCAAATAGGCCAGCTTCTGTTAAAACCTGATCTTATCCTGTTAGACATTTAAGGCAAGAAGGGCAATGACTAAAGAAAATTAAACTGCCAACTACATCCAGAACAGCAGGAAATACTTGTTAGAGTTGATAAAGCCCAGAGGGGAAAAAGATAGTGCCCCCACCCCAACCTACAGGGACACCATAAAGCCAGAAGCACCCAGATGGGGGCTGGAAAACGGCAGGTTTCTGGATGATAAGCCAATTCCCCTCAATAGGACAAGCAACAAGATCCCATAAAAACCCAAATGTTATCTCCCTCCCAAGGGGAGGGCAGAGCTGGTTGTTACCATGGCAACACAGGCCCCATGTTCATCCTGTGCCAGATCACAGTAGAAAGGGAGTGACTTAGAAACTGATGCCTGGACTGATAAACAAATGACCTTGGAGTTCCTGCGCAGTACAATCCAGGAAGGGACTGAGTGAACACTTCCTGTAGCCCCATTTAAGCCCAGAGCCACCACAATTCCCTCATATTTGTTCTTACCCAGGACTCTGTCCCCTCCCCACCTCTTTCTGGGTGTAATTTCATACTGTCTCTAAATAAACTTTGCTTTTGCCTCTGCTAAAGACATGGCTGTGAATCCTTCTCACACCTTAATCAAGGACAACCAGACAACAGTCCATAGTAGGATGATTTAATTAATCTAAATTTTGGAGTATTTATTGGTGGTTTACACTAATTTTAATCTATCTGCACGCTTTCTCTTCCACAATAGTACATATCTTGTTTGTTTTTATTCTGTCTGGACCTATGTAAAATAAGAACAATAATACTTGGTTTAACACAAATTAGCACTCAATAAATATCAAGTTATTATGAGATTGTGTTACTGAGGTAGACTTTCTTTATTGTCTGTTACTCAACAAGTATTTTTTCAGCTAAAATTAGGATTAACAGGAAGGTCACCTACATCTAATTGATTGTATGTGGTAAAGCATTAGGTAATTTTCTACGTCCAGATCCATTGGTTGCTATCTTCAGCCCTTGCCAAAGTTACGATTTAGGTTTCCTCTCCACATAGGAAGCTGTGGGTATAGTAATAAGATATCATTGTTTCATATTATCATAGTCAAACAATCCATGCCAAAGACAGAAACACATTATATATTTAGGACTTCATTTCTAAAGTCACCATTCAGAATAATGACTGATTTATGATGACTGAACAAATTTTTTTTTTAAAGATTATTTATGCACTGGGGTACAGGTCAGAGGTGTGGGGGGGTGGTGAGAGGATTCACCACAGAGAGCAGGGAGCAGAACAGGCAAATCAACTGAAGTACACTGCTGAGAGGAGCAGCGGACACAGCAGGAGAGGTCTGCCGCACCATGTGGGTCCCCTCCCTGGCAGGCAGCAGGGATCGAACTCGTGCTGCAGTGGCTGCGGTTTGCTTCATATTGCAATGCCCAATCCACTGCGCCACTAGGGAGGCCCCTGATGACTGAACAATTTAATGAATAAACTTACCACTAAATTAGACATTTTAAAAGAGTGAATTTTATGGAATATGAAATATATCTCAAAAAGAACTCTTTCATAAGTTATTTACAAAGCACTTCATCTGGACTGTCTTGTCAACCTTCACAAAACCTGAGTTAGTTAGCTACCTTAATTTTATGATGCTAAAACTGAAGCTCAGGGAAGTCTAACGATTTCCTTACGATCTCATGGTGACTAAATACAGACATAGATTCAAACCCTCATTTTCAAATGCTAAATCCAGTCTTTTCACCAAACTAAGTACTACTCACTGCCTCTTAGAATCACATTGCTTTTTCATGGTCAGGATATCCCTGCAATGCCCAGACACAAAGTGGTTAGAATTTCAGAGAGAGAATTTCTTCTTACCTTCCCAGCCAGTATCAGTCATTACTCCTCATGAAAACCCTGTTCTTGGAAACTGAAATTTTGAGATCTGGGTGTGCAAGGTGCAGCGGTCACTCAACAAATATTTATGTCTTTATTTAATTTAATTTAATTTATTTTTTAAAAAATTATTTATTTATGCATACAAGAACTGGGGTACAGGCCAGAGTTGTGGGAGGTGAGAGAATCCACCAGAGACAGAGTGGGGAGCAGAACAGGCAGATTTACTGAAATACACTGCTGAGGGGAGCAGCGGGTGGGCAAGGCAGGAGAGGTCTGCCTTGCCAAGTGGGTCACCTCCCCAGCCGGCAGCAGGGATCGAACTCATACTGCAGTGAATGTGGTCTGCTTCATAGTGCATTGCTTAACCCATTGCGCCACCAGGGAGGCCCTTTATTTAATTTTAATTATTTTTTATTGAGGTAACATTGGTTTAAAACACCACGTTTTAGGGGTATAGGTTCACACCTCTTCAAAAATATGTTACCATGCCACATTCATCACCAGGGTACCAAAAACCTCCACCATAGTATAATGGCTTTCTACGCCCAACCTCACCCTCTAGTATCCTAAGTCCTACAGTCAAATTTCTAGGGTGTTCTGTTTTTTGTTTGTTTTTGCTTCACTTTTGTCTGTTCTTTTACTTTATTTCTTTCTGTCTACATTAGTGATACCATCTGGTATTTGTCTATCTCCTTCTGACTTATTTCACTCAGCATACACTCTCCAGTTCCATCCATGTTATCACAAATGGCAAGATTTTAAATAGCCTATCATTTACTTTATCCAACTTCTGTTGCTGGACATTTAGGTTGTTTCCATATATTGGTTATTGTAAATAGTGCTGCCATAAACATATGTATCTTTTCAAATTAGTGTTTTTTATATGCTTTGGGAAGATACCTAGGAATGGAATTTGTAGACCACATGGTAATTATATTTGTAATAGTTTGAGAAACCTCCATAGAATTTTCCATATACATGGGACCAGTTTATATTCTCACCAATAAGGGTTGTACAAGGGTTACTTTTTCTCTATACTCTTGCAAATGCTTGTTGTTTCTGATCTTTTTACAAATGGGCCAGTCTCTGCCAACAGACACATGAAAAAATGTTCACCATCACTAATTATCAGTGAAATGCAAATCAAACACATAATGAAATACCACTTCACACACCAGTGAGAATGGTGAAAATGGCCCATATTAAAAACAAACAACTGGAAACAAGAAATGCTAGCACTAGCACGTGTGTGGAGAAAAAGGAAACTTCTTACACTGCTGGTAGGAACATAAACTGTCAAGCCACTATGGAAAGCTGTATGGCAGTTCCTCAAAACACTAAAATGGATCTAAAATAATCCAGTGATTCCACTCTTAGGAATCCACCCAAAGAACACAAAACAGTCATTTGAAAGGAAACCTGCATTTCCATGTTTAATGCAACTCTATTTACAATAGGTAAGATATGGAAACAAACAAAATAACCCAAAATAGATGAGTGGATCAAAAAGTTGCTGCATATATACACAGTGGAATACTACTCAGTGATCAAAAAAGATAAACTCCTGCCATTTGCCACAACATGAATGTTGCTGGAAGGGGTTATGTAGAGGGAAATAAGTAACAAGGAAAAAGATAAACATCAGATGGTTTCACTTATAGGTGATATAAGAAGAAATCAAACTTAAAGTTAAGAAAAAGATAAAACTTGGAAGCAGACCATAGAGCTGAGGCAGATAACAAGAGAGAGTTAAGTATCAAAACAGGAGAGGGAAGAGCACAAGGAATTACCATGATGGTTCAGGGATGCTGCAGGGACTACCTCCAAGGGGAGAAATCAAATACTGTACAAAAATGAACAATGATGTAAGAAAATAAATAAATGCAATTTAAAAAATAATAACCTACACATAATTAAAGGAAAAACGGGCCATTCTCACAGAGATGGTATCTTGAGGTTTTGATCTGTGCTTCCCTAATGATTAGTTAGGGAATGACGAGCTTCTTTGATGTGCTCTTGGTTACCTATATGATTACTTTGGGAAAGTGTCTATTTAGGTCTTCTTTCACTATTTTCATTTTCGTTGAGTTGTCTGAGTTCTTTATATAAGCCCTGTTTAACAAACATTTATGCTGAAACACTTGGAGTGCTTTGCTTCCCACAGAGGTCTCGCACATCATATCACTGAAGAGATTTTAATTAGTGATTTTGTTACAGGGCAGTGAGGGGCACCCAGGGACCCTGAAACCTGCCTCCTCTAAATGGGTTCTGCTATCTACCACATAGATAAAACATACTCTAGTGTGTAAGAGCTTCAATAGAAAATAACTTTAGTAAAAGTAGTATGCAATAAAGAGAAAAGAAAGACTATAGTTACCAAATCAAGCACCTGAAGTTACTCATACCCTATGCGTAAATGTCCAGGCAAACAGGGTTGGTCCAAAGCAGGGCCACTAAGGCCCAAAAGTTTGGCACAAGTCTAAGGCACTTACTGGTGGAGACCCATAGGAAAGGGGCAGAAATTGCCAAACAAGTCTGGAAAATGAAAATATTAAGTCAGATAAAGGCTGCCATTGTCAGCCTCCCTACAGGTCTCTCACTGACGTCTCTGTCTCTTCCACCTATTACTACTGAACACCTAATAGTAGGCGTGCGAGGCTCTGGGGTTTTCATTCTTTTTACAGAAATCGACGAGGTGGCTTGCATGTCCCACACCTCCGGGTAGACGCCACACGCAGGAGAAGGAAACTCTGTCTCAAGGAGACCCAGAGGCATCACGCCCTCTGTCACTCAGCTCAAACCTCGACTCGCCCAAGGTTCACCCGGGTTAAACCACCCCGGGCCGCGCAGCTGCCCCTCTGCCACTTCCCGTGTTCTCAGTCGCCCCATCAGTGAAAAACGAGGTGGTTGGTCGAGGTTGCCCGTTTTACACCTTTAAGAACAAGCAAAGGACAATCTCAACATCCGCGCTTTAAAGCAACAGAGAGCAGTGCACGTGCCCCTTCTTGTGTGCTGGGGCGAGCGCTCACTAGGCGGGGCCCAGGTCTCGCAGGCGGAGGTCTCGGGGGCCCAGGTCACCCCGCCCGCCAGTGCCGAGGAGCGGGCTGCGGCGCGCATGCGCGCGGCGTGCGCCCGCTCGCTGCGCTACTCGAGCCGGAGTCCCTGTCCTCAAGGAGGCGGCCTGGGCGTGTGTGCGTCCGCCTCCACCGACCGTTGGCCCCTCAGCCGGCGCCTTAAGAGAGTTTTCCACGGCTCGCCTCCCCCCCCCCTCCCCGGCTCTGGCCCCAACACCCCCGCACAGAGCCGGGGAGGGGAGGAGGAGTCCTCCAGAGAGACGCCCCCGGGGCCTCCGGCGGCTCCCGAGGCGGCCCGCCCCGAGGGGCGTGAGGAGGGGGCGGGGCGCGGACTAAGGACTCGGGCCCACAGTCCGCCTCCCGCCGAGTCCGCGCCGGCTGCCTGCTCCGGCCGCGAGCGAGCCATGACCGCGCTCCAGGGTCTCTGGCCCGAGGTGCGGGACACCTGCACCTCGCTGGTGCTGATGCTGTCGCTCGTGCTGTCCATGGGGGTGGGCCGGGTGGTCACCCGGCAGCAGCTGCACAGGCCCATGGCCCACGCCTTCGTCTTGGAGTTTCTGGCCACCTTCCAGCTCTGCTGCTGCACCCATGAACTGCAACTGCTGAGCGAGCAGGAATCCATGCAGTCTACCTGGCCGCTGATGCTGGTCTACTTCTTCTCGATGGTGCATGGCTTGACTCTGGTGGGCACCTCCAGTAACCCGTGCGGCATAATGATGCAGTTGATGCTGGGGGGGATGTCCCCCGACATGGGTGCATTGAGGCTGTTGGCTCAGCTGATTGGCGCTCTGAGCAGCAGGTACTGCATAGGCATGCTGTGGAGCCTGGGACTGACCAAGTATCACGACAGCGAGAGGACCTTCGCTTGCAGGAGTCCCATCCAGGTCGACTTGCCCAAAGCTGTCATCGTAGAAACCATGTGCTCCTTTATCTTCCACAGCGCTCTGCTGCACTTCCAGGAGGTCAGAACCAAGCTTCGTATCCACCTGCTGGCAGCACTCATCACCTTTTTGGTCTATGCAGGTTTGTTATTCCCACAAAACACTCTGGAGCTTCTCTGAGCTGAGACTTTAAAGTTATCAATACGCATTTGAACCCCACACAGCTCTGTGATGTCAGTATTGGCGCCCCAGTCATTCTAATCATTTTGCAGTTGGTTCTTTGTAGGGCGGACATGCAAGATCCTCCTTTCAGTACTTTTTCTAAACAGCAGAGTAAGCCCACTTGAGTGCTGATCTTACGAGATAGCGCCAAGAGTTCAAATATCCCACAAAGGGATTGTTTTAATTGTAGAGAAGAAAGATAGTTATCAGCCCTTTTCTCATGCCAGCCTGGTGTAGATTCTATCTAACACTACTGAAAAATGATCTTGGGTTTTAAAAATTCTTTCCAATTTAAAGCAAAAGCAACATAATTGGTTAGTGGAAAGCATGGGGAGTGGAAATTCTGTAGTGCTACTTCTTGGCTTATTTTATATTAAAAATTATTTAAAGTCCTTTCTTATTTCTTTAATAACTCATCCTTACTTATAATGGACTTTTAAATAGCCTATCAAGAAAGATGTCTTAAAAATAAACTTGCTTTTTTTAAAGCAATTAACTCTTGAGAAAGGAGTTGAATTTTTGTCAACTATTTACCTTGACAGATCTCACACAGTAATTCAGATACTCTAAATGAAATAATATATAAAAGAATTTCAAAGAAAACAAAAGTTCAGCGATAAAATATATCATTTTAAATGATTACAACAAAATATCTTGATTGGGATTATAACAATTATGAATTACAGGCAGGAATTCAATAAAAGGAATTTATAGTCAGAGTATCTCCTGCCCACTGAAAGTGAAATTATGATTAGAAGCAAACCTTAAGAAAGAGACTCCTAGACATACCCTTGACCTCTTGGGGTAAAAGACTACTGATCCATTTTCCTTTAGCTCTAGTATCATTTTTTGTAGGTATAGATGGGAATAAATGACATAGGAGCAAGGGAAAGAAATGTGCATGTTAGAGGGTTTACAATGAGCAGTTGCTTATTTGATAAATATTACAGGTTTTGACCAAAACAGAAACATCCCTTATATGTGAACAGAACCACCCCTTGCAAAAAGTTATGCCACACTTTACCACTGTATTTATATAATTAAAAGCAGCAAAAATTTAAAAGTTGTTTCAAGTTAATACGGTGTTATATATTTAGATCTTTATGTATGTCTTTCCTTTCTTGATTATCCTAATATTGGTATTTTTCCTATATATTTTAGTACATATTTATGGTTCTATAAGTATTGTATGTAATATTGGATATAGTATTAGACATGTATTGTAATAATGCCCCTATCTTACAAGGGACAAAGATTTTGAGAAAAGAAACAATATTTGAAGTGATAGATAAATATATAAAGTTATTGAAAAGAACCCATAAAATATCAACCTTACATCACCTATCTTCCCCTTACATCACAGATACTGAACTTGTTGAAATGGGCTGCTAATTGGAGGGGGAGGAAGGGATTACTAAAGCACTATTTCTCAACATTCTCTGCATTAGAATCTTCAGAAAAGTGCAGTGTTCTCAACATACCATGTCAGGGTCCACACTGCTCTAGGAAGGGGCATAGGCAGTATATTTTAGTTTCCCAGGTGATCCCAGTAAGAAACCAGTGTTGAGAACCACTGCTCTAGTCTAGACTTGTGCTTCCTAATTTATTAGTAGTCTCTAGCTGAATGTGGCTAGATTTAAATTAACTGAAATTAAATACTCGGTTCCTCAGCAGCAGTGCCTTCACTTTAAGTGCTCAGTAGCTACATGTGGCTAGTGACTACCGCTGTGGGCAGCACTGGAGACTGCAGTGGCAGACCCTCGTAGATCACTGCTATTACAGAAATTGATGATCCATTACCATCTTCCTTTTCTGCCAGTATTGGGAAGGAAAGTATATCACTGGGCAACATGCTGGGCATATAGAAAGTTTATGAGTTGTCCTAGTTAATCCTTACAAAAACCACTGACAAATACATTATTCCTATCTTAAGTAAAATGAGGCTCGTAAAATGACGTGTCCAAGATCACACAGCAAAAATGTGCTAGAATCATGGTTAAAACTGACACTAAAATTCATACACTTTATCAGTATTTCTACAGTGTGTTCCTCCAAAGTATTAAAAACATACATACAATTGAGTATTTTCCCTCCATGAAAAGGAATGAAGGTCTGATACATACTATGTATGGATAAACCTTGAAAACATGTTGAGAAAAATATGCCAGACACACAGGGACAAAAGTTTTGATTCTACATACATGAAAAATCCAAAATAGGCACATTATAGTGTCATAAAGTAGCCATTACCAGGCACTGGGGGGGCAAGAAGGAATAGGAAATTTTGTTTAATGGGTACAGAATTTCTGTTTGGGGGGGTGGAGGTAAAAAAGTTTTGGACAGATGTTGTGACTGTAACTAATGGCACCTCAAAATGATTCAAATGACATTGCTATATATATTTACCATAATTTAAAAAAAATTTAAATTGCAAAAGACTGTTCCCAAATAAGTTTGGCAAACACTGAATTAAAACAGGTTTTCTAGTTTTAAGGATCTCAGAGTCCTTTATATGCTCCTGTATATTGTGAAACTCCAAGTGGAAGATGTGGAACAATTTTTCAAGTGTATGGAATCATTTTGTCTAGTATATGGGCAGAAGAGAACATACTTTGTGAAATAATGTACAAAGCCATAATAATTCACTGTTATTTTCTATCAGTATAAGTTGTGGGGGCACAGGAGGAATTCCCCTTGCCCTCTGGATTCTCAGGCTGGTTCAGTACTTAGAATAGCATCAGACAGGCTGGCAGAAAGAAAGAGGTCAATTTTAATGACTTGCACATGGGGAGCTACAAGCCCCACTTTTAGTCAAGGAGAAAAAGGGGCTTAAATCCTGAACTGAGTTAAGGGGCACGAAGGGGTCCTGTGAGAAAGGAGAGGGTCTTCACATGACAAGGAGAAGACGTACGTAAGGCTTTAAACTTACTCTGAAAATAGTTGTTTTCAGATAGAGTGGACATCTTGCTGATACCTGTAGCCCCCAAACTACATTCTCCAGGTCATTAAAAAGGCAGTGGCGATCACTTCTTCGATTAGGTGAAGGGCAGAAAGATTAGGGAAAGGACAAGAGCCTCCAGGGCCTTCATTGCTTTTCAACTCAAAATAATCCACATGCCCAAGAGGGGTGCCTTAAGACCAACTCTGAGAATCCTGAGGTGTTTGTTTTGGCACCTTCAGAGCTGTAAGTTTAGAAATGAACGACTGTCATAGGACCAGCTGAGTGTCTCTTACCAAGCAGAAGTGAGGCTTTTCTAGGACAAATTTTAAGAATGGATAGGGAAGAAATGCAAGGTAATTGCTGGCTAAGTCAGGCTGAATCATTGTAAGTTACCTTGATACTTCTTTTTTAATGTCTAAATATTAGTCCTTACAGGTTTGTCAAAGTTGCATGCTGGGAGAATTCTTTAATCACTTGCATTGACTCAGAAGTCACTGATATGTCACGTCAAATGATTATATATTTTAAAATTATAATTGCCTATCATTCACATCCCCAATTTCCTGGGCTAATCAGTGACCAAGTGTCTGATTACACTTTCATTGATTTAGATCCTGCACTTTGATGTGCAAATTGAAGCAACTGGTGTCTCTACTTATATATTTAATGGCTTCCCAAATAAACTTTTAAAAAGCTGTGCAATTTATTAACTTACTAGAGCTATAAGATTCGTAGTGAGGATTTCCAACAAATTTCCTTAGTTTAGGTTTTGGGGGAATTTTAGGTTTTAGGAGAATGAACAGGGTAAGAAAGAACTGCATTCATTTATTAATTACATGTTTTAAGAATCTGTTAACAAATTTAAGTAAGTTGTCTTTATTACTACACCCTGCTCATTTCCTTTGTAGAATTTTATATACTTGTTGTACCTTCTTTACCAGATAGTAAACTTTGTGATTAGAAAAACTAAAATTGTTTTATTATAATGGCATAGCCAGTACTTAGCATGTCACCTGGTACAAAATGAATGAATAAGCAAATACTCTATTTGCTTTGTAAAAAAATCACACAAAAAGAAATAATAGTTATCTGCAAATTCCTATTTTATGCCAAGACTTTCAAAATAAGTGTAGTAAACTGTAGTGTTTTTACTTCATTACTTCATTCAGAAGTCTTTTGTGTCTAAGTTATAAATATATGTAAAATTATTTATAAAAGGAACTGAATCCTCTATGTTTGCTTTTAATACAATAATCAAATGAAATAGGTATCGATTTACAAATGAAAACCAAGGTCCAAATTTTTTTTATTGTGTCAGTATAGTATAGTGGCTAAGAATACATACAAATTTGGAGTTGAATTGTGGTGTTAGGAAAGATACTTGGGCCTCAGTTTCCTCATCTTTGAAATGGAGAATACTATCTCTCTTTTAAAGCTATTGCAAGGAGTAATGTATTTCAAGTTCTGAGCGTAAAATATCCGTCACACATATTCTGGACACTGTGAAGGGTTTGCTTCCACTATAACCTGGTTAATTGACATTCATTCTGACGTATACAGGAGTCTATTAATAACTAGTGTCATTCTGTCACAGAGAACTTCATTCCTTTAATAATACTGAAAAACACTATTACCTAGAATTGCCAAATTTGGGATTCGGTCTTTGTGGGAATTTCGTCAAGTTCATGCTGTCTTCTAAATCTCTTGGCAGTCAGCAGCTGCATTTCCCAATTGCCTCTTCTTCAACATGTTATACTTCTCCTCTTCAAATGTAAATAAATAGTAACATTTTTTGAAGCTATTTTATGTTAGTTCTGTCTCATTCTTTTAAATGTTAATTACACAATACACAAATGTCCTCTTTTTGTAGAAAATCAGAGACTGAAAGTGCCTTTTCGACTCCCATCCTCTATGCTTGCCTCCCTCCTTCCCTACCTGCTCTGGCTACAGGGATAATCCTCCATGTATGGGTCCTTCCAAACTCTTTTATGTGCATTTATTATACTTACAGATAAGCCCCCATAGAAGCTATTATGTGTTCATATTAACATTAAAGATACCCTACCTTTCTACAGTTTGCTTTTTTTGGTGGTGGTTGTTCAACAATGTATCTTGGAGCTCTACTTACATTAGTAGAGATTTCTTTCATTATTTCAAAATACTGCACGATACTCAATAATCACCTTATTTAGCTATTTTCTTATGGACATTTAGTTTTTCCTACTACTTTGCTACTATAAACAACTTTGTATACGTCTACTTGTATACAAGTACTGTTTCTTTAGGATAGTGGCTTTCCAGGAGGAATGATCTTGCCTCCTAATGGACACTTAGCAATGTATGGAAATATTTTTGTTATAATGAGGGGAAGTGTCTGTGCTACTTGCGCCTAGTGGATAAAGGCCAAGGATGCTACTAAATATCCTATAATATAGAACCTTACAACAAAAAACTACCAATCTAAAACATCAAAGCCAATGCCACATGGATTTCTGTACCAGTTAACTATTGTTATGTAATAAGACCCCAAACCTTAAAACGATTTATTGGTTTTGTTATTTTATAGTTGTGGGAGGGCCCTGATATTATATAGCTTCACAGGGGTACATATACATGTATGTGTATGTGTGTGTGTGTATTTATAAGTTGGTAGGGGGCTGAGCCAAGGTAGCCCCACTTACATGTCAAGAGTTGGTGCCAATAGGCATCTATGATGCCTGGATTTTTCTTTTGGCCTCTCACTCTCCAGCAGCCTAGATCAGCTTATTTATATGAATAGGATATTGTTCTAAAAGAGCATCAAGTGGTAGCTGATGGTTTTATTAAGACCTGACCCTAAAACTGTGTCACTCCTCACATTCAGAACTCACGTAGCATCACTTCTGTTGCATTCTGTCAAAGCAAACTACAAAGCCATTTCATATTCAACAGAAGGGAACACTCTGAATAGACCCTGTCTTTTAATAAAAGGAGTATTTTCAGTCAAGTTACACTGAGCAGAATTGGTGATGTGAGAACTAGAAGATAAAAGGAGTGGGGTATTTGAGATGTAGGATGTTATAAAACTGATAGTGTTCCTGGACCTAGTGGGAAGTCTTCATCTCTGAAATACCAAAATAAACCAACTATGAAGGCAGTGGTTCAATCTATATTGAAAATTGCCTAAGAAAAACCACAGGTCACTTACAGCACATTATACCAAATTGTTAAACTCTGTGAGAGTCCTTACCTTTCTGCCTGTGCTGTATACTACATAGGAACACAATAATTTTTTTTAATTGCACTTATATTACCTACCTGCCAATCAAACTATTCTCTTGGTCCTTGAGTAGCTGCTTTAACATTCCTGGAATTGACTATTCAAGGATGATTCTGAAGGTCCATAACATGTCATTTATAATTGCAAAGGCTTGAATATGAATCATGCTATGAAGCTGGTATGCTAGAAAAAATCTCTTAGCATCAAGTGAACTTCATTACTCAGTATCTTCCTCTCATCACAGCTACTGTATTTTCAGCCTTTAAAGTGTGAATGCTTTGATCCATTTTACATTTTATTTGCAACACAAAAGTCTGCTTATGCCCAACAGGATCCTGGGATATTATATACATTTTAAATGTACAGATATCATTTTCTCATTTAAACTGATGAATGTTCACTGTTTGAAGAGAGCACCCCCGGATCTGCTTGGGAGGAGCCTCTGGCCATTTGAGACTCGCTAACTGATGTGCCTTCCATTTCCAGCCTGTCTGCTTGATAGTCCAGCTGGGAAGTGGGTTCCTCTGCTCTTACTGGGATTTGCTTCTCTCCTCGCCCTAGGGCACACTTTGGAGATCTACAGCACCTAGGTTCTAAGTGAGTGGTTTACTGTATCCCATTTGTAATACAAAAGTAGAGGGATAGAGTCTTAGGTCACTGGGTAATGGAAAGAAATGCAAGTAAAATCTGACTGGAAAACCCCCCAAAAAAAAACAAACTGATGAATGTTAAGAGCAGTCAAAGCTGTTTTACACAGAGGAAAAATAGTAGAACAGATTCATTTTCAATGTGCAATTTTTTTGTTAAACGCTCATTCTTAAATGTACAATAGACTCCAGGACACTTCATTCTAGATGTTGCCAACAACAGCTATTATAGAGGGGAGTCTAGATGTTTAAACAGGAATGGAATAAAGGATAACCATTGCTTCAGGTACTACAAAGAGCTTGCTTTTAAGCCAAATTTCTGAATTCCACCTGTTGTCAGGGGGCCCTCCGACAGCCATCACTTTTACCTCCTTTCTGTTCCAGCATGAATGCCTGACCTCATCCATCTCCTTGGTCTCCTACTTGGGCTGCTTCAGAGGCTTCTTCTTGTCACCTTCAGGATCAGATGTGGCATCTGTCATCCCTTTCCCCAGAACCTGCCACCAAAAGCCCTCCATGTGCATTTTATAATATACTGGAAAAGCACTGGATTAACTCATAATGTTCATCTTTTTCTGATTTGCACTTAACATATTATAATCTGTCATCAACTTTTATGTTTATGTCTTTTATAGTTTTATGTTTATGTTTATGTCTTTTATAGTTTAAGTTTGGTGATTTCACAAAGGAAGACAACAAAATAAATACCTACGATAAAATAGTCACATTTAGTAACCCCTTTATTTGTTGTAAGAAAATATAAGATACATGGTTATCACTCTGCTTAAAATGTATTGTAGGAGGAAGTCTAACAGGAGCTGTATTTAATCCAGTTTTGGCACTTTCACTACATTTCAAGTGTTTTGATGAAGCATTCGTTCAATTTTTTATTGTATACTGGCTGGCTCCTTCTTTAGGTAAGTATATTTTTATTTAATATGATCAAAAGATTATGATGTTAAAATACAATGTGGAATGTCATTGTTACATGTCAGTTTCCAAAGCCAGAGTAGCCACAAAAATAGTAATGCACCTCAATTACTTTCCTTTGTACAATATCCTTTAAGACTGTTTTATCATCAGTGAAATAAGATTATCTAGTCAAGGGTGGTCTGTTTCAAATATATCACTATCAGAAACCCTCAGATGAGTGCAATAAGTGAGGAGTGATTACTTCCTTTAAACATAGTATCTTACCAAAATAAATAAACATAATCTCTTATTTTGTTAAAGGAATTAGTTGTTTCAAATTTGTGAGCTCCAGATAAAATATTTAGTTCATTTGACTAATTTTGCTAGAGTATCTCATAAAATAATATATACCTGTATTGAGTGTAAGTTTTAAATTACCCACAAATTTCATTCCTGTTATTTCTATCTGGATCAGAAGATATATAAAACCTTGCTATACAAATGGATCAAATAACACAAGTTATAAAATAACCGTAACCATAACATGAATTTCTTTATCAACATTCCTTGATGTTATTTAAGCCTGTTTCATTACTATAAATGAGTATGATGCCTGGTCTTACATATCTTCACTCTTCCTGTATATCCACAGTACACATTTGTTTCTCATTGCTCATTCTGCTAAAAAAAAGGGGGGGGGGGAAGGGTACACTTCATGTTACTGCTTAATGACGCTTAAATAGGGTTTTTGCTTGTTTTGACTCCTCTCTTAGCTGTTTTTTGGTTTGGTTTTTTTTTGCACAGAATTGGAGGGTAGGCCAGAGGTGCAGGGGGTGAGAGGATTCACCAGAGATGGAGTGGGGAGTAGAAAAGGCAAATCTACTGAAATAGGAGCAGTGGGCAAGACAGGAGAGATCTGCTGCGCTACAAGGACTAGCTTCCTGGTCAGAGATCGAACTCAAGCTATAGCAGTGATAGCACTGAGACTTAACCCCTAGGCCCTCACTAATGTTCTTTAAAACATTTTAAGATTTAAGATTTCAGCAATGACTGAAATTTTTTGACATTTTACTTGATACAATCATAGAAGTGATAGTTGAGATGAAAACATGACAAGTGAGAAAATAATCTATTATACTGTTCTTATTTGAGCATTACAAGTGAAAATTCAAGAATGCTCTGTTGTTTTATTCTCTGAGTACATTCCTAGAGTATGGGGGGGTTGGAGAGTAGACTGGCATTTTTAAAAAGAGCAAATTAACACTCAAGTCCAGAGTTCCTGACTCAGCAACTCACTAATGGAGCCAGAACTATAATCTTTTGACTTTATTTATCCTTTGAATTCATTGTTTAGAGCCTACTGGTTTTACCAAGTACATGTTGTTTTTAAGGATTCATAGTTGAAGGAAAATAATGTGTAAAGTATTGGGTTTCTTAAAATCTACATATTTCATATAGAATCAGTGTATTTCATTATTTTTTAAAAGATTTATTTATGCATACAAGACCTGGGGTGTAGGCCAGAGGTGTGGGGGAGGAGAATATTCACCATAGACAGAGTGGGGAACAGAACAGGTGGACTGAAACACTGCTGAGGGGAGCAGCGGGCGAGAGAGGAGCTGTCTGCTATGCCATGTGGGTAACCTCCCTGGCAGGGGATCGAATGGATGCTGCAGTAGCTGGTAAGTGCTTGATAAGTGCTTTAACCCCTGTACTACCAGGGAGCCTCCACTTACTCTTTTAAACATAGCCTTCCAAGTCTCTAATAATCATAAATTATATCCATCAAGTGACTATGAACATTCTTAGAGATTGTTTTGCTTTTATTTCACTGTATTGTGTCTTCCAGGTATATTGTTGATGATTTTGATGTTCAGCTTTTTCCTTCCATGGCTGTATAACCACCAGACAATTAATAAAAAGGAATAACTATTTGAAAAGACTCAGGCTTAGTTATATGACATCAAACTGGATGTTTTAAGGATTTTATCACTTCATCTTCAACACAATGACTGCCATGGATTCATCAATGTTAGTGTTCTTGGAGGAAGCTGCTTTATAATTTTCACCACTGGGACTTTAAAAAATTGCTGTGAAAATGAGGTCTTCTGTGTTTCTCAGTTAAGATGTGTTCTTTCACATGTGTATTAAATGCTGCTAGAAAAGATTCATTAAATATAAATCTCAAGTGGCAACTGTTAATTTTGTTGGGGGAAAAAATGGGCACAGATGAAAAGGAAAGGTTGATGGTTAGAACCCCCTATATCTCCTCAAAAAAAATATTAAGCATTTTTAGCCAAAGTAAAACCATTTACTTTTTACAGAACTATAGGATCCTTTTCAGCCACTACCTCACACATTGATAATATCAGTAGGGTCATCTTTCAATAGGAAAGTTGCTTTTGGAAGTAGATTACATATCCCTCATTCTCAAGGGGATTTCCTGAATTTTAAATATGTTCTAAAATATTTTCTTTAAATAGTCAATCTTATAAGATTTAAGCAATGTTTTTCCTTAATAGACTATAATAAAATAAACACTCTTAAAAAGTTGTAAGCCGCTCACATTCTCATTTGACCCTAACATCTACTTTAAGGTCGAGCATGTATTTTTAAAGCCATTTTACAGATAAGGTAAGTCTAGAGGAATCTGCTGTCCTGCCCAGGTCATTTAGAGCCAAATGCCATCTTTAGACTTCTACTTCAGCACAAAAAAAATTCTTCACATCACTATAACTAATGGAAAATTGAATATTTTTCAGAAACATGAAATACTTCATAAACATAAAATCTGTTTAGGAATTAACTAGGTTTTTGGTTTAAGGCTTAAAGTTTTCCTCTATTAGGAACTTTTTTTCATTGTATGAAGTATACTTTTTTTTCTTTTTTTTTTTTTAAAGATTTATTTATTTATGCATACAAGCACTGGGGTACAGGCCAGAGGTGTAGGGGGGTGAGAGGATTCACCACAGAAAGCGGGGAGCAGAACAGGCAGATCAACGGAAGTACACTGCTGAGGGGAGCAGCGGGCACAGCAGGAGAGGTCTGCCACACCATGTGGGTCCCCCCCCTGGCCGGCAGTAGGGATCGAACTCGTGCTGCAGTGGCTGCGATTTGCTTCGTAGTGCGTTGCTTAACCCACTGCACCACCAGGGGAGGCCCTGAAGTATACTTTTTGTTAAAAGTTCAAACCAAAAAAATTTATGTTTTTCTTCAAAGGAAATCTCATTATCAGGGTTAGAATTTAAAGTAATATAATATGGGGCAAGATACATTTGAGTATTAATCAGATAAGCACTGATAAACTGCCAAGTAATGCAAGTGCTGCTAGGTGATCAGATTGCAGATAGTCTCACTCTCCACACTTGCAGACAGAATCAAACTGCTGTAGCTGTGCAACCAGCCAGTCAGTTTGATGATCCTGGGCTATGGCTCTTGAATTTACAGGCACATTTGGTGGTAGTTTCTATTTTAAAAAGTAGAATTCATCAAATTGTGACAAGGGCTAAATGCAGCCTCTAACATGTTTCATTTGGAGCGCAGAGCTCCTTCACACAAGAATCCAGTTCTAGTTTCTCTTGGTCAAAAGAAAAAAAAAAACCATAAGGTTGGCAATACTAAGTCTGCATGTGGCTTTGGCAACAACACAAAATGGCTGTTCCCTTTAAAACGGTCCCTTTGCCACTACCTGTCTTTCAAATAAGACACTGAGTTTCACTTACTGCTTTATGGCTGTTTTTCTATGAATTATTTTGTAAATTTTTTCTCTATCATGAGCACTCAATAATTTAGGAAATATCTTCATATGAAAACACCCAGCCCTCTAAGTTTCACTTGTCAGAATCTCAGTTGACTTCTGATGACACTGCTTCCCTTGCTTCCCTCTCCCGGTGGTAGCTGTTTTCTCTACCACACCTCTTATACCCGTGGGTTGCAGGGGGAACAGGTCCCTTTCTCCACATCGCTGCTATCCTCTGCTCCCTCCACTGAAAACTTGTCATTAGACATGTCATCTGCTCCCTGGAGACCTCTATTGCAGTTATCTACTATCTAGTCCCCTTCCATCCTTTAAGAACTTAGTTCCTGGGGCCTCCCTGGTGGCACAGTGGGTTAAGCAACGCACTATGAAGCAAACCGCAGCATGAGTTCGATCCCTGCCGCCAGCCAGGGGGGGGACCCACATGGCGGGGCAGACCTCTCCTCCTGTGCCCGCTGCTCCCCTCAGCAGTGTACTTCCATTGATCTGCCTGTTCTGCTCCCCGCTCTCTGTGGTGAATCCTCTCACCCTCCCCCACACCTCTGGCCTGTACCCCAGTGCTTGTATGCATAAATAAATAAATTAAAAAAAAAAAAAAAGAACTTAGTTCCTCTCAACAGTGTATCTCCATTTCTTGGTGATTTCAATACCCACAAGATGATCCCTCCAGTGGTTCACTGAACTGAAAAGTCTCTGATCATTTTTTCTCTTCTGTGTTAACTACAACTTGGGTCACAACTCAGTCTCTTCCATGATTTCAGATACCCCTCTCTCCAAGAACAAACTGCTCTTTCCAGCAGACTCACTCTCAGATCCCCTCTAATGATTCTTTAACTTCTATGGCAATGTTTGTCCGTTGATACCACATTTTACAGCTCTCATCACCTTCAAGTGCCCTCTTCTCAAGCAGTTCAAATTCCACACTTGCATCATCACACTATTAATTACATCCTCAACTCCCTTGTTCCTCCATTCTCATCATACTCACATGGCTTAACCACACCGTGATTAAATACCAACTATCTGCTGATTCCATACCTGCATCTATTTTGTTGAATAGAAAATAGAAAAAAGAATTGGAGATAGCAGTAGGGCAGTTCTTTCAAAGTGTTTCACTGTAAAGGTAAGAAAAGATGGGCAACAGCTTAAGGGAGAAATTGGAAAAGAAAACAATTTTCTTAAGATGGGGAAGATAACAGCACTGGTATGTTTATATGCTGGTGGGCATGATGCAGTAAAGAAAATAACTGATGATACAGAAGAGGGAGGGGCTCCCGTTTTTTAAGAGGGTAGTGAAAATAGAATCAAGTGCACCACTGAAGGGGTTGATCTTAGCCCTTAGCTAGAGGCACAGGCGTTCATACTAACAGAAGAAATGGTAAGAATATAAGAGGATGAGAAGAGTTAGGTATACAGAAATGGTGGTGGAAGTCTGAAGTTCAAAATTTCTCTTCCCATTCTTTCCTCATCATTTTAGTGAGGCATTCAACTTCACCATTCCACTTAAATTCCTATCGAGGTCATCAGTGACTTTGTTAAATCAAGTTCTCATCCTTCTTTTCTATCAACAGCATATGGTAGTGATTGCTTTCTCCTCCTGAAAACATTTCAAGTGAATTCAAAATGCTTTGCTTATTCTATTGATAGATGTTTCTAGTAAGTGCTTTGATAAACATTTTTATGTATGTCTTCTTGTGAACATGTTTTTGTCTAGCGCATGGGCTTTCATACTTTTCAATATGGTATACTAACATAGTTACTTAGATTATTACTACAGTAACTCCCAGTTTCTATCCCTGAATGATCCTATTAAAACAATCAAATCATGCCAAAGCTCCTACTTCAGACTTAAAACGATGTGCTTCTCCAGTTAACTATTACAAAACATGTAGATAACCAGTGGTGCAAAAGTATTAATGTAATAGGAAAAACTGCGTATGATTCAGCATGACTTCTGGGTTATACGACATCATCACCATGTTTAGCAATTATTTGTGATTACTTAAGAACATAGGTTTTTTTTTTTTTAAAGTTTTATTTATTTATGCATACAAGCACTGGGGTACAGGCCAGAGGTGTGGGGGGGGTTGTGTGTGTGTGAGAGGATTCACCACAGAGAGCAGGGAGCAGAACAGGCAGATCAACGAAGTACACTGCTGAGGGGAGCAGTGGGCACAGCAGGAGAGGTCTGCCACGCCATGTGGGTCCCCTCCCTGGCCGGCAGCAGGGATCGAACTCGTGCTGCAGTGGCTGTGGTTTGCTTCATAGTGCATTGCTTAACCCACTGCGCCACCAGGGAGGCCCTACTTAAGAACATAGTTAACAAAACTACTAGAATGGAGGGCTAGAATAACTATACTTTTAAGTGATCTTACACAATAATTCTCCCATGCCTCTAAAAGCACACAAGATTGCTTGTTGCTAACAAAATTGGGATCATCTAAATTGAGTCTAACTGGTTAATTCTAATTATTTTCACCATTAAAATAATAGCATACAAGAGTCCACACTTCCTGTGGAAATACTTTCCAACCTAACCACACTTTCAGGTAATTATTCTGTAGCTTTACTACTACCACAATGTTAGGCATCTTCCACGTACCTCTTACTAGTCTCTCAGCCCAGCGCACTCCTCTTTAACATCTTACATGTTCGAAGTCCACATTTGTTTCCTAACCTACCATTTCAATTCCCTACACAAGAACCTTCAATGGCTCCTGTAACAAACACACACTCTTCCCTGTCACAGTACATAATACTCTAAAATTGTCTGTTTCTTACTCTGTAAACTTTGAAGCAAGGATTGAATCTTCTTAATCTCTATACTCACCAGCACAATTAAAACCCTCTATCAACAAAAAGTACCTCCCATTCCTTCAGTTTCCTCCCTGGGAGGAAGACAAAATGGACTAGTCAATGTTGTCAATACATACATGCTATTCCAACCAGTCTGGTACCTTTTTATAGTTCTCCTACATTAAGTTCTTTCTTATTCTAGTCTGCGTCATCCTTTTACCATCTTCCCCACTTAGGTTCTTCTCTATGTAATCAAAGAAGACAAACCTAAAATTGCAGAACCACCTCAGGAAAGATTAAAAAAACAAGCAAACAAAGCTTAAATACCCAACTTTAATACTATTGCTTAAACTAGTTAATGGTAATATGCACATGTTAACAAAATAGTTAAAAGTAAGTCTCTCCTTTTTGAAGACAATTATGACCTTGGGGATCATAAATGATAGCTGAGCAAAACACAAAAACATACATCATTAAGACAGGACGGTAAACGGCTATATAAATTAAACATTGCGCTTTTAAAAAACATCATAAATCAAAAGGTAAGTCACAGTCTAGATTAGTGTCTAGAATATTTAAAGAACAGATCAGTAAGCAAATAAAAACTAAAGCATTAGGCAGAAAAATGAAGTCAAATGTACAAAGGGAGTAATCAAGAAAGTGAAAATACTACAGTCATAATAAAATATTACTTTCATTTCATTTTGGCAGAATGTTAAGAAGTCTGGAAATTTCAAGTTGGTAAGAATATAGAAAAGCGGTAAGACTTGTTTCCTACTGGTATAAATCACCACAACCATTTTGGAAAGTGGGTTAGCAAAATCTAACAAAGTTAAAGATTTACTTATGCATACAAAAGCTCCCCAGCCCAGAGGCAAGGGGAGCAGGGGGTAGTGGGTGAGAGGATTCATCAGAGACAGAGTGGGAAGCAGAATAGACAGATCTACTAAAATACACTGCTGAGAGGAGTAGCAAGCAAGGCAGAAGAGGTCTACTGCGCCATGTGTGTCCCCTCCATGGCCAGAGAGTGAACTTGCGCCACAGTGGCTGCGGAAGCCCCACCAGTGCAGCACTCAACCCCTTGCACCATCAGGGAGGCCCAAAGATTTATATTATTTTTAATAAAATTTTCATTTCTGGGGTTAGTAGAAATGTTTATGGGTCCTGATGAGAATTTACTACTTCTTATAAGCTAATGAAAAGTGTGACTGCTACTTTAACAGAGAAAAGCACACTTATGCAGAAGAATGTTCACTGCAGCATTGCTTTAACGAATAGCTCAATGCATTTTAGCTTCTGTCAAGAGAATGTATCAGTGTATTACAGAGCTGCTTGTATCAACATGGATAAAAAGTGCAAAGTAAGAAAAGCAGCAGCAGGAGTCAATTAATAAAAGTTTTAAAGCATGCAACATAATATACCATTCATAGAGTACATGCATATGTAGCAAAAATACACATACAGTTATGATAAAGACCAAACTGGAGATGGTGATTACCACTGAAAGAGGAAAGGGACTGGGATCAGAGATTACAAAGGGAGTTTCAGTGTTATTCCATGATTTTATTTCTTAGCTACATGTGAATATATGCAAATGTGTTATTAACAAATCATTTTAATATTGCAAGAATGTCAGAACACAAATTATTTAGGAGATGGTAACCCCCTTTACCTGCAGAGCTTTTAAGCAATTAATAAAATTCTTTGAAACTCTTAAGATATACAGCCCAGTCTACTGTTCCTCAAATAAAAATATCACTTTGGAGGGATGTACTGATTTTCTGATGGGCCATAACAATGTATTACGAACTTACTGTTACACAGTTCTGGAGGCCAGAAGTACCACATCAAGTTGCCCACAGGGGTGTTACTGCCTTCTAAAGGTACCAGGTATCTATCCCAGATCCCTCTCCTAACTTCTGGCAGCCTCAGGCATTTCTTGGCTTGTAGATTCATCACTACACTACTCTGTCTTCACATGGCCTTCTCTCTGCCCTTGTCTGTCTGTCAAAATTCTCTTCTTTTATGGACAACTGTATATTGGATTTAGGGTCCATCCTAATAACTTCATTTTAACTCAAGCCCACATTTCCAAATAAGGTCACATTCTGAGGTTCTAAGAGTTAGGACTTCACATCTTTCTCAGGAGACAAAAATTTCAACCCATAAACAGAAAAAAAAAGCCCTCAGTGACCCTCCTGACCTGTCCCCTCCTTCTCCCTGAGATAACTATTACCACTTCCTTTATGTCCTTCCAAGACATTCTGTGTATACATAAGCATTTATAATCCACATTGTAACCTCTAGCCCATTTCCCTCATAAATATCTTTGCAACCTCCCCTCTCCCTATCTCACTTAATGTATCTTGGGGCAAATTCAGTATTGGTAAGCATATAACTACCGAATTCTTTTTAATTATAAAGTTTTCTATTGTACAGGTGTAAAAAAATTGGCCAAGATCTAATTATACAGTGAGGTCATTCTCAGCATTCTGATTTTATAAATTAGGTTGCAATTAACATCCTTGCATATGACCTCTCCTAATGTGCAGATTTATCTAAAGGAAAATTCCTTTAAGTTAAAAGTCAAATATGTGCATTTTAAATTTTGATAGAGTATGTTGCTCAGTTTCCGTAATGAAAAAGGAAAACCTTTCTTAATATAATTTTTATTATACAGAATCCCAACTGTCTCATACAGGTCTTTGTGATGACCCAGAGACATTGGGGCAATTAAGAAAACAGTTTAACAGCAGCAGAGGAATCATACCACCCAATATAAACCATTCCTGTTTTCCTACCCATTTTAGAAGCTGGTTTATTCCCGCTTTCTGGTCTATTTTGTGAGCTACCAGATAGCCTTCTAAGTAATTGTTTCTGTTGAAGTTAGTCAGATTTTAATTTATTTACAATAAAAATTTTGGACTGATAACTTTTGCCATACTTTCATGAACTCACCTACAAAGGCTGAGACTACTGTACTGGGGAGAAGTATAATATAGGCATACCTCAAGATATAGTGCAGATTTTAGTGCAGATTTGATTCCAGATCACTGTAATAAAGTGAACATCACAGAGCAAAGTGAGTCACATGAATTTTGCTTTTGTTTCCCAGGGCAGCCACCCTTATAATACTTTAATCTATTAAATGTGCAGTAGCATTGTCTAAAAAACAATTTACATATCTTAATTAAATGTCACAGAGACAGAAACTGAGCATATGCTTTTAGAAAACTGATACCTATACACTTGAATTTGATGCAAGATTGCCACAAACCTCCAAATCTTAAAAAACACAGTATCTATGAAATGTAGTAAGGCAAAGTACAACAAAAAGTATAAATATACCTGTATTTGCTTTCATTAGTAATTCCGTCAGTTATCTGCTAACTTGTAGCTATTTACCCCTGCTAGTGCTGTGCCTCACAGAACCACTTTTTTCTCCTATCTGCTGCCTGCCTAGAAACCAGGCAATCAAGTCCACTGCACAGGTTTGTAGAGCAAGAGTACAGACTTGAGTGAACACCTGAAGATACTGTGAGAAAAAATGTAGAGGTTTCATGATGTCTATTTTAATTGCTCAGTGGAGTCAAAAGTTTCAGGCTTCTCTGATGTATTCTATGGGGTGAGTTAATGTTCTACTTGTAGCTGCTAGCTTTCTCTTATAAACGGAATTCTTATTAATTAACATTCATTGACCATTTTCTAGGTATTGTTTTAAATGCATAAGTGAGTCATATAGTAATCACTGTATCATAGTAAATATACTCATGTATTTATTCAAAAATAATCAGTTGGCCCTTACATAATTTTACTTGTCTTAACCCTAAGGTTATCTCAATTTTCTTAAAATTCTGAATAGTCACTGCTCTCCCCCCAAATTTTGATTTATCATCTGATATTATAAATTCCTCAAATTAGATATCGCTTTATTTATGTATATAGGAACAGACTTTCATGCTAGTGAAAATACATTTCAACACCTTCATGAAGATATGGCAGAAATTATACTGGAATCCTTACAAGGGATTTGCCATTCTTCAAGTATAACAATATAAAATTCATATGGAATCATAAAAGGCCCCAAATAGCCAAAGCAATCCTGAAATAAAGAAAAATAGAAGGGCCTCCCTGATGGCGCAGTGGGTTAAGCAACGCACTATGAAGCAAATCGCAGCCACTGCAGCACGAGTTCGATCCCTGCTGCTGGCCGGGGTGGGGGGGGGGACCCACATGGCACGGCGGCAGACCTCTCCTCCTGTGCCCGCTGCTCCCCTCAGCAGTGTACTTCCATTGATCTGCCTGTTCTGCTCCCCGCTCTCTGTGGTGAATCCTCTCACCCCCCCACACACACCTCTGGCCTGTACCCCAGTGCTTGTATGCAAAAATAAATAAATCTTAAAAAAAAAAATAGAAGTATAGCACTCTTTGACTTCAAACTATGTTGCAGAGAAACTGTTAAAAAAACAGATTAATATTTTATTAGACTGATGGTCTAGAATAGAAAGCCCAGAAATAAACCCACATATACAGGGACAGTTAAATTTTGACAAAGGGGGGCCTCCCCAGTGGCACAGTGGGTTAAGCAACGCACTGTGGGGCAAACCACAGCCGCCGCCGCAGCACGAGTTCAATCCCTGCCTCCAGCAGGGGGGTGGCCCACATGGTGCAGCAGACCTTCCTTGTGTGCCTGCTGCTCCCCTCAGCAGTGTGTTTCAGTCCATCTACCTATTCTGCTCCTCACTCTGTTTCTGGTGAATCCTCTCACCACCCCCTTGCACTTCTGTATCCCAGTTCTTGCATGCATAAGTTAAATCTTTAAAACAAATAATAAAAAAATAAACAAATAGGACTACATCAGACTAAAAAGCTTTTGTACCTCAAAAGAAACCAGCATAAAAACAGAAAACAAAAAGGCAAACTACAGACTGGGACAAGAGAATTTGCTATCACAGGTCTGGGAAGGGGTCTATTTTTGGAAAACTCATACAGTTCAAGAACAAAAACTTAATGAAAATATGGGCAAAAGACCTAGACATTTCTCCAAAGAGGACATTCAGTTACTCTACCGGCACATGAAAAAATGCTCAACATCACTACTTATAAAGGAAATGTAAATCAAAAGAATATCACCTCACACCTGTGAGAATGACTAGACGTGAAAAGGAACACTTCCACTGTTGGTGGGAATGTAATTGGTACAGCTTCTATGGAAAATGATAGAGATTCAAAATGGATTAAAGACTCTGACATAAAACCTAAAATGCAGGAGTTATGTTTCAGTGCTATCAAGCTATCCCCAGTCAGGAAGCCAACCCATGGCGGACCTCTCCTGTCTTATCCATTATTCCCTTTGGCAGTGTTATTTCAATACATCTGCCTGTTCTGTTCCCCACTCTGTCTCTGGTAAATCCACTCACCATCCCTGTACCTCTGGCCTATGCCCCTGCTGTGGTATGCATAGATAAATCTTAAAAGAAAAAAAAAGTGGGTGCCTCCCGGGTAACCTAGGGATTAAGTCTCAGTACTATCACTGCTAAGGCCAGAGATCAATCCTGACCAGGGAGGTGACCCACATATGGTACAACACACCTCTCCTGTATCACCTGCTGGCTCCTCTTAGCAGTATATTTCAGTCAGTCTGCCTGTTCTGCTCCCTACTCCGTCTCTGGTGAATCTTCTCACCTCCTGTACCTCTGGCCTACACTCATTTCTTCTATGCAAAACAAAAATATAAAAAATAAAAATGTGGAGAAACCCCTTTCTCCACATCTTAGCAACCAAGATGGTGCCAGAAGCAAATAAGGAAGCCCTAGACATTCCCAAAGCAAAAGACAGAGCTTTTAAGACCAAGAATGCAGGGCTGAAAGGTATCCACAACCACAAGATAAAGATTCACTAATCATTCACCTTCCAGAGGTCCAAGACACTGACACTGACACTGAAAAGCCAATCCAAAGTCCTCAGAAGAGAGTTCCCAGGAGACTCTAACTTGGCCACTATACATCATCAAGAGTCCTCTGACGACAGAATCAGCCATAAAGAAGACAGAAAATAACAACACACCTGCGTTTATTGTAGATGTCCAGGTCAATGAACACCATATCAAACAGGCTGTGAAGAAGCTCTACACTGACATGGCCAAGGTCACCAGCCTAATCAGACCTGATGGAGAAAAGGTGGCATTATGTTTGCTTGGCTGCTGACTATGATGCTTTCAATTTTTCCAACAAATCTTGGGATCATCTAAACTAAATCCACCTGGGTAATTCCAAATAAAATATTTTTCACATTAAAAAATTTTGGCAAAAAAAAACCATGTGATTCAGCAGTATCACTGCTAGGTTCTTATCCAAAGAATATGAAAACACTACACAAAAAGATTTTGCATTCCTTTGTTCACAGCAGCTTTATTCACAATAGCCAAGTCAAGGAACCAACCTAAATGCCCAACGACAGATAAAGAATATGTAGAATATATACTCAGCAGAATACTACTCAGGTATTAACAATGAAATAGTGCCTTTCGAAAGAACATGAAGGGATTTTGATGTGACTGTGCTAAGTGAAATAAGTCAGAAAGTCAAAGACATCTTACCAGACGGTTTCACTCATTTGTGGAATATAAATAGTCAAAACAAACTAACAAAGCACAGCTTGAAAAATTCTTAGACGCTGAAAAATATACTGGTTATGAGAGGAACTAGGAGAGAAGGGAGAGGGATAGGTGATAGAAGGTGGAGTTTTGGTAGAAGGTGAGTGAAGCATACGCACATATGGAAGTGTGAAACTACAGTCCCAAAATTATAGTTACATAAGTGACTAACAAAGCATTAAAAAAACAGTAAACAGAAAATTTGCTTACTTTCAGATGCTGGTAAATAGTAAGGCAATATGTTTTAGGTAACAGTCTTAAAAATCTTAGCTCACTATCTAACCTCAAAAATTACTTTAGCTCTCTCTGTAACTCAGTTTCCTCATTCTAAAGGAGGGTAATAAAAGTACCTATACTCCTAAGATAGTTAAGAATAGTATATGCATAAAGTATGCAAAAGAACCCAGGACAGTCACTAATACAGAGGTGGTCTCAGTAAATTTCAGTTTTCATTTCCAACTGACCCTTTCATACTTGTCTATTGCAACCAATTCAGTGTTTCTAAGTCTGTTCAGAAATAGGAAGATTAATTTTTTTTCAATTTACCATGAACAATAAGCAAACTAGAATACTGAAACATTAGTTTTAGTAATGATAAACTAAACCTTCATTGCTAATAGTCAAGAGATTCTGGGGGCCTCCCTGGTGGCGCAAGGGGTTAAGTCACAGCACTATGAAGCTATCTACTGTCAGTGCAGCACCAGATCGATTCCTGGCCAGAGAGGGGACCCTCATAGCGCAGCTGACCTCTCCTGTCTTGCCCACTGCTCCCCTCTACAATGTATTTCAGTCTATCCACCTGTTCTGTTCCCCACTCTGTCTCTGGTGACTCCTCTCACCCGCCGCACCTCTGGCCTGTACACCAGTTCCTGTACACATAAATAAATCTTTAAAAAAAGAGTCTGAATAGCTTTCCTAACTTTAAAGTCATATGTCATCCAAAGTCCAAGTACAAATCTATAGTTACAAAGCAACCCATAAATGCTCAAGTATCTATAAAAATGGAAAACTGAGAGTTGATAAGTATGTTTTAAGAAATTACTTCTGATCCAAATGGAAGCAGAAATTCCTTGCCCTACTAAATAAGTTCTGACTACACATTTTCTTATTCATGTCATGATGATGTTCTCAACAAAGTCAAACAAAGATGAGTAAGATTTTCAATTTTGCCAACAATTAAAATTCTTTTTCATTAATGGTTTTAGTCAAGAATTAGAACACAATAATATAGAAAACCTAGATTTATTTGTTAAGCTATTACAAAACAAAACAGTTATCTGAAGTACTTGGAGGACTTCATCCCAATTTCATTGTTCTGTTAAAGAAACTGACCTAAAAGGTTGAAAATAAAACAGACTGACAAAACATGGTGAAAGCAGCAAAAGCACTTGTGTTAGTGGCAGTATGTTTGGCTGGGATGTTTCCAAGGAGGCTATCTAGAGATGCCTGAATGAATTAATCTGGACCCCAAGCTAGTACAAGACCTGTGGACAATGAGCTTGGGATCTCTTTTCCTTTTTCAAGAGGTAAAGGTATCCTTAGGCCCTACAACAGGTATAACTTAGATTCAACCTCTCTCTTTCCCATCCAAACTACCTATACCCCCCAAACTATTACACATTTCACCACGTAGGCCTGTTAGGTTACAGATGATGCATACAGTAAAAGCAGGAATTACAGGGCTATTTAGAGAGTACCTAGACATAGAAAGTTTTAAGGAATAATAAACTACAAATACCCTCTTAGTTAATTCACCTTTGTTAATAAAGGTCATAATTTCTTCTGCTGGTGACAACTTGTTGTCTCAGTATATAGTCTGTCTCAAGAAAGAATTGATTCAGGTGAGTTCTGGAGAAGGGAAAAGGTTTTCATCAATACCCACACTCCACAGGAAGAGACACCAAGTTCTCCCCTACAGTTACAAGCAGAATCTGAAAGACAAAAAGGTTGACAGTGCTTATAATAATGGCCATAATTTATAGACTGCCTAGATAAGTTATATGCCCTGTCCAAAGGCATAGGCATATAGTACATGGCACAGTAGTGATTCTACTATTCATGTAGAATCACTTTACCACATCTCATACTATTAAGATACTAAATAATTTCGTCTCAGATTATAATGCTTGTTAGTAGAAAAACTGGGATGTGAACCTAAAGTTATTTTGTCCCAAATCCCATACTCTTTCCCTACATGCCACCTCGGTCAAACACTAGGCAATGAAGAGTCCTAGTTCCACTGTATTGAGCTGTCTAGTGGTTGCATAAACATTCTAATTATTCCTGGTATTTCTTAAAGGAAAATAGAATTTTAAGTGATTAGAAGTTTAGAAACAGAGCCTCCCTGGTGGCACAAGGGGTTAATAAGCACCACACTATGAAGCCTCTGCAGCCACTGCAGCATGAGTTCGATTCCCGGTCAGAAAGGTAACCCACATGGAGCACCAGACCTCTCCTGCTGCCTGCCCCTTAGTAGTGTATTTTAGTCAATCTGCCTGTTCTGCTCCCCACTCTGTCTCTGTAAATCCTCTCATCCCCACACCTCTGGACTGTCCCCCAATTCTTGTATGGATAAATTTTTTTTTAAAAAAAGTTTAGAAACATTGTTTGGAATTCAGATCAATTATTTAGATGAAGCGTTTATATAAACTTTATGAATAAAATATGTCTTGAGCTGTAACAAAATAGAATACAAAGCCTCAGCTCATTAGAAAGTCTGTGACTATTTCATGGTTATCTCACCACAAAATTATATTACAAAGAGTCCTAAGAATTCCTGCCAGGGAATTGCAGTAACATCCCATTTGTATAACCATTAGTGACATACAAAATGAGTTTCCATAATCCTCATTAATAGAGTGGTTGTGTTCTCTAAACAGTCTTTTTCAAGAATATTGTGAAAGCCAGAAGAGCAAAACATGTTTTCTAGTTTCAATAAAAGTTACTGAGTTCACTGAAGTGAAAAAAATCAAAAAGCTATGAAGACCGTGACATGAATGTGAGAAATAAGGAAGATTAAAACTGGTACCAAAAGATTTCCTAGGAAGTAGAATGAAGTACTGACATCTGAAAATTAAACTTAGCAGAACTCTAGTGATATGTAAACAGATGAGGCTTATTAGCTAACTACAAAAAAGACATTGACTTTACATATGGTTCCCATGACAGAAGTTATGTTGTGAATAAAATATTAAGTATTTAAGGGAAAAGTTATAAATCACAGAACTCTAAGAAATTACTTTCTGATTACTTCTGCAGGCAGAATCAGAGAGAGAGCCATCATCACAATTCATGGGTAGTGTAAGAAACAATATTTTTTACTCAATAATTCAAAAGGTAAATGAAACTTGGAATAATGAGGAATAGTACAATCTGCCTGCATGAATAATAATGGTAAAAGAGTCAAGACAAAAACATATAAATCTTGCCATGCTATTACTATGAGTTTTGATAAAATCAAGGACTTAGATAGAAGCAGCGTCTCTCCTTTGTTTTTCAGAGAACATGTTAAAAGCTTCAAGCATCACAAGTGGAAAAGACTCAAAGCAGACCAGGCCATGATTCGGGTTCTGCTGCACTTGCTTGAATCAACCAAGAAGGCATCTGTTTCTGAATAAAAGACTAGTAACATTCTCTTCATTTCACTAAAGATGAACACATCTTATAAGCCACATACTCACAATGCTTAGTGCAGTGTTTACTGAGTAATATTAGCCTGAATATCACCATCTCCATGCTTGCAAACCTTGATTTCTGGGGGGGGATCACCTAAATTTAAATATTGAAAATATTTATAATTGGAGCCTCCCTGGTGACGCAGTGGGTTAAGCAACACGCTATGAAGCAAACCACAGTCACCACAGCATGAGTTCGATCCCTGCCGCCCGCCAGGGAGGTGGCCCACACGGCGCAGCAGACCTCTCCTGACTCGCCTGCTGCTCCCTTCAGCAGTGTGTTTCAGTCAGTCTGCCTGTTCTGCTCCCCGCTCTGTCTGGTGAATCCTCTCACCACCCGCACCTCTGGCTTGTATGCATAAATAAATCATTAAAAATATATATATATTTATAATTAACATTTCTAAACTGTTAACTATCTAGAACTCTCCTGAATTATGAAAATAAAAATCATTTCACATAATTTTCTTTTTTTAAAAAAAGATTTATTTATGCATACAAAAACTGGGGTACACGCCAGAGGTGTAGGGAGTAAAAAGGATTCACCAGAAACAGACAGGGGAGCAGAACAGACATATCTACTGAAATACACTGCTGAGGGGGACCCTCCCTGGCCAGGGATCAAACTCACGCTGCAGTGTCTCCAGGGAGGCCCCCATTTCATATAATTTTCATGTTTAGTGACAAAAGAGAAAATAACCCTCTCACCTCAAAGCAGCGTAAGTCATTTTCAGTGGTCAACATCTGCATCCTCAAACTGTCCAGCAACTGTTGGTGCAGTATCCACCTCCATTCCATCTGCAGGCAAAATGAACAGCTGAGTAACAATCTATTAAGTACACCAGAAAGCTAGACTGAACTTTTATTTCCACTTAGACAGATAGTGCTCCTTGTCGGTAACAGTTGCTACTTCTTTCACCGTTGAAAATTAAATTATCAAGGAACAAACTGACAATGGAAATGCTATTTGTGGATTTAGGCCAAGTTAAAATTAATTTATACATATTACTTTGCAAATTTTTCAACTTTAATACTGAAAGAGCATTAGGCAGGAACTTTCAAATGCAGTATCAGTTGTTCACTCCTCACAGAGCTCTGCAAAGGTATTTACTCTGTGACTTACTTTTTTCTTTAAAGATATGAAGTCTTATTATTGCAAAGCTTACAATATAATTCAGTAGAAAAGACAAAAGCAGAGCTGGGTCCTTGCTTATCTTTCATTTTTTTTTCTCATCTCATTTAAAAAGTGGGGATCAGGAGAAAACCCTATGGAAGCTGCCTACAGCTGCCTTCTCTACTTCATCTCTCTACTCCTCAATTCTTCAGTCCCCTATATACTAGCTTCTTTATGCAGGCTCTTGTCACTCCATCACCTGGACATGTTACATACAACAGGACATGCAAATACAACACCTATCAAAATTTAACTCATCTTTCCATGTAGAAAACTCTTCCTGTCCAGTTAATGCTGTAGTATACTTCTTACCTGCGCAATTCAGAAACTCCTAGCATGTCTCTAATGTCTGCTGCTTCTATCTCCTAAAAAATCTCTCAAATCTGGGGCCTCCCTGGTGGCGCAGTGAGTTGAGCGCCGCATTGTGAAGCAACCGCAGCACAGCAGCGCCAGTCTGACCCCCAGCCAGGGAGGGGACCCACATGGCGCAGCAATTCTCTCCCGTCTCGCCCCACTGCTCCCCGCTCTGTCTCTGGTGAATCCTCTCCCCTCCCACGACTTTAGCCTGTACCCCAGTTCTTGAATACGTAAATAAATAAAATCTTTTTTAAAAAAACTCTCGGGACCTCCCTGGTGGCACAGTGGGCTGAGCGCTGCACTGTGAAGCATCCACAGCACAGCTGTACCAGTTCGATCCCTGGCAAGGGAGGGGACCCACATGGCCTGGCAGACCTCTCCTGCCTCACCCGCTGCTCCCCTCATCAGTGTATTTCAGTCCATCTGCCTGTTCTGCTTCCCATTCTGTCTCCGGTGGATCCTCTCACCCCCCACATCTCTGGCCTGTACCCCAGTTCTTGTATGCATAATTAAAAATAAAAAAGAAACCTCCAATCTGTTGAGTTTTTTGACACTGTCAAAACCTAATTAAGATGACTACTTCCAAACTAATTTAAAACATAAGTTGCTTAACAGTATTTGTTCTCTTCTCCACTTATTTACCTCTCCAAGTAATTTTCCAAATTGTAACCAGGTTCATCTTCTGAAATACTAATCAAAATAAATTTCTTCAATAGCTTCCAACTAACCTAAGTTGAAATTCTTTAACACAGCTTTCCACTTCCTTTAAGATACAGTCCAGTTCACTGCACCACCTTTATCAGTTGCTAAAATAACTACTTCACACTCAAGAGTTCCAAACATAATAAACTATGTTCAGTTCCCTAAAGCTGAATGGTCTCTTGAGTCTCTGCACATGGCTGACCCCTTACCTGCTTCTCGTCCAACACGTATGCAATTCCCCCTCACCTGGGTCTTTCAAATCTTGGCTCTGTCATCTTTCAAATGTTGGCTCTGTCAATTATTCCGTGAAATTCGAATTTTTCCCTAACTATCCAGATTGTGTTAAGGACCCAGCCTCTGAATCCACAGCTTCTCAAGGTTCCCCTATACCTCAATGCTGTATCACAATGTACTATAATTTCTTTTTCTCTACTAGAACTATCATTGATATGAAGATAGCAACTTTATCAAGCACTGTTATGTACCTGGCACAAAGGCTCAATAAACACCTCTTAAATTAGCACACGGCACTGATATGCCACTTGTTGGTAAATGTCAAAATGACTGAAATTTACTAAGGCAAACCTCAGGTATTCTAACCAAACACACAGAAACATAACTACCTTATATACCTTAAATGTATACAATTTTTATTTTAAGAATTTGCAAAATGAAGTCAAATTTTAGAATGAACAGGGTTAAACAAAATAAATAGCAAAAAAAAGTGATGTGGGTATTCAGGACTTCAGAGGATGGGAAAATTATACAGGCTAAAGTTTTACAGAGCAACAACATTCATATGCTAATGAGTTTAGAAATAAAAGTCAAAAAGTCTCATTTGAGCAAAAAGTATGTGTGATCTTGAAATCATGTGCTATATAAAGCATTAAAGAAGGAATTTTACAATTTTAAAAAAACCTTTAGTGATAAGAAAATTTTCAAAGTTCATGGATACTCTCCAGTCAACCACTGTAATTAAAAAAAGGTATTATCTTGAATTCTTCCAGGTAAAACTTCGGGAGAGCATTTCTGTCATCTTACTATAAGGCCCGTGTCAAAGGTTCATCACTAGAGCTTAAAATGGAAGATATAAGGAATAATAGTTTGACTCAAAGTCTAAACAACTTCAAGTAGATATTGATCATAGTGTTGAGACAAACTGAAATTTACCAATAGAAGAAAAACTATTCTAACACTAAAAATTAGAAATCTTAAGACTATGTAGCAACATAAAATACTGATTCATATTAAATACATGTAAAATGTAAGAAGAGCTTATAATAGTACCTGGTAGATTATTTTTGCCTAATAGCTCGTTTAATCCTCTCACCACTTATTAGCTATTTGATCTCAAACATGTGACCTTCTGTGGCTTCAGTTTTCATTTGTAAAACAGGGATCATAATCAATGGTAGGTGCAATGGTAAAAGAACCTATCACATTGGGTTCTTGAAATGATTTAATGAATGAATATGCGCAGTGTGTTTATATCAGCGTCTGGCATATAAGAATACTATGTGTTTTATTCAAAGTACTGGTAACAAGATTGGAGACACTTGGAGCAAAGACATAGTTGGCTCTTTAGAGTTTAAATGAAGACTCTGAACTTTACATGGTAAGTATCAAGAAATCACTGAAGAACGGCCTTTTACAAGGGTGATATGGAGGGTTTTAAGAAGATCAGTATGACACAGTAAGCTGGAAAAAGGGATGATCAAGGAAAAAAATTTACCACTGTAAATTCAGTATGAGAAGAAAAAAGGCCTAGGAGGATAGCAATAGTAAAAGCAGGGAAATATAGAAGTCATTTAAAGAAAAAAAAATTCCATGAACTAAGTACTGGCCTAGCTAAAGACACTAACAGTAAAGACTAAGTCAAAGAATACTTCAAGATTCTCACTGAAATAAGATACAAAGAAAAAGGAAACAATCTAACAAGGAAAAATATTTATAAAGGTGCTTACAAATGAGACAACTGAACACTTCAAGTCACAACTTAAGGTCTACAGGTTTGTCATGAGAGCAAAGCCCAAGTTTCAAGAGTATTTCTAAACCTTTAAACCAATTATGCTAGTTTTGCATAGAATCATGTAGGAATTCATCTGAAATAAAATAACAGCAACATTAATATGTGTAAACACATACATAAACAGAACACAGAAAGATATGCAAGAAAAAACTCAATAGCAAATATTGTCTCAGTTTATACCTGAATTTCCATTTCTTTTTTTCTGTGTCCATTTAAAAGTTTTTGGACTGGGGACCTCCCTGGTGGCACAATGGGTTAAACACTGCACTATGAAGCAAATGCCACTGCAGCACAAGTTCAATCCCTGCTGCCAGTCAGGGAGGGGAACCACATGGCGCAGCAGACCTCTCCTGCCTCGCCCACTGCTCCCCTCAGCAGTGTATTTCAGTTAATCTGCCTGTTCTGCTCCCCATTCTGTCTCTGGTGGGTCCTCCCACCCCACCCCACCCCCACACCTCTGGCCTATACCCCAGTTCTTGTATATATAAACAAATTTTTAAAAATAAATAGAAGATTTTGGACTGAACACAGACTATTTTTGTAGTATGGGTAAAAAGCCTGAAAGAATGACATAAGAATTCTCATCCTATATAATTTTATATTTGCTTCCCAAACAATAATTAATTATGAGCTTTCTCTGAAGTTTTAGAATCTCTAAAACCTGTACATTTCTTCGTAACTACTCGTGTTGCCCAATGATCAACTGACTATTCATACTGAAGAGAAAGGAGAATACTTACCTTCAAAATCTCTTAATGAATCTTCTGTCCGGACTCCAGCCATGTTATACTGGCTGCTTACAGACTGAGAAAGCATTCCTTCTAATCTCTCCAATGTGGCTTGGCCTTCTGCTGTTAAATGGGATAATCCTTCTTCATAGGTGTAAAATGTAGGGATGTCCCCCTGCCCTTGTTCTAAACAAATGAAAAGCTTTTAAGCTATTATAAAATAATTGTGGGGGGGGAATGAATAATCAGTAATGCACTTATTCAGTATAAGGTAAGTGAAAAACAGGCTCTAGGAAAATACTTTTCAACATTTACTTAACATGCAAAGACAGGTCATACATAGATAATAATACAAAGAAAATGTCCCTATCTTCTAGGATGAGAAGAAATTCCAAGACATAATGAACCAGTAAATAGCAATTGGCAAAGAATCAAATGTACAAGGACCAGAAGGAAAACAGGGTGTTCCTATGCTCGGGGAGTCTTACAATAGTCACTTACTTATAGGTAAGTGCAAAGTAATTCGCTACTTATTTCTACTGACAAGTCTTTCCTGATTAAAAAGCATGCTCCTTTTCAAAAAACATAAATTCTGGAATATACAAACAGGATAAAATAAAAACCATTCCAAAATCTCAGCAAAGATGAGAATTTAGATGACACATTTAGATATATAAAGAGAATCTCAGGCCAGAAAGTGAGTACATATGGAAGAAAGGGCACTGGATAGCCAGACTAATGTACAAGAGATTAGTGAAAAAGAAAACAGAACAGCAGATATGCACCTCAAGCTATACAACTCCACCAGGTTAGTGACTGCATTCTGGGCTGGGGAAGCAAGGGGAAAATAATCTTAGTAAATCAAGTATGGTCCTGTGAAAATGAAATGACTTTGGCAGTGATTTACTTGAAGAAATATGTTAAATAATGAGGAGGAAGACGCAGGTCAAGGGGTGGAGGCAAAGGCTCATTCTCTAGAGGCAGCAGCTTTCACGTAAAGAGTTACCTGATTGCCTACTTGCCTATGTAACATTTTCTTTCCCTCTATTTATCTCCATATATTTTCTGCCTCCAATAATGTCTAATTTTAACCTGAAGCTTGGAAAGTCCCATAATTTTGGCTTAGACAAGAACTATGCCACTCACTTTTATTATACCATATAGCTACTTTATAGAGACATAGAGAACTATAATCCAAGCCCTTCAAATAAATGCCTAAACACACACCCACAAAGTTTAAAAATCCATTTCACTAACCATGTGCTTCTACATCATATTCTTCTCCATCATAATCATCTGAATCTTCGTCCTCAGGATCTGGATGCAAAGCTTGGCATTCACACATTGCAGTAAACAGTGCCTCCACTGGACAAAGAAATTAAACTGCAACTAGTATTTTTTTCTGGTCAATGTATAATAAAATTTAATAAAACAATCATCAGTGCAAATAAATTTAATGGGTAGACAATATTTACAAAACCTGCCAAATTCCAAGCAGTCTCAACCCCAAAAAATCCTGGATGGCAATGTGCATGTCACAAAGTAACAGAGGACCTCCCTGGTGATGCAGAGATTAAGGTCTCACTGCTATTAAGCTATTGTCAGCCACTGAAGTATGAGTTTTATCCCCAGCCAGGGAGCTAGCCGACATGGCACAGCAGACCTCTCCTGTCTGCTCTGCTCAGTAGCATATTTCAGTAAATCCACCCATTTTGCTCCCAACTCTGTCTCTAGTGAACCCTCTTACCACCCTCAACCCACCCCCTGCACGGTATGTTCTCAGTATGCACAGATAAAAATAAATCTTAATAAATAAAGAGATCATTTAAAAATAGTTTTAAGATCTCATCATGCCTCGCTGGATTTTCTGAGAGAAAGAGTTCTGGTTAGACTGATGTTATGAGGGAGAAGGCCCTCTCAGCTGATAGGGCTCTTCCCAGCAATCCTGGTATCTTCTACTATTCTGGAAATGTTTTGTCTTCTTTGATTCTATTCACTAATACTGAGTCAATCACATCAAATCAGTAATAACCAGATTCCTCCATTTATAAACATACCAAGTAACATGTCTACCATACTGTCATTACATAAACAATCTCTCATATTCATAGATACCTGGTGTTCAATAATATTACAGATGCTAAAGTGAAGAAAAAGCAATAGAATGGAAGTATGAAGGTAAAGGTAGGCATATGTGTGTCAGTGGGGGAGTGCTTGTGCATAAATGAATGAATTCCAGGACACTTACATGCTGACTTATCACTAGGCACAAATCTAAATTCAGCAATAGGTTCATCATCATCATCATCGCTGTCTTCCTCTTCTTCATCTGCAACGGATTCTTTTGATTCTTCTAGAAAAGTAGTGAAAACAACTTTTTAATGATGCTATTTATTTTTTTTAAAAGTTTAAAAGAATTTCCTAGAGGGTGGTCATTGATATATGTAAATACTGCACCTCAATTTTTACTTCTACTGTAAAAACATAGTTATTTTAGAGCCAAAAAAAAAAAAGATTTTTAGAACTAAAAAAGATAGTTCGTCTCTGGCCTATTCACTCACAGTCCTAAGAATTTCAAGACTCACAAAGTCATGGTGAGGGTAAGAAAACAGTCAACTGGCATCTGCTTCTTTCACCTTTCACTTTGAAAACAGAGTATTCAGCAGCAGTTTGCAAACCACTGTTGTGATACATGAGAAACAACAGATGAGAAAACTAAGGCCATAAAAACTAAGTATACCAACAAATAAATTTAACCAAGTTTATGGAAAAGGAAAAAAATACAGTATTCCATAAAGAACACTAATACAGGCTGCTGGCAGGAGTGGAAACTTCTACAACCACTACGGAGAAGTACATATCCTACTACCCAGCATTCCTCACCGAACTTTATATTCTGTACACAGGAGTCTGCACATTAAAGTACCACGTATACTAGTGAAAAGGGAGGAAAGAAGGGAAAAGGAGTAACCTATAGTGTGGTCATATTGTTTTATAAATACACAGCAGCTAAACATGAACAAATATCATTTATATGTATCAAACACAGATTTAAAAGTATAATTTAATGAAAATGCCAACTGCAGAATATACCACTTAAAACCACTTATAAACAAAACAAAACCACTGTACTCATTATGGTATATATATTTTCAGTTATCTAAAAGGATAGGTAGGAAGGATACAAACCATCTTTAGGATAATGTTTAACTTTGGAGAAAAACATAGGGAAATGAAATGGGGAGAGAGTACAAAAAATAATACAGCTTTCTCTCTTTTTTTTTTTTTTAAAGATTTATTTATTTATGCATACAAGCACTGGGGCACAGGCCAGAGGTGGGGGGTGAGAGGATTCACCACAGAGAGCGGGGA
>JAGFMF010012144.1:3981068-3991177 GCA_019455555.1 Galemys pyrenaicus | reverse complement strand
CTGCTCTCTGTGGTGAATCCTCTCACCCCCCACACCTCTGGCCTGTACCCCAGTGCTTGTATGCATAAATAAATAAATCTTTAAAAAAAAAAAAAAGGTTCAGGGTGTAAAAAATTTTAACAGATGAGAAAAAAAGTTCTCAATAAAATCTTAGCAAACCAAATTCAACAACAGGTAGGATTTATTCCAGAGACACAGATGGTTCAACGTCCAACATTTGTTCAATTTTCAACCACATCAACAAAAGGAAAGCTAAAAATTATGATCAAGTTAAAAAAAAAAGCTACTAAATCAAAACACAAAAATTAGTTGCATTCCTACATGCAAAAAGTGAACTAGAAAAACTTTTAGAAATCGTATTTCCTATCACATCAAGAATACAAAAAAAAAAAACTAACAAAGGATGTGAAAGACTTGTACAATAAAAATTGTATGACACTGTTAAAAGAAACAGAAGACAAAGAAATGGAAAGATACTCCCTGCTCAATGACAGGAAGACTAAACATTGTGAAATGGCCATCTTACCCAAAGCAACTACAAATACACTGTACTCCCTATGAAAATGTCAGTAACATTCTTCAAAGAGGAATATTCTGAAATGCATATGGAACCACAAAAGACCCCAAATAGCCAAAACAATCCTGACAAAAAAAAGAACAGGGTATCACATTTCAAAACTTCAAACTATACTAGAAAATCAGTCTCAAAATACTATGGTGGGGGGATAAAACTGAGAGCCCAGAAATAAACGCACACTCTTTTTGAACAGTTAATATATAACAAAGGTGCCAAGAGTAGAGAATGGAGGAAGTAAAGTCTTCAATAAATGATGCTGGAAAAAGTGGACAGCAACATCCAATAGAATGAAACTAGACCTTTATCTCATACCACACATAAAAATGAACTCAAAATGGATTAAACACTTGGCTATCAAATGGAGACTATAAAATACATAGAAGAAAATATAGTCAAAACACTCTACAATGATATCTTTGGGAATACACTCCAATAGCAAGGGAAACAAAAGCAAAAATAACTGTGACTGATCAAACTAAAGTTTCTGCACACTGAAAGGAACTATTAGAAACAATAGCTGTGTGATATACACAGTTACTAAGGTGAGAAAATGTACATCTGAAATCTGTACAGTGTTATAAACGAATTATTACCTCAATTAAAAAAAGAAAAAAAATTAAATGTTTCATTTTGTATTCAAAGGACTGATATTCAAGAACCCATATAACTCAACAAAAAGAAAACAAATAACCCAGTGAAAAACCTATTTAGCAGAAGAGGTAAAAAGAAACTTCTTCAAAAAAAATTTAGATGGCCAACAGTCATCTTACTTACTGTCACTGAGAATGGCCTATCATCAAAAAGACCAGAAATAAGTGTTGGAGAGGGTGTGGAGAATATAGACTGGGTCCAGCCCCTATGGAAATCAATATGGCAGGTTCTCAAAATATTAAAAGTAGATCTACCATATGATCTAGCAATTCCAGTCCTAAGTATCCAAAGAATGCAAAAACACAATTTGAAGGGATATATGCACTTCTATGTTCATTGCAGCACTAGTTACAATAGCCAAGTTCAGAAACATAGTCAAGGACAGTGAGTAAATGAAGATGTGGTATACATACATAATGGAATATAACTTAGCTATTAAAAACAAACAAACAAACATGAATGGGAGTGGAGGGGATAACAATACGTGAAATAAGTCAAGAGGAGAAACATAAATACCAAATGGTTTCACTTACATGTGGAATACCGAGAAACAGGTCAGAAAAAAAATCAAACCAATTAACAAACCCTAGAAATCTGACTATAGAATGGAAGCCACAGGGACTCACTGGTGGCGCAACTGGTTGAACACCACACTGTGAAGCACCAGACCTCTCCTGCCTAACCTGCCGCTCCCCTCAGCAGTGTATTTCAGTCAATCTGCCTGTTCTGCTCCCCACTCTATCTCTGGTGAATCCTCTCACCGCCCACGACTCTGACCTGTGCCCCAGCATAAATAAATAAACCTTTAAAAAAAAAAAAAAGGAATTGAAGCTACAAAATAGTAAGGGGATGTGGGGAGAATAAAGTGGGGAGACAGCACAAGAAAACATGGTGGAAGACTATGGGTGCCTGCTGGTAGATGTGGTATGGTGACAAGCATGTGAGGTGTGATGTTAGGCCTCTGAAATGACATAGTGTTGTAAACCAATGTCACCTCAATTAAATAGAAATAATTAAAAGTCAATAAATTAAAATTCAAAAAGTTAGAAATATAAATCCACAGTAATGGAGTAAGTACAAATATACAGAAAATAAAAGGCAGTATCCCAATTATTTCACTGTTAAAATTTTGCTTAATAAACTATTACCCAAAGTAGGTCAATGGCTTGACTATTACATCAATTATAATCAAAGACCAATTTTTAAAATACACAACCAAAGGAAGCTCAAGATTAAAATACAGTATACATACTGGAGCCTCCCTAGTGGCACAAGGGGTTAAACACCACACTATGAAGCATCCTCAGCCACTGCAGCAGGTCAGGGAGGTGACCCACATGGTGCAGCAGATCACTCCACCTTGCCCACTGCTCCCCTCAGCAGTTACTTCAGTCAGTCTGCCTGTCCTGTTTCCCACTCTGTCTCTGGTGAATCCTCTTACCCTCCACACCTCTGGCTGGTACCCCAGGTCTTGTACGCATAAATAAATAAATCTTTTTAAAAAATACACCATACGTACCTCCAAATTTGGCATTTACCATGACATATAAATGCTCTCGTGGATAGGCATTTAGGTCCCTGGACACAGCATGCAAACTAATGGTGGGATATTCCAGTGAGAATCCTAGTCCAGAGCCATCTAACCAAGACAGGCGGCTGAAAAACATGTTTTAAGTAGATTATTTTAGGAAATTAAATACCATGATGTTTATAAAAGTCCATTTTAGACATGCTTAAGCATAGGCATGCTTATAAATTCAAGTTCATTGTTTAGAATACTCCTAAAATAACTCAGAAGCAGGAATTGAATTTAAGACTAATTCTGTTATAGTCCCTTTTCTAGCCAAAAATTCAAATAAACCTGAAACACAATTTTTCTTAAGTCATATGTGTGAGTCTATGCTTTTTGTATGCTTGCTCTTATTTCGAATGTCTCCAAGTAAAGATGCTTTGCTTCACTTTTGCAAAACCTGTTCATCTGGTTAAGTCCTAGTTCTTCTGAGTCCTCTCTCCAATTAGTTCACTACATAATGATCTTTTCTTTTTATGCTCCATTCAGCACTTAAGTCTATGATAATGAATCTATGTACCCTGACAGAATGTAAGCTATCTGACAAGAGAATCTATCACATTCCTTTATTTAACCTTCTTCAAAACCATAGTATTATGTTCAGCATCTAAGTATGCAATAAGTACTTGGGAAGCAAACAAATTTCCCCACTAATCCTATGTTAAATGGTATACACATGAAATCATACTCCTAAGTTAAAAAATCACATTATGGGCCTCCCTGGTGGCGCAGTGGGTTAAGCAACACACTACGAAGCAGACGCAGCCACTGCAGCACCAGTTCCATCCCTGCCGCTGGCCAGGGAGGGGACCCACATGGTGCAGCAGACCTCTCCTGCCTCACCCCGCTGCTGCCCTCGGCAGTGTGTTTCAGTCAGTCTGCCTGTTCTGCTCCCCACTCTGTCTGGTGAATCCTCTCACCTCCCTGTACTCTGTCTTGTACCCCAGCTCTTGTGTGCATGAATAAATCAATCTTTAAAAAAAAAATTTTAAATCAATATGCTGAGTTTTAAGTAGGGGGTGATTAATTTTCTTTATTTCACCCACCTAAAATTGAAAAAAATGGCAGGGGAAAAAAGTAGCTAAAGACCCCTTGAGAAACACAAAAGAGATGTTAATGCAATAAAAGTTAATGTAATATATAGTGGTGCTTAGGGCCTGAGGAAAACAGTGTAAATGCTAATGGTGATAGATTTCTTTGCGGAGGGTGATGAACATATTCTAAAATTGTGGTGAAGGTTGCACAATTCTGTAAGAAGACTAAAAATCCATGTAATCAAACACTTTAAATAGGCACTGTATGCCTGTGAATTCTCACTAGTTATTACAATTAATGCAACATGACCTCTGTATCATTCTATTTTCCAAACAATTTTAACAAGCTAGTCTGACTAAATTCTAAACATTCAAAACCTAAAACAGAACCTATGTCTCCCTTGTAGAGGAACAAAGACATTGTAGCAGTCTGAGATCACTCATACTCAAGGGGGAGGTTAAGCTTTACACCTCACTCTGCCTGAAGGAAATCAAGTCTAACAGCACAATACAAATGTGTAACACCTACCCCTCATTTATCAAAAGCAAAGGCAGAATTAGACTATGGTGAAAATTGTAGAAATCTGTAAACATACTAAGAAACAATGAATTGTACACTTTTTTAAAAAAGCAAAGCAAGAAAATATGCACTGTCATTTGGAAAGATTTCGATTCAAAATGGTACTTTAAAAAGAAATTCTGGGAAGCTTAAAGTGGTAGCAACTCTGGAACAATTTTCCAGAATGACTCATCCCATTGGTTCCAAAGGACCAGATTTTCTTCTTATAAATTAGATTATGTGTACTGTATGTGCCATTCCTGCCCACTGCTTTCCCTTGAATATAAAGATGAACTAGTACTCATGACACAGAAGTATCATCAACCCCTTATTAAAATCTTAACTATTTTAAGTAAATAAATTCCTTTTTCCCACCTCAAAAGTCCCCGGTATTATAACAATTCAGAAAGTAGCAATCCAAATTTGGGTATCCCACATATTTGAAAGATCCAAAGCCACAAAATGCTATTTAATGTTTCAATTAGGACACAGAAAAACAAATATAAAACTAGACCCAGTGCCTTCATTTTAAAAAGCACATAATTGCTGTGTAGTTCCTGACTGCTGACAGAACATAAAATGTTGCCTGGACATGACATTTCCTATGGCGGTCTTTTATACATGAAAGTAGATTATTCTTTACAAAACAGAAGCAAGTTCCACTGACAGGTAACATTTAGTCTGATCAGGTTCTGATTTTTATTTTTTCATATGTTCTAGAAGCCAAAAAGATAAAACCTAAGTAACTATTTATTTTTAAAGACTTATTTATTGGGCCTCCCTGGTGGTGCAACGGGTTAAGCACCGCACTATGATGCAAACCGCACTATGATGCAAACTGCAAACCGCAAACCGCAGTCACAGTAGCTGGATCCCCAGCCAGGGAGGGAACCCACATGACACAGCAGACCTCTCCTGCCTCTCCCGCTGCTCCTTCAGCAGTGTACTTCAGTTAATCTGCCTGTTCTGTTCCCCACTCTGGCTCTGGTGGATCCTCTCACCTCCCACATCTCTGGCCTGTACCCCAGTGCTTTGTAGGCATAAATAACAAAAAAAAAAAATATATAGAAATAAAAATAATGAAAGATTTAATTATTTATGCCTACAAGCACTGGGGTACAGGCCAGAAATGTGGAGGTGAGAAAATTCACCTAAGACAGACTGGGAAACAGAACAAGATTGACTGAAATACACTGCTGAGGGGAGCAGCAGGTGAGACAGAGAGGCCTGCTGGGCCATATGGGTTCCCTCCCTGGCCAGGGAGTGAACTCACGGGGCAGTGACTGGTGATGGCTTCACGGGGCAGTGACTGGTGATGGCTTCATAGTGCTTGGACTTAACCCCTTGCACCAACAAGGAGGCCCCCAAAACCTAATTAACTATTGCTAGTGCCAAAGAAACCAAGTTGCAAGAGGGAAAAACAAAAATTACAAATCAAGTAAGTTTGCAGAGAAATGTGTCCTTTATTACTGCAGTGGGATGAAGGTATATGGTAAGGATGACAGGAAGGTAAGAAGGGTTGTGAATTTGGGTTGGCTTAATTATTCGGCTTAAAATTAATATTGGAGTAAGACACAAAAAGCATTACTTGTAAATTTAAATTGTTTTATTTTATTTCTACCATCTGAAATATTTTGAACCATTCATGTCTGTTTCCTTCCTTATATGAAAAAAGTCAACTTCCAATGAAAACTAACCTCTGCAAATAGGTATGAGAATTCTAGATCTCTCAACAGACATCTGAGAAACTACCCCAAATCAAATTGAACTGTCCCTCTTAAACTAAAATAGTTTGCCCAAGGCCAAACAGCTATAAGCCAAGTTCATGAACGTGGCTCTCTCCTCCAGTTTAATCATTTTCCCACTCATTCCCCATCATCCACTCAGATTTAGAATTACTAGACTGTATGTGTGTACATGCGTCTTATACACACACATCCTGGCATAGCACTGTTTCTTACCATTGCCTAGTTGCATCTTTTTTCTTCTAACTGGCACGTTTCCCTTCTACCCCATTTCATTCACCTGGCTAACTGTTAATCCTTATTTATTACTTCTTGTAGGAAGTCTTTCCAGTTTGTTGAGACCTTGATTCTCCCAAGACTTGGAAATGCTAGATGGAAATTAACAAAAAGGGCAAATAGACCAAAGAAGTGAAATTACCAGTGAATAAAGGGAGATGAACAAAGGCATCTAAAGTACTGTTAAGAAGCCTCTCTGGTGGCACAAGGGGTTGAGTCAAAGCACAAGGAAGCTATTGGCAGCTACTGCAGCATGAGTTTGATCACTGACCAGGGAGGTGACCCATGTGGCCCAGAAGACCTCTCCTATCTTGCCCACTGCTCCACTCAGCAATGTATTTCAGTCTATGCGCCTGTTCTGTTCCCCACTGTCTCTGGTGACTCCTCTCACACTCCACACCTCTGGCCTGTAACCCAGTTCTTGTAGGCATAATAAATATTTTTTTAAAATACTGTTAATATTCTACTCTTAACCTAGATTGTTGATACAAAGGTACTAATTTAATTATAATTCTTTTAGTCATATTCTTTTTGTATATTTGACAAAAAATGTTTAAGAAGTTTGTTAGTGGGGGAGGGGGCTCCCTGTTGGCACAATGGGTTAAGCAACGCACTATGAAGCAAACCGCAGCCACTGCAGCACCAGTTCCATCCCTGCCGCAGGCTAGGGAGGGGACCCACATGGCGCAGCAGAGCTCTCCTGCTCACCCGCTGCTCCCCTCAGCAGTGTGTTTCAGTCAGTCTGCCTGTTCTGCTCCCCACTCTGTCTCTAGTGAATCCTCTTACCTCCCACACCTCTCACTTGTACCCCAGCTCCCATATGCATAAATAAATCAATCTTTTAAAAAAAAGTTTGTTAATGAAAAGTTGAAATAATTTTACACAGGTAATTTAAAATAAGTTTGTACTCCTTGGGTGTGACATCTACATTGTAATTATAAAGATGCTTGTTTAGAAGATACGTACTAAAGTATTTAACATATGAAATAGCATGTCTGGCAACTGTAATATAGCTTAGGAAAAAAAAGCTATTAAGGCAGCAAAATATGACTAGTTGTGAATCTTTTAAAGAGATGATGGGTATTAACAACACTTGCAACTTTCTCTAGGTTCAAATTTCCTCAAAATGGCGTTGGTGGTATAGTGGTGAGCATAGCTGTCTTCCAAATTTCCTCAAAATGAAAAAAATATAAACCTTCCCCCAAAAGGATAGATGTTACACAGAGAAGCCATGGAAAAAGGGATCTGTGCTCCACTCTCAATCAGTTAAAATAAACTGCTCTACCAAGACCACCAATATATACTTTTCAGGTTTGATTAATTTGTTGTATTTGATTGTTCCTCCCTTCTCTTTTCTCAAGTCCCTTCTTTCATAACATACCTCTTAATGTCTCCAAGGATCTATCCTTGGCCCTCTTTCTCTTCTGGGGTACCCAATTTATTCCCCTGAACACATACTAACACTTACACTAATGATTTCCAAATCTTTATCTTTAAAACCTAAGGTAGTCAGATATCCAATTTATCTACACATGTGCAAACCCATCCTCCAAACTTGCTCTCCCTCCCATGCATATTTCTTATTTCGGGTTCTGACCAAAAGCCTAAGCTTTTCAATGTTTAGGTGACCAAATGCTTAGGTTTCTCAATGTTTAGCTTTCCTCCTAAACCAAATGTTTTTAATTTTTTCTTCCTTTGGTGTCCTGCACTCTGTCGTAGGCAGAATTCTCCTCCCCCACCCCTTCATCTCCTAGTGTCAAGTCTATACCTATGTTATGTTATACATAGAAAGAAAAAAAAAAAAAAACAAGGAATTTTGCGATGTAATCAAATCAGCTGACAATTAAGATAGGGAGCTCATTCTGGATTATGTATGGGTCCAATGTAATCAAATGAGCTCTTAAAAGCAAATAAATTTTTTCGGGCTGTAGACCAAGGCGATGCAGCAGAAGGGGATGTCAAAGAAATCTGACAGACAGGAAGACTTCAGCATGTTATTGTTGGCTTGATGAATGGGACCGACCACGTGTCGAAGTAACATTAACTTCAGTTCTACAACTGCAATATTTAAGACGTTCTATTTGGGAAAAAGTACTCCGTGAGGCTAAATAAAAGGCTAAATCCTTCTAGGATGAGAAACGGGTGTCAGAAATGACAAGCATGGTCAGGTCCCTCCGGAAATAACTCCAGCAATGCGTGGGTGTGAGGGTGTTCCTCTTTCCAACCACACCTACAGATGAAAACCAATAATCCTCAACCAAACTTTCAAGATCCTACACCGTCAGCGCTGAACCTACATATCCTGCCCAGACATCAGCCCAGACATCCCGCACCTGTCACTGGAAAAGATAGGCACATCGATGGCACTAACTCAGGATCTGAAAACGCGAGACCTTGCGGAAAGAAGCAAATCAAGAACCAGATCTCTGGTAAACCAGAATGAAAAGCAAAATCCATGAGAACTCGGTCTGAAGAGAGAAAGGAAGTCTCCAGAGAACGCTAGAACAATCGAGCCTCCTCCGAGCACAGGCATCCCGTAGGCGAGGAGCACGCGCTCCCCTCCCCCACCGCCACAGCCACCGAGGCGGCGGGCTCGTCCGGCTGGTCCCCACCGCCTGCGCCAGCGGGAGGGAAGCGACGTGCTGGAGGCCAGCGCTTACGAAGAGGACGCCTACCTCTCAGCGATGTAAAGGGTACCGGTGCCGAGGCCCTTCCCATTCAGCACGGCTTCCGTGTCCGGCTGCTGCTGCCGGAGGCCCTCTGCCGACCCCGGAGGCGGGAAACTTTTGAGGAAGCTCATTGCGGCCGGCAGTCGGGGAAAACGCGGCCGGTAGGCAGCTAAAACCCAACAAACCCACCTCGTCTCGTATCGCCCCGGAAGTGGTTATATTACCCCGGAAGACCAACTTAGGCCGCACCGGAATTTGGGCGCATCTACCATAGAGACGAGACGTTCTAGGCCGAGCTCGCGGAGGCCTGAGAAGACCTGTGGAGTATGTCACGTGATACCCTTCTCCACTCCCTGAGCATTTCTAAGGCTCCAAGGGTAGAGTAAAGAAGCCGCTGCCCCAACGTCCGACTTCCCCGTAGTCACATCAACCTTGTGAGAGAAAAAGGACAGGAAAGAAAGCGTTCCCTTTTGCAATAAAAGAGGAAAACAGAGGCCGAGGCATGGAGCCCCTCGCCTGAGATAGCACAGTCAGTGGGCCATACTCATCTAGAGGTCGAAGTCAGCGTGGCACCCCGGCCTGGACATCGCGCTTATCAGCCATGCCCCAGACATCGGGCTAAGGCTTTACGACGCTCTGGCGTGCGAGCCACATATCCCCATGTCACGTGCAAGCAAACGACCCCAAAGAGGTAGTTAACTCCTGGCGATGAGCTGGCTATGTCAGTAATAATTTGGAGCACTGGATAGTAAAGAATTAGTCCGTATGATCCGGAACTCTTTTAGTACGTCTTCATTAGTCACTGAAGAATGAAGTAGTAAGAGCAGTAAAATCTTGAAATAGTCATAATAGTAATTAACGGTAAATAAGTGCTATGTGGGCCTCCGTGGTGGCGCAGTGGGTTAAGCAACGCACTATGAAGCAAATCGCAGCCACTGCAGCATGAGTTCGATCCCTGCCCCTGGCCAGGGAGGAGACCCACATGGCGCAGCAGACCTCTCCTGCTGTGCCCGCTGCTCCCCTCAGCA
>JAGFMF010012144.1:3940199-3980697 GCA_019455555.1 Galemys pyrenaicus | reverse complement strand
CGCTTTCTGTGGTGAATCCTCTCACACCCCCCCACACATCTCTGGCCTATACCCCAGTGCTTGTATGCATAAATAAATAAATCTTAAAAAAAAAAAAAAAAGAAAGACCTGAAGCATTGAACTCAAGAGCATGAGTTTAGGCATAAGTCCTGGTAGAGTTCAAGTAAATTGGTCTCTCTTCTCTTGCCTGTAAAATCAGTATGATCAATAATAGCTAGTTGTAGAAATGTTGAGGTTGGAGGACCAGCCATGTGGAGTAGTTTTATTTCTATCTTCTGAATAAAAGTGTTCAGTTTTTAAACTGTGATTGATTTACTGGTAGAAAACTGGAGGCAGGGACAGTATTAGGAAGTTGTTGCTAGGGTGGAAGTAGGGGAGTGGCAGTAAGGATGGGAAGATGTGGACAGATGCCACAGGTAACAGCTATTCCATAGTATACATCATCACAATCTGGAGATAGACTGGGGGAAAATGGTGAGCAGGTAAAGATCAGGGTAGAGGAGAGAGAAGTCAATGATTATTCCTGAATTTCCAGCCAAAGTGATTGAGCCAGGGGAATGCTGACTCATTTCTCCAGGATGAAGAATTCAGGAGGAGGAGGCCTGGAGCAGCTAATCAATATAACAAGGGAACTATTGAGTTTGGGGGTTCCCATAGGACATTATATGTGGTTGTCTTTTATGTAAAATGGCCAAAGCATTGCCCAAATTAATACAGGGAGAGAATTGGCTAGAATCTGTAATGTCATATCAACTTGACATAGTTTTCATAGTGTTGTTTTCAAATGGCAGAAAGTTTTATTCAAGTGTACAGCTGAAGAAAAATGATTCTTAGCTGTAATGAGAAATTCTTTAAACACCTGTTACAATGACAGGTTTAAGGGAGGCATTTAAACCAATGTATGCCAAAGGAAACAGGCACATCACAGAGAAGTTAAAGGCAGAATTTGTTCCTTCCGCTTCTTCTATGAGTTCTTACATGAATTCCTATGAGCAACAAAAATAGTAAGCACTTAATAAAATTCACATTAATAGTGTCTTACTTTTAAAAACAGTGCTTTTTTTCACCCATTGTCTCCTTTGATTGCAATAATTCTGTGAGGTAGGAATAGTGGGTGTTCTTATGCTCACTTTACAGATAAGAAAACTGAAGACCAGTCCCCTTAAATTCATCTATTAAAACCCTTATTCCCACTGTGATGTTATTTGGAGGGAGGGGCCTTTGGGGAGGGAGGTGGTCATGTGAGTAAGGCCCTAATGATGGCATCAATGGCTTTATAGGAAGAGAGAGATCAATCTCTCTCCACCATATGAGGACATAGCAAAAAGGCAGTTGGAAGAATGCCTCATCTGAAGAGATCTTATCTTCTTTGGACTTTCTAGTCTCCAGAACTGTAAAATGTAAATGTAAATCTACTGTTTAAGCCACCTCCCCATCCCACTCCTGAAGAAAAAAAAAAAAAGAAAACCAAAGATCAGGGAAATTGACTTGCTGCAGAATATTATTAGTACTTAGCTAGGAATCAAATTCTTACTTTTATATGCCAAGTTCACTTTTAGAAGTGTTGGCAGAAAATTGTAAAGCTGTTCTTGCCTTTTGATGATACTATGAATTAAGCTTCCTGTAAATCTATTCTTACTAGATTCTGCTCTTTCTGTGCACTCTTAAGACCAATCCTTGAGAATAAGACATGGAATTGAGACAAGGAGAACTGTTGGAAGCCATATATCCGGAATCCGTAGACCACAAGATTCCCTGCCTTACTGCCCTGTCCATCCCTAGAGGCTGGAACTATCAGCTGGAATAGTGGTCCCTAGCCTCTCCATGTGACCTGAGCTTCCTCACAGTATGACAACTGACTTTCAAAGGTGAGTGTTCCAAGAACGAGACTGGTAAAATTCATGACCTTTTCTAATCTGGCTTTGGAAGTTAAAGTTTAACCACAGATACTAACTGCTGGGTTTATATAGAAAGAGACTTTGTAGTACTATATGAAGTGAAAAGCCTTCAACCCTGACTGATATCTTGAATGCAGCTTTGGGAGACATCAGCTGAACTGTTGCTCAGATTCATGAACCACAAAAACTGAGATAATATTTGTTGCTTTATAGTAAATGCAGCAAGCAATAGAAAACTAATACGTTAAAAAGGAGAGAGGAAGAAACAACCTTGAATGGTATTAGTCACTGTAATTCTCCTTATATAATTGCCTTGACAATCTATGCATGCTCATAATTTGAATTACTCTGTGCAGATGACTTTTGTTTTTTTTTTTTTTTTCCTTGTTGCTTGTGGGAGTGTTTCATTGTCTGCTTTCGGGGGCCTCGCAGGACCCAGGGCGGACTAGGCCCTCAGGGTGCTTGTGTCTGGGGTTGGGGACTGCTGTTCCCACGGAAGCTGAGAGCAGCCGGGTCCTGAGGGGTGAGGAGGGGCTGAGGGCTGAGGGTTCCAGGTCGCTTCTGCGCTCCATCCTTGGGGCCCACAGGCTGGAAGCCGGGCATGGTGCTGACTGTCACACGCTGGTCATCCATGCGGCGGCCCTGGGTGCTGGCCAGCATGTCCATGAGACTGTCCATCTCGGGGGCAGGGCCGCTCTCTGGCCCACTCTCACGGCTCTCAGAGGCCTGGCCCGGCCCCGCCTGCAGCAAGCAGCGCTGCTCCTCCATCCGGCCGCCCGTGGCTCAGCAGGTTGAAGAAGCCCTCCTGGTCCGGGGAGCCTGCCTCTGGAGGTGAGCCCTGAGTCCTGACCCCTGTCCTGGAGCTGGGCCCAAGCGCTCGGACACCCTTTCCTACCAGCACCTCCTTGAGCTACAACTGGGCCGGGGGGCCCTGGAGACGCACTTGCAGATGACTTTTGAATCTGTATCTTCATCCCAGAATTCACTCATTAACTACAAACTTTTATATCCTGCAGTTCCACAAGCACCTCACATCACCTTATCAAAACTTCTTTGGTTGACCACCATGTGTCTCAAATTATGTTCTTCCATTGTAACAAGTATGCCATGGTAGGGATATTAAGAATGGGAATACAATGTAGGAGTAGGACAGGGGGCATATGGGAAATCTCTGTATTGTCCTTCAGTTTTTCTGTGAACATAACACTGCTCTAAAAATATTCTCTTAGTAAAAAATTCATCTTTGCCACTTTTTCACTAAATTCAACTATTTCTCCTTTGTCCTATCTTATAGAAAAATACCCTTTAGTTACTCAAATTAAAAACTTGGAGTCTGGGTTTCCCTGGCAGCGTAGGGATTAAGTCTCAGTAATATCACCACTAAGGCCTGAGTTCAACCCATGGTCAGGGCACTAATCCACATGGTGCTGCAGACCTCTCCTGTCTTGCCTGCTGCTCCCCTCTGCAGTGTGTTTCAGTAGATCTGCATGTTCTGCTCCTTACTCTGTCTCTGGTGAATCCTCTCACCCATCGCACCTCTGGCCTACACCCCAGTTATACGCAGAATTAAAAAAAAAAAACAACCTGGAATCTGTCCTTATTTCCTTCCTCCCCTCTTTTTAAATTCAGTTTTACTGTAACAATGGCAATAAAAAAACAACATTTATGGAAGACTTACTGTATGCTAGCTACTCACTGTTTTAAGCACTTTCTACATATCAATCTTCACAACCACCCTAAGATATACATGCTATAATTGTTCCTATTCCTAGTTTAAATATAAGAAAACCAGTCAGAATGATGAAGTAATTTGCCCAAGGTCCATTGCTACTGAATGACAGAGCTTGATTTGGAACCTAATCTGATGGGCAGCAACCTGCACCCTATAGCCATGACATGAATACTGTCTCCAATCAAGAAAATCCTGTCTTTTTTTTTTAATATTTATTTATTTATGCATACAAGAGCTGGGGTACAGGCAAGAGGTGCAGGAGGTGAGAGGATTCACCAGAGACAGAGTGGGGAGCAGAACAGGCAGATTGACCAAAGTACACTGTTTTTTTTTTTTTTTTAAGATTTATTTATGCATACAAGCACTGGGGTACAGGCCAGAGGTGTGGGGGGTGAGAGGATTCACCACAGACAGAGCAGGGAGCAGAACAGGCAGATCAACAGAAACACACTGCTGAGGGGAGCAGCGGGCACAGCAGGAGAGGTCTGCCGCGCCATGTGGGTCCCCTCCCTAGCCGGCAGCAGGGACCGAACTCGTGCTGCAGTGGCTGCGGTTTGCCTCATAGTGCATTGCTTAACCCACTGCGCCACCAGGGAGGCCCGACCAAAGTACACTGTTAAGGGGAGCAACAGGCGAGGCAGCAGAGGTCTGCTAGGCCACGTGTGTCCCCTCCCTGGCCAGCGATCAAACTCATGTGCAGTGGCTGTGGCTGCTTCACAGCATGGCACTCAACCTGCTGCGCCACCAGGGAGGCCCAAAGCCTGTCATTTTTTTTAACTCCTGTCTAATGAATCTCTCCACAGACTCCTCTTTCAACTGTTGCCGTTTCGTGCTATGTCATCTCTTTATTAAACCACTTGTAAGAACCTCCAAACCGGTCTTGGTTCAGTGAACTAGAGGCCTCATAGTCTTTGGGAAAAAAGACATAAGGAGAATCATAATCTTATGCAGAAAGTACTGTATTAAAATCTGTACCCAATGCTGTAGGGTGATCTGCATGAGATTCCAGATCATGGAGACCCTCACATTTGAATAGAGACTTGAGAATGAGGCACTCAAAGACAAAGGAAAAGCAGGGGGAGAGATAACTCCAGTGAGTGGCACAGAGGTCAGAAGGAGCATGCAGTGTTGAGGAACTCAAAGAATTTGTGGCACATTGAAGCATGGTGAACTAGAAGTGGAGGGAGGGACGGGGTGGGGGGCAGTCTGGGAAGCTCTGTACTGCAAATCCTTGGCATTTGTGAATAAGTTGCCGTAAATTGTCTCCAACTCTGAAATACTTTGCTGAGTTAAATGGGCAGATGATGCCTGAGGCCTGCTGGTAACCATGCACTTGTGCTACTTTCTTGCTTCATGCCTTTAATGTAAGGGTATCATGTACCTTTCCAGTCTCATAAAACTACTTCATTGTATATAAGTTTCTTTTTGTTGCTGTTGGGGGTGGGGTGCTGGTATTCTTGAATTTAAGGGTTAGGGATATCTAACAAACCTGGACATTGTCAGGTGGCTAGTGTGAGCCAAAGTTAACCTTCATAACGCAGTGGTGACAAATACATAGAAAGATGAGTGCAATTAAGTAGGTGAAATAAACAAATGAACCAGAAGGAGGAAAAATTCAGGGAAGGGGAAAAAAATCTATAGGGGAAAAGAGCCAAGAAGTGCAAAATAGTAAATTAGACTTAAAAAGAACAGTGGTTTTGTAAGGTTTTAACTTTAAAAGGAATTGCTTCTATTTCATTCATTATCCAAGCAGATGCATTTGAAAGGATTATTCCACTTCTAATGTTGGGGAATTCCTATTGCTTGCATAAGGTGCCAGAAGACTTAACTGTGTTCAGGGCTTTCCAGCAGAGGAGGTTAAGGTTAAGGCTAATGTTTTTCCTGTTCTGCAGTGCTTCAATTGTAGGGTGAGGGTAGATGATGAGTCTTGGATAGTCCTAGCAAGTAATGCCCCTTGATTTTTTTTTTTAAAGATTTATTTATGCACACAAGCACTGGGGTACAGGCCAGAGGTGTAGGGGGGTGAGAGGATTCACCACAGAGAGCAGGGAGCAGAACAGGCAGATGAACTGAAGTACACTGCTGAGGGGAGCAGCGGGCACAGCAGGAGAGGTCTGCCACACCATGTGAGTCCCACCCCTGGCCGGCAGCAGGGATCGAACTCGTGCTGCAGTGGCTACGATTTGCTTCGTAGTGCATTGCTTAACCCACTGCGCCACCAGGGGAGGCCCGCCCCTTGATTTTTTTTAAGATTTATTTTATTTATGCATACAAGAGCTGGGGTGAAAGCCAGAGGTGTGTGGAGGGAGGGGGCAGTGAGAGGATTCACAGAGACAGAGTAGGGTGCAAAACAGGCAGATCTTCTGAAGTCCACAGCTGAGGGGAGCAGCGGGTGAGACAGGAGAGGTCTCCTGCGCCATCTGGGTCAGCTCCGTGGCCAGGGATTGAACTCAGGCAGCAGTGGCTGCAGATGACTTCATAGTGCTGAGACTTAACCCCTTGTGCCATCAGGGAGGCCCCTAATGCCCCTTCTTTTGACAACCCACTGGGTACCTCTTCAATGCATAGATAATAGTAGTACTGGTTTTACCACACAGTCATATCACTCAGTCTGCAGATATTCATCCTTTCAGATACCAGAAAGTCTGAATAAGAGAATAATTTTAGTTGAAGGAAGCAGTTTATGCGACCAGAGATCTACTGACTAGAGTTACCAATTTAGGAGACAGTCTCAAAATTAAAATCCTTTGTGTGTCAAAGGACACTATCAAGCAAGTAAAAAGACCAATGGCAGAATCAAAGAAAATATTTGCAAATCATATATTTATTAACAGTTTGATATTCAATCCAGTACTTCTTTTAAAGGAAACATAGAATGAGTTATGATTCAGCAATTCCATTCCTGGGTATGCTCTTAAGAGAATTAAAAACATATGTTCACACCAAATATTTTTTATTCATTGTAGCCCATGAGTAGAAACAATTCAAATATCCATCAAGTGGTTAAAACATGAGGTATATCGATAGTGCAAAATATCCATAAAAAGGAATGTAGTTATTCATGCTAAGACATGGATAAAATCATGAAAACATATTAAGCGAAAGAAGTCAGACACGAAGTACCACACACTGTATGATTCATTATTATGAGATGTCCAGATTAGGCAAATTTTATAGGCACAAAGTAGGTTAGTGTTTATCAGGGGCTGGGGGAGGCACGAGTGGTGAGTAACTGCTAATGGATATGGGGTTTCTTGGGGGGTATCATAATAACCTTTTGAATATACTGAAAATCACTGGATTGTACACTTTTAAATGGTCAATTTATGGCATATGAATTTATCTCAATTTTAAAAAAGGAAGGTTTTAAGATAAAATTAATAAGTGATTTTGTTTTGGATACCATCACGTTAGGTACATCCAGTACTGATAAAATAGTTGTGTCTCACTGAGGGCAAAAGACTGCTTTCTATCCTTATCTCCCTTGCATGGCTTTTCTGGTTATGGGTCCTTGCTTTTTATCCTTGCCTTTTTAGCACTGCCCTAATTCTGCTTGTAGCATCTTCCAGTAAAATCAAATCTGAAGCCAACTTTCTGATTATCTAGCACTGAGTCAGCTTTGTTGCAGCTAGCCCCTGATTACCATCAAAATTCATCCTTATGTAAAAAAATAACACCTTGAAATCTACTTTTATGGTTCAATTCAGAGATAGCTTAGATCCTAACCAGATTCTATAATCACTAGTCAAGTCCTTCCTCTAACTTTGTGTTTCCAAATGATAGCGTAAGAACTATTTGACTGTATGAGTTCATGGTGCAATTAATGATTTCTCACTAGCAAGCTATGCCAAAAAGAAAAGAAAATGGACATTTTAACAGAAAAATAAAAAACAAATGCAGGGAAAAGGGGGCAACAGCTTCCTTACTCTTGTTTCACTTTCCGTATCAGTTGATCCCCGTGATGGAATTCAAGTGTGCTGCTGAGATGCTTACTGGGTTCCTAGAGTTTCTCTCAGGAACTTCTGACATTTCAGTGAAAAATTTCAAATACATTTTAAGGACTCATTTTAAGGACTGGAAGTCAGATAAGAAAGAGTTGGGAAGTTGAATGGGAGACAGGGCGGCACCCTGTCTTCCATGTTTGGAGGAGCTTTGTTTAGAGAGAAGTTTAGAGGGATGGAGATCAGAGACAGATCACTGAGATGTAAAGATCCAGAGACCACAAGAGTGAAGGGGCCAGATCAAGGACACAGGGAGAGTGGACGTAGCAAAATATAGGAGCGGCCTCCTTCTCAGAGTCAGGATGAAGAGGAGAATGAGGGCTTGAGTATGGATTAAGTGGCCCCCAAATGGCCAAGAAGAACAATAAAAGCTGTAGGTGGCCTATATCCTGAAATAGTAGGTTCCTAGATAACTTTCCTTTGGGATATGACTTTATGTGCTAAACTAATGGTGCAAATATAAAAGTCATATACCCACATATTCATAGTGTTCTTTTGCTTTTTCATTTAGACTTTTAGGATCTTAAATAACTCATAGTCACTAAAGTATCAAAATTAGATAAGCTTCCTTTCCAATATTTACTTTCACTAGGATATTTTCATTGCATTTAAAAGAACCCTGACTTCATTAAATAATACAGCAAGTCTCAGTTTTTAAAAAGAAAGAAGTCTTTGGGCCCTCCCTGGTGGCCTAGGGGTTCTCAGTGCTATCACTGCCACAGCCTGAGTTCAATTCCTGGCCAGGGAGTTGAACCACATGATGCAGCAGACCTCTCCTGTCTCACCAATGTTCCCTTTAGCAGTGTATTTCAGTAGATCTGCCTGTTCTGCTCTCCACTCTGTCTCTGGTGAATCCCCTCACCCCCTGGAGCTCTGGTTTACACCGTAGTTCTTCTATGCAAAAATAAATGGAATCTTTTAAAAAAGATAAGTCTTCTACATGCTATGGTCTCATAACTTGAAAGTGACATAGATTGATTGCCATATTCTGGACGCCAGTCTCAGCTCTTCTGCATTCTGTCAAGGCTTTACAGCACTGACACCTCCACTTACTGTTGAAAATTTTTAATCATTGAGAAGCATTGTAGCTGTTATTTCTTGCCAGCACACATCAGCTTTCACTCCATTAAGTGAAATTCTGATTCTATCATCTCTCTACCTAATTAATAGTTTAAATCAGAATTGCAAATAGTGATGAACCCCCAGTAGTTTGTTGGTAGAAAATGAGTTCCCTGTGAATTTTACTGTATTCTAAGAGCAAGGGAAAATCTCTCAAATCAACATTTGTAATGAGAATCATACTCAGAAATGGGGTCCCTTAAAGTCATCTGGTCTAGCCCCTTTTTGAATGTGTTGACCTATTAGACTCCTGCCAAATGGCGCTAGACTAAACTCAGTTATTAGAGAACTTTGCAAAAGAAACAAAAAACAAAAAAACCTTTCCCACAGAATAAATGGAAAGTTTTTGCCTTATGGTTTCTTCCCTTTGGTCTAGTTCTGTGCTCCCACAGGGCTACGCAGAAGAAATCCAAGGCCTCTTTAACGTGTCAGTTCTCCAGAGGTTATCTTCCTAATATCTGATCATTAGCCTAGTTGGCAAATAGCCTTAAAGAAACTTGGGAGAAATTGATGAACTTAAAAAACACTTAATTTCTAATGAGATAATTCATCTATCTTGAGTGATAAAGTACACACTGTACGTAATTAGCTTTCTGTGTTAAAATAAACTAGGTTTGCAAACAAATCATGATAAATACATCAAATTATTTAAATTTTTTATTATGACAATTGACATATATTAAGTGAAAGAAATGACAGAAATATTATAATAAAACATTTTGAAAGAAAAAGTTACACAATTAGGCCAGGAGCTATAAAATAGCTTCAGGCCTGGCTTATAACACCATTATTTCCAATCAGACTGTAGTGAGACACTGAACATTTCATTAACAAAAATATTGGCACCAGCCACAACATATTTTGGTTGTCACTTACAGGAACATTATTTTTAAACAACTATGCACTGTGATTCTAACACACTAGATGTTCATACACTGCAGCTAACCCCTGAAGCTTTAAGCTACAGGAATTCCCATTTTTTTTTAATGCACAAAATTTACTTTGTGCAGTTATTGAAATCACATTTCCAGTTTTCAAATCTCTTCCTCCTTCACATATGCATTAAAAGTGGCAGAGAGTACTCCAGCTCCCCCTATTAGACTAACAGCATGTTCCTGATTGCCTCAACTGTTTTATGCTAATCTGGAGCTTCTGCTTTAGCTCTCATCACCTAGAAACAAAATAAAGCATTCTGAGCACCTAGCCCAGAAATATTTTTATGCATAGGAAAAATAAAGCATTTCATATAGCATGTCTGAAAATCCAAGAGGCATTCTGTCAAACACTCCTGGAATCTCAGCTACTATTACTAAATCAAAATGAAGACCCTAACTTAATGCCATTTACAAACTCTAAAATTGAATTTGTTTTCTTTCTTCACCTAGAAATTCATGATTCCCTGAAACTCATGAACAGGTGAGGACAGAAAAGAAACTGACATTTCATATCAACTGACAACAGATAAGGGTAGCTTAGATGAAATTTGACACATTTAGATTAGTTTGATTCTTCAAGAATCCATTTATGCTACAAAAAGTGAGAAACTAGAATGCTAAAATTATCAGATGCTAAAAAGTACTGGCATTTAAACAAAGGTGTGTTAATATGGTAAAATGTGCCCTGTAAAAAAGCCTTAAAATTGGCAACGCTTTAAGATTTTAAAATACTTTTGATCAAATGAGGGAATTTGAATTTGATCTCTCTTCTTGCTCTGCTTCCAATAGAGAAATATTTCTGTAGAATTAAGCCTACTGAATAAATACCGAATTAAGCAAATCTAGTTTTTCCTTCTTTTAACAGGAAAGAAACCCAATTAATTGGAAAGAAACCCAACTTAGCCCATCTTCACCCCCATCTTAGTGTAGAGCACTCATTTTCAAGGTCTATACAAAACCTCCTGGCAGGTTTGGACAAGCTACAATTCAGATATCATTATCATGAAGTTACTTTGGTAAGAGAACAAAACACCAGACCAACATTAAGAATATCCTAGTCATCACAAAAATCACACACTGTAAGAATATACTGTTAAATGCCAGCTTTGGGTTATTATAGCTGTTCTGAAATTGAAAATCCATTTACACTAATAAAAACTAGATCTGAGTGTATATGTATGCATCTATTTTGTGTGTGTGTGTGTGTGTGTGTACTTTTCATGCAAAGATTTTAAAGCTTCTTGGAGAGAAGGGTTGTTAGCCTAATTTCAAGGCTCGTCCATCTAACATAATTGACATGCACCAACTCTGCTAAAGGGCAAGAGAATGAAAAAGACCATGGCACAGATTTTTAAACAATTTTAGGTTTAATTACATAATGCACCTGTAGATGTTCTAGCATAAACACAGTTGTAAAAATCTACATCCTATTTTAGGGTATTTTTCCACCTCCCGTCCCTTAAAAGCTGTACAGTTATAAAAATTGTGACTCTCAAGCAAAATAAATTTTTTTGCAACATACAAAATAAGTTAAATGATTCAGAAGGTCTTAAGTCATTAAGTTTCCCAATGACTGTTCTGGACGTCTGTAAGCATGACATGCAGTTTCTGACCTATGACCAGAACTCAATAAATACACTTAAATTAATTTCTTTTAGAAACTGATGAAAGTCAAGAAAATATATAGTTAACAATTCCATTCTTAACTTACATCATCCAGTGGCAAAAAGAACAAGGCAGGTAACTCAGTCCTTAGTGCATTTTCTAGCTTGTACCGGTTTGGCAAAAAACACAAATGTGGTTACTTTAAAAATGTTTTTTCTCATTCAAAATGTCTGAAGAACTTAATAAATTTCTACTCATCTAATAATTTGTTATGCCTTCTCATATAACTTATGCATAGGATAGACATTATCTTAAAGTTATTAAAATAAAAACATCTTCATTAATTGAAATCATTACGTGCCAGAATTTTATCTGAAGCATTTCCCACAAATGGTATGAATATAAACTGAAAAAAGAGCTTACACGACTAAAATGGGGAGGAGGAGGATTTCTGAGAGGGTTTATGTAAGTGTTAAAACAATTGTTGAGCATACAATCTGTAGTGGTATATACCAAACACACTACATTTTGGTTTACGGCCATTTGCTTGCTTGGGAATGATTATGAAGAACGTTACATAGCTATTCTTGGCACTCAGAAAATGTTAAATAATATTGAAGTATCTAAAAAATAAAATTTGAAGTGTACAAAGAACACAATAACCCGGTTTAAATACACTGATAGCGAAGGGCCTTGTCTTTCAGGATTAGTACAGAAACAATGAAGCAAATCAGCAGTTAGTTTGCCACTTGCAGGTAGGTATGTATACAGATACACACTGGGAATGGTGGATAAAATAGGAATGGATTTAATTCTAAGCAAGTTTAATAGTAAATAGAGGACTAGGTAGATTATAGCAGATATGCAGTCTTGGCATTCTGCTTTTTGGGCAAAGCAGGAATATATTTTTTAGACTGTCAAGCCAAGAAGAGGAACTTCACTATTTTTCTCTAGATTTTCTGTAATTCAATGTTCATAATTTCCTATCAGTTATAACTGTCTTGTATCTTTATGTCAACGATTTCAAAAGTTTCATTTTCTTATCTAAGGTATGTATACATACCCATATTTACGTGTGTATATGTGTGTATATATGTTCATTTCATTTTAAAAAAGTGGGGTTTTAATACTTGTTCTATGGCTGTGAGGCAGTGCCATGAATCATAGACTTGTTCCACTGTGCTGTGAAGGGCAGAGTTCACAAGTTTTCTGAATATTAAACTTGTAGATTCATCAGCTTCCTTTCAGTTGCGTGGTAGATCTAGCAAATAATTACCATCTGTTACATCCACAAACTAAAAAGGGATTACTTGTGACAAAGGAAATTTCATCAATTACACTTAAAAAGTTAGTATCTCCCCATCATTTTAACTGTAAATTACAAGTAAACATCTACATTTTTCTTTATATACTTTGCGCAAATGTATAGCATGGGATGGGTTCTATCAACCAAAAAGTGAAAAGTATTTGAAATTGCAATATTCTTTAAAATGAATGTTTTGAAATTTTTTTTCCCAACAACTTCTCTAACATTCAAAGCCCTTGGTTCTTTGGCAGATCACATTTGAAAAGATTATTGATAGACATCAATTTATTCTACATGAAACTCCTCTTTATGCTATGAATCTGCAATCTTGACCAACTAGAAAAGGATGTGTTAGAGCAACATAACCTCAGTGTATCAGGTATACTCTTGAAAATATCTCTGCTATCATTTTCCAGTGACGTGCTAACAATGGAAAATGTTTTATACTTAATCACTATTTCATCAGCACAAGTCTACAAAACCAAAAGGTTATTTTCTGAGTTCTTTTCACATATATTTCACTTTAATTCAAAGCTTCTGCTTAGTGAAAACTGGGCTAGTTTTCAAATCTTTACAGAAATTGCACACTAAATAGTCTGAAACTAAACTACATCTCCCCTATTAATACATCTGCTATATAAATGTGGGGTTTGATATTGGTATTTTAAAAAAAGGGGTTGAAAGGATTAAGAGACCCTATTATATAGTAATGACTGTGAACCTAAATCCATGGTCTTTGTACTCTAATAAGAAGGCTCAAAGGGATTCTAAACTCCAAGTGAATCACTGCTTTCTTACACTTTGTCTCGTTCCTAGTGACTGAATTGTGTCTTTGGATACAGAACATTTACTTCTTCCTAGTTTTTTTTTAACTTCAAAGCACACTCAGAGTTATTTCAGTGAACTGAAAATTTAGGAGTCTTTGAGGAACCAAACCTAAACACCAAGCAACAGATGTTTTTGAACTATTCAAATTTTACTTACCCATAATCAGTCTATTTGTGTAATAATGTGTAGGTATCAGCTGCTTGGATTGCACTCTTTGTAGGTGAAGCATAGTTAACTGGTTTAATCACAATATAAGGTTAAAACGGATACACTCACTATCAAATTCACAAACACATAATTTAAGTTTGGTAAAGATCAGGCAGCAAAAACGGTATCATAACTCAGTTAATGGGATATCTGCCAATTGGAATACTCAGTCTTTACTATGATAAAAATTACCTTTGGCTTTCTATAGCAGAAGGGTAAAGAGAAGTCCTTACTTCACATTAGGCATCTTGTTAAAATAAATAATCTACCTACTTAACACTTCTTATCACGTGCTCAGCTAAGGAGAACTAATCTGTGGAAGGAGGAACTGGTGTGGAGTCCAGAGAGTAAGACAGGGTACATGAGCATTTCTACCCTGAAGTGGCTTTACCCAGCGCAAGACTAAAATGGTAGACTGGGATGGAGACTGCATTGCAGGATAGGCCACTGAGCATTCTAACCACTTACCTTGCCGATAGCAGGCATCCTTTTATTGTCTGCCTGTTTTAAATAGTTAAAAAGACTAACATTCTTAATCAGCTTTCAAAGAAATGAGCCAAATCTAGCTAGAAAGGAGCTTTGGTAAGTAAATGAGGCTCCTTACACAGCCCTACTCTACTGTCTGTGAATGTAAACCCCCCCCTCCCTTCCAGGGGAACATTGTCTCAAAATAAAAATCACAAGTTGCTTGGAACCACATGCTATTGGTGCATCCTATTTTTAGGCTGCTTTCATTATTTTATTTTTATACAGATACATATACATTGCTAGAATCAAAGCAAAAATATTAGTGGGCAGGTACTACAGAACTAAAGTGAAACAAAAAACAAACAAAAAAACCAACAACAACTGAAAAACAACAGCTATAAACTTTCAAGCCCAAAAGATAAGATTTAAGGGCAACACCTGTTGAAGAAGGAAAAGGCGTATAAAATTTCTAGAGAGGTATTTATAATGCAAATCTAATGCCAGCTTTTTAGTAATAAAAAAGAAGTGCTTTACTATACACTGACTAGTACATATGATGCTTAATTTGGAAAGAAAAATGAATGAAGTTCCTTGGGCCAGCAGCAGATACGGTGTGTCCATTGCCGGCAACAGACACAACACAGAACAGAAAAACCCAAATCCCAGGGCTAAAGTATTCACAGAAGTAATGGCTGAAGGTTTCAGAATTTGACAGGCAAGGTTTAATCACAAGTGCTACACTTTGTACAATGTTATTTATGGCTCTGCCTGAAATTTTACAGCTGTAACAGAAACTAAGACAAAGTTCATATTTTAGTGTCAATTACGAGTTAGATATTTCTTCAGTTACAGACTCCTTTTTCTTGAAATAAAGGGCATATCTTCCTTTTTAAAGTGTTGAGATGTTTGAAATGGATGTCATACCTACTAAGTATATTGGTTCTCATTCAACTCTATGTTGGTCATATGACTATTAATGAATTTTAATAGAAGTCTAATGGCCAAAGGCCAAAACTACATTCAAACCCTGCTAATATATCCAGGCAGATAGGAAATTCCAACACACACACATACACACACACACGTACACACACATACATGCTACAACTCAAAACTAAAAACCTCCCAAAGGAACTGCTTTGTTTGTAGACTTCAATTTGAAGTAGATACTAAGGGCAAGAATAGACCAGTTAAAATTCACCTGAAAATCCTTTCCCCTTCTTCAAATGTGCTAAAATATCGTTGTCAGTTTAGCATCTCTTCATGTATGTTGTATAGATGCATTTCTTTCAAAATGATATTTTAGATATTTAAATATTAGTGGCCAGAAGATAGAGTTACATTATCTGCAAAGTTCAGTCCACCTGGGACTTCACAAAGACCACACTCATTTCACTAATAACTCCATGATAGTATATTTGAGGCCACCACAACACCACTGCATAAAGCTGTTTTTAAAAATTTGCTGCTAGCACAATCTGGTTGTCAAAGCTTCATTATACATTAACTGTACAAATGCTTTCAGATGATTTTTTTTAAGCAAGAAACTCCGCTAGAACAGAAACTTAGGTTTGAGTTTTTTGATGGTACTTTCTCGGTCTCTTCTTTATTAAGTGTGGTCATCTCCAACAGTAAACAAGTTGAATGCTATTACTACACGGCTTATGTATGATGTTATCGACAATTCTCAAACTGCAACAATACAGACTTGAACTTTTAAACAGTCTGTTAATCATCTATGCCATGAATGTTTAAATATAATATATATTTAATATGAAAAAGCTAAAGCACAAGTGCTTTCTCCCACCCCTAGTTCTGTCTTGGGCCCTCACAGATTCGGAATGCATTCTTATCGACCCCTTTTCACAAAGTCAGGAGAGCTCAGGAAATATAAAGTCAAAAATATACAAATCTTTGTTGTTATTATAATAAGATTTTTTTTTTCCATGAATGAAATTACCAAGGACCATGAACTTGAAAAAGGAAAATCAAAAGGAATTTACAGCAATTATTTATCTTCAAAGTTCAAAACTGGTCGCTTCACAGAAAGACTTCAGGGTTTGTTGAAATTTTTCTTCTAAAAAGTCATTCTGTAGTGGAGTTTTCTAGGAAAAATAAAACAGCTTTTAATAACTGGCCCGCTGGTGTGAGAGCTACCGTGGAATAAATTAGCACAAAAATGGAAAAAAAGTCTTATAACTGTTCACTGTTACAGACATAATCAACAAGGTCAGTCACTCTCAAAAGTTCATCTTCCTCCTCTTCTGGTGCTCCTGCCTCTTGCCCACCACTTGTTCCATTGGGGGCCAGGCTTGCACTGGCTGTGCTGTTGTCCTTGGGGGTCTGAGGCTTCTCAGTGGGCTTGCCAATCAAGTTCTCAATGGCCTTGCCAGGACTCTGTCCATTGGTGGAAGGTAAGTCCACTAAGCTATAGTCCAATGGGCTCCCCACCTTGCCTACATTTTCAAAGTCTTCTTCCTCATCACTGTCTATCCGATAGGGCTTCTTAGTGCTCTCCTGTTCTGAGGGGAGGACCCTGGGCTGGCTGTCACAGGCAGAATGATCTGCATCTCCATGAGCATTGTCACAACTCTCCTCATCTGTCTCGATCCGATGTAGCCGTTTTCGGGACGGTTTGCCTTCTTCCTCCTCCTCCTCCTCAGCTTCTGAATATTCATCTGTGCTTCGACCCCGCTTTCGAACTGACCGCTTTGATTCTTTAGCTAGCTCATCATCTTCAGAGTTCTTGGACATATAGCTCTCTAGAATAAACAGCATATTTATGCCATTGGCACAGTTAACCACAGAGTTAAGTAATTCCTTCTTTTCTCCCCCTCTTCACCCATGCCCTGCTTTTAGTCTCATTCATACATAAGTATTTCCTTTCAGTAACTGGCCTCACTTCTCTCCTGCTAGCCCATACCAATGTCTGGTATGATCCATAGCTTATTTTCCTATGATTTTAGGCATGAGCAGAATTAGATTTACAAACATACCTGATGATCCTTAAGTTGATGAATTTAGTCATACTAGTCCTAATTAGTGAATCATGTCAATATACTTAAAAGGAAAGATTAAAATTGAGCACCTGACACTGGACAGCTGAAACACTAAGCTCACATCCCGTCTTACTGAATATCTGTTATCCTTACTTACATCATAAGTGGTCTCACCTCATGGCTTTAACTACCAATTATATGCTGGTGACTCTCACAGCTGTTTTAAGTAAGCCCTAAATTCCAGACTTATGTATAAACTGCCGACTCAACTTCTGTACTTTGATTTCTCAACAGGCACTTTAAACAAAATGTGTCTAGAACTGAGCTCCTAAACTTCTGTCTAAACTTGTGCCATTCTGCTCTCTATATGGTAGTTATTGGAAACTATTCTAATCATTCAGTCATCCTTGATTCCTCTACTTCCTTACCCTCCATCCTTTTCTAACCCATCAGGAAATCCTTTGGGTCTAGTTTCATATGTCCCTAACTTGTCTGTTGGCCCACTCTCTCCCTCCCACTTATTGCTGCTGCCCCAGTCTCATCAACCACCTCTGTCATCTGACCTATTTCAACAGCTACTCAACTGATCTCCTAGAGTCTGCCTGGTCTCCTTTGATTTATTTGTAAGACAGCTACTGCAGCAAATTGAAACTTAAGTCTCATATGCTCACATCACTTCTTTGCTCAGAATCCTTTAATTATTAGTCATCTTACAAAGAATAAAATCCAGTCTATACAGTGCTCTACAATATTGTCTAATATGGTAGCCACTAGTCACATGGCTATTTTTAATAATTTATTTAAAATTTAAAACAAAAAATTCAGTTCCTCAGTCACACTAGTCACTGTGGGGTGTGAGGGGTCTGAGGATAAAAGGCAGGGCCTACAACTATCACAACTACTCAGTTTTGTGTGAAAGTAGTCACAGACAATATATTTAAAAGAGAAAAAGGTGTAACCTGTGTTTCAGTAAAAACTGATTTACAAAAAATCTTTATTTACACAAACAGACTTCAGTTCACTGACTATTATTATACATGATCTGGCCCCACTCCTCTCTCTACTTCATGTGACACCTCACTCATTCCTTCAGATCACCCTGGTGTCCCTTACGTCCACTGAACATGCAATATATAAAATACTTGCCTAAAGATCTTCACATCTGTTGTTCCCATTTGCCTGTATTGTTCCTCTTTTAGATAACAGAGGGACTCATAGATATCATTTCTTTCAGGATTTAACTCAAATGCTGTTTACTTAATAAGGCATTCCTTTAGTATCCTCTTTGAAATTCCAACTACTTGCTCAACCCTTTCTTCTTTATTTTTCTCCACAGCACCATAGCCACTTAATAGTCATATATTCTATTTATTTATCTTATTTATTGTTTATCTTCCCCCATTAAAATAAGAGTTACATGAGGGCAAGGGATATTTTTGTTTATGCTGAATTGCTGTTTTATTACTAGTGCCTAAAACAGTGACTAGTTCAATGAATATTTGATTTCAATAGTTGCATTAAGAATTTGTTTGTTGGGGCCTCCCTGATGGTGCAAGGGTTAAAGTTAAGCACTGCATTGTGACACATACGCAGTGGCTGCAGCATGAGTTCAATCACCGGCCCACAGAGGTGACCCACACAGTGCAGCAGACATCTCCTGCCTCATCTGCTGTTCCCCTCAGCAGCGTATTTCAGTCAATCTACCTGTTCTGTTCCTTACTCTCTCTGGTGAATCCTTTCACTCCCTACCCCTCTGGCCTGTACCCCAGCTCTCGTATGCATAAAAAAAACAAACAAACAAAAAAAAAGGAATTTACATTTGTCTTTTAGATAAATGCACAACCAACCACATAACCACATGTTCAGCTCCCCTCTTTAGTCTCCCATATCCAAACATCGTTTTCCCTTTTCTCCTGAACTAGGCTCAAACTTTATTGACAAAGATCTATGAAAGCAAACAATCTGCAAAACAGATCACGAATAATGGAGACTATAAAAAACAAAGGGGGAAAGGTGAGAGCATAATTTAAAATGAACTTAGAAGGAACTTTAGAGTAGCTAAAAATTAAATGGATATCACAAATTCATTATTTTAGCTTATTTTACCTGCACTTCTGCTAAGAGACATAGCTAGAGCTATTAGGAACTAAAGGTTACCAATGAAACTCACTATTAGGGTAGAAAGGTAGACACCCTGGTTTGGAACTGTTAATATTCAGGGCATAGGAAATTATTTCAAAATGAGGGACATAAATAATAAGAGGGAAGAACTATTGCTCAACTCACCAATTTCTAAGGCTCTTTAGTTTCAATGAAAAAATTTTATAATGAAGCCCTTAAAAATGTATCTCATGAAGTATCATTTACTTAAACTATAAATAATGACCAGGCACAAAATAAAGGGTTTTGCTCCAAGATCTTACTGGTTATGTTAAATTTCTAAGAAACATTAAAGAATCATAATCCTGAGTTAATTTTGTAACATCTATCTGCCTTGTCCAAACTTTCGTAAATTGGAGATTTTCTTTACCTTCACTCTCTGAACTAGAAAGCCTGCGTTTATGAACACGCCTGATTTCTTTACCACGTCGTAAACTCTTCTGGGAGCCATCACTTTCTGAATCTTCTTTGTAGTTAATTTGTCTTTTCTGGTTTCTCCTTGATCGCCTTCGCCGAGTTTCTACAAAATCATCACTAAAATCGTCACTAAAATCACTTTCTGTAAAAGAAAAGGAGGAAAACGCAGTATAAAATTTAAGTTCATTAAGCAGAAATCTAGGCAGGTTATAAGAATATAAAAAGCTAGGAAGCAGAGGTCAGCCATAAATATTTTTCAATGAATACTAACTTTTATAAGCCTTATATTTCCTTTTTAACAGCATGAATAAATCTGTGGAGATCTTTAGTGCCATCCACATAAATATATTCTATTAGCAGTCAATCCTTGAAATGAGAAAATATTTTATGCTATCCTTATCTCATTCAGTCTAGAGCTACCTGGTCAGCTGCACCAACTGCTCTTCTTGGTAGACAGTAACCATATTCTGACTCATTTAATCTGCTGTTCCTGCACAGCTGTATAGCTACAGTCACAATTTCACAATGTACTTCACTGGTTAAACTCTCAGACCAGAGAAACTGATGGTCCTGTTTCAAAAAAGTATAGAATTAGAGATCTATTTTAGTCTTTTATTCCATAGTGCATTAAAATCTGCTAAATACAGCGTACACAGATACTTAAACTCTCAGGTGTTGCAAAATAGCAGTGTCCCTGTCATCTATGATGAATAAACCATAGTCAAGACTACAATACTGTGTGAGTGCAGTTTTTCAGGAGTGCTAACAAATTCTACAGAATGACCAGATCCAGCCTTGCTCCTTATTAGATTTAAAACATTTCAAAACAGCCAGCCAATAGTGTGAAGAGGTCCCCACTGTCCAAATCTTGGATAAATCAAGCCCAAGTTATGATAGCAGCATACCCTAGCTATTGACTAAACTCAGAGTCCACAAGTACATACTGAGATAAAGAAATAAACAGGAGAGAAGATAAAACTCTTCCTTATAGACCACCAAATAATAAATAGAATGATGCAGTGAGAAAATCATCAATGAATGCTAAAACTAGCAAGTAAAAGATCCAATAAGGAACTGAAAAACACTCAAAATACCTTCTTACAAATTACTTCTTAATTGCAAAGTAAAAAATTATAGAACTAATCACAAGGAAATAGATGGAGTCTTTTACAAAATTACTAGCATGTATTTTTCAAATGTCAAAGTTGAAAGACAAAATCTGAGGAATAGCCTAGATTAAAGAAGACTAGAGACATGAGTAGATGCAAGATATTAACTCTGAACTAGACCCTGGACTATAAAAAATATTGACATACAAGACACCTGATGAAATATGTATACTATTGATTATAAAATATTTTATTAATATATTAATGTAAACTATATCAATGTTAAAATTTCTGATTCTGAGAATTGTAATGTGTAAGAAAATGTCCTTGTTTAAAAAAATTTAAAATTGTCCTTGTTCTTAGGAAAAATCACTGCAGCTCATATCTGATCTTTTAGCTGTTATGCCTCTATTCAGTTAACAGGGATAAGCAAAAACTAAATCTACTGCTTATTAAAAACACCAAGGAATCACTGAGTGTGGTCTAAATGTTAGGGATAACTGGTGACCCATCTTTTTCTTTTCAATACTAGACATCTGAGAAAAATGTTCTCAGCTTATTTAAAATTCGTGATTTATAGAAACAGTATAGAGATAGTCTAGGCATGGAGACACTTGGCACCAAATAATTCACCACAATCCTAAATGATTTTATTATTAAATTATTCCATCCATCTGTATGTATGTTTTTATATGCGCCTTATGTGAAAAACTTAGTTAACAGTGAGTCATCAGAACAGAACTTTTATCAGAAAGTTATTACAACTGGGTAGAATTTTAGGAACTCTTTATAGGGTTCCAATTTTTACTTTATGTGCTGCCAAAGAGCACGAATTTTAGGAACTCTTATAACTCCAGAAGTCATAAGAATTTGAGTTGGTGTGATATGGATGAAAGTTCTTTATACCAGAGTCTCTACTATTCTCTTCAGACTCTTCCTCTTCATCATCATCAGAGTACTTTTTCTTTGGGGTCTTTCTCCGCAAACGCCTGCTTTGCCTCATTGGCCGAGAGGGATGTCGTCTCAGTCTCCGACCACAGAAGTCAGTGTCACTATCATCATTAGAAGGTGGGTCTTCTTCACTTTCATCTGGGTTTTCATCAGATACAACAAACTCATCCTGAGATCTGCCAAGAGAAATCAGATGAATTATGATGGTACACTTAAAGCTATGACTCTATTTGTGAGACTTCAATTTAAGCTTCCCAGTAAAACATTAAGTAATGATTAGTGTGATCTATCTGGGTATTTGTATCAATTTCTTTTTTGATGAAATGGAGAAATGTTTGCCACCTATCTTTTTCTATTGATGTTGCCTTTGGTAAAGTTGCTCTGGCCTCTTAAGATGTGCCCCAGGCATCTTAAAAAACTTCAAAATGAAGGAAAAAAAAAATTGAGCGAAAATTATGAATATTGAGGGAGTTTTAAACAAGTTACTTATTTTATATGTGAGTTCTTAACAAAACACTGCCATTATAAAAACAAAACAAACAAAAAAACCCTTCAAAATGAACTCATTATTTACTAACCCGTTCCCCTTCCCTAGTCTAACATTTGGTACTATCACACATTCAGTAATTCAAATTAAAAAGCTGACAGTATGTTACTTTATCCCTTTTCATTTTCACATCTCATCAATTACTAATTCCTCTTGAGCCGACCTCTTACAAAGATAAGTCCTCAATCCTGACTGCTCGTCTCTGCTCAGACTCTCATCTTCCAACTGAACTACTACAGCAATTCCCCTAATAGTCTCTCAGCTATCTAGACTCATTTCTTCTTAATATATTCCTCCAAATGAATGTTAGGATGCATCATAAATCTTATAGATTAACCTGGTGTTTAAAACCCTTCAGAGAGTTTTCATCATCTTCAGATAGAGTCCGAATTCCTATGCATGAAAAGCAAAATCCTCCCTCATCTGGTTCCTTTTTACCTCTTAGACACATCTCGCTATCAGGGCACTATCTATTTCTTCTCTATGTTTTTGCTATCATGATACACTGTAAGTTTTCTTGATATTCTACGCTTTATACCTTGCTACTTCTCTGTGTTTACGAATGTCTTCTCTCCTCATCCAGCTTTCTAATTCCCAACTCATCAATTTGCCCAATTACTTACTCTTTAAATTTCAGTGTTAGTTCCACTGTGATACTGTCTTTGGCTTCCCTGAACTGATCTGACTCTCCTCTTTAGGCTTTAAATTTATATTAGTAGTCATCATGCAGAAAGACCTTTTTTGTGGTTTATAGTCTTATTTTGTTCACCACAGTAAAAGAAGAGAACCTTTATAGCATTATTCAATACCTGCTCAGTAGGGGAGGCTTTCCTGATCTTCTTTACTGGATTCTGGATTGACTGCCACAACCCAAACCTCTACAGATCACCAGGGAATAGTATCTGTTTACTTGTACTTGTGGTATATATCTCAGATTTGACTGGGAACCTTCCAGGGACATGGTGGCAAAGAGTTACAGAGAAAAGTCACATGAATGTTCAGATGAAGTTAATGAAATTCAAATACAATTCTGGATATTGAATGATGATTAGACCTACTTTCTGTACTAAGATCAGCATGTTTGAATCTGTTTTATATATGCCAAAAATGAAATAGGATGTCTATGTGCATGAAGAATAAATACCGCATCACAGTAGCCTCGTGTCTCTGCTAGCCCCATTTACACCTATATTGAGGAATGGGTTTTCACCACACGCACCCATCGCTGATCTTGAATTCATCCTCACTCTCTTCTTCATCCAGGTTGCTGTCACTATCCAGATCATTTAGTCGCCGACGTTTCTTCCGGCGAGCAGCAGCTGCCCTTTGGGGCCGTTTATTTTCTTTTCTTTCTTCATCCAGAATAGTAGAGATGTCTTTTCCACGGTGACCTGTGATGGTGGAGATATCTTTTCCTCGGCCAACTCCTGCATTGGGGATGGGGGTGGGAGGAGGAGAGAGAGGGTGACAACTATGTATATTAACAGTTTCCTTAATACCTGGAGACTTCCTAATTTGTGCTTAACAAGCTCTTCATTTACTTTATATTCTCCCTACAAATTTGCAGTTTCCTTACTTCAGCTCAAGAGTTCTTATCAAGAGTGTCTTTGTATTCCTTTGTCCTATTAAATAGAAGTTAACCACGAAGAGAAAAAAATTTTTTTAAATAGAATTTACATACTGTACTATTCACCTTTTTACAGTGTATTCATTTGAAGGTTTTAAGTATAGTCACAAATTTGTGCAACCATCACCACTGACTAATTCCAGTACAGTTTCATCACCACCCAAAGGAGCCTCATACCTATTAGCAGTCACTCAAGAATCTCTTCTTGAAAGTTGTCTTTTGGACATGGCTTCAGAAAGAGGCCAATCCATTTTTTTTAAAACTGTGTTTGCAGGACAGAAAAAGTGAGAATTCAGCAGCAAAGATGTAAATAAGTACACACAACTGGAAAAGCTAGTGAAGTCTTCAGTTCCACTACAAACAGCCTCTGTAAGTAATCTTTTCCAGAGTTCTCATAATAAATAGAAACCACAAAGTTCCAAACTGGAGAACTGGTAATTTGTTCTATAGTCCTTTAGTTACCTTCAAATTCTATTTTAATGTTACTGAGTAAAGGCTGTGTAACAAACTAATTTTTAAAGATTAATTTAAAACAATCAGTAAATTCTGATTATCCATTATTTTTGAAATTTCTGTAGCAACAGTGATCTAAAAATAGACAAAGGAAAAGTTTTAGAGAGTTTCCAATTTGGATCCAGAAGTTATTTTTTAATAACTTTTTTGTATCAGATCATAAAGCAAGCTACTTTACTTGAAACTTAGATAGTGCCAAAATTAAATGTTACATCAAAAAAAAAATCATTAAAAAAAATTAGTAAGGGCTTCACTGGTGGCCTAGGTCTCAGCATTGTCACCACTACAGCCTGAGTTTGAGAACCCGCCAGGGAGCTGGCATGGTACAGCAGACCTCTCCTGTTTTGCCTGCTCCCCTCAACAGTGTATTTCAGTGGATCTGCCTGTCCCGCTCCCCACTTTGTCTCTGGTGACTCCTTTCACCCCCAGCCCCCACCAGCACCTCTGGCCTACACCCCAGTTCTTCTATGTATAAATAAATAAATCTTAAAAAAAAATTAGTAAGATCTGAATCTACATGGAAATTGTGCCCACAGAAAATTTTGACTCTTATGACAGGTAATATCAGCCGTGATTATGAGCACGTGAAGAAGAAAATTAAATAAATATGCTCACTGCTCTATTAAGGGCATTTTAATTGATTCACTGGCAGGGTTATATGAAAAAGAATGATAAACACATACCTCCTCCATCAGCTTCTTTGATATCATCTTCTATAGCTTCATCAATTGCTTCATCAAACTCATCAAATCTAAGATATATACAATAGTCACATTAAAGCCTGTACTTGGCACAGGGATGAGCTTACCCTTAAGATAAATTCTAAGAAAGTCAAGTCTGTGTATTCATGCATTAGGCTAGAATCACAGATACAGATAAAGTCTCTAAAGTAAAATGGCCTATGAAACTACTCTGCCTCTTCAGTTCTATATGGTCTGGACTACATTAGCTCACTCTTATAACCTAAACTGTTTTTGATAACCAGGGTTTTGTAAATCAACAACTACCTCATATGCTGTACTTTTTCATTTTCAAAAATTATCTCTACCAGGCATAAGTGAGTGTTTTTGTAAAAGGCCAAATAGTAAATATTCCAGGCTTTGTAGACTTCTGTCTCTTCAGCTCTGTCAAAGTTGCACCATAGACACTATAAGTGAGTGGAAGTGAGTGTTCCAATAAAAATTTATTTATTGACTACAATTTGCATTTCATAGAACGTTTGTACAATTTTCCTCTTTGACTTGCAACCATTTGTCAGTGTAAAAATCACTCACAGAACATGGGCTACATAAGAAAGTTTAATGAACTGGGTTTGGCTGATAAGCCTATGGTTTGCCAAGCCCATATTATAGACATCAGATGGTAAAATAAATTGAACAAAGTTTGCGGTGCAGAAATATTAAGTGTTTTAAGAACTATATTATTACAGTCGAAGACTGTATTACTGAAGATTGTATTATTACTAAACTTACTATACAGATGATAAGAGTTTTAGAATAGAATTAAGTAAATGTATTTTTTCTTACAAGGGTTTTCCCGACTTAAAGAAAAGGACCTATTTCTTCAATGTATATATAACTCCTCTCACTTTAGCGCTAAGGTGACCAGTAAGTGATACTAGACACTGGATTAAAATCACACAGGTTAATAACAAATGAGTTAAAATTAACAATTAAATTTTGCCTTTTGAGCTGAAAATTTCATTCCAGTTAAGTATTTCCTTTCTAGTTAAAAATACATACCCACACAAATATAAAACTGTATGTATAACTTCAGAAAATTTACAAGTTTCAGGTCAAGAACTCATTTTCTATAGTAAATTTTAATGGTTGTGTCTTAACTCATAGATGACTCATAATTTAGTTAAAAGTTTCCTTCACACTTTTTCACAAACAATGCTATGAAAATCATCTTTGCAGCTGTAGCTTAGCTTTTCCTTAAGATAATTCTGAGAAGGTAAAAATCTATTTGTCTACTCATCAGGTAAGAATACAAAGTCAAAATTAACAGAAAACAGTTCAACCACATGTTGCACCTGTAAGGTGACAAAATAAGCTATTTCTACTTTTTTATCAATGAGAAACATTATTTCTAAAATAAAGAGACTATTCAGGACCTCCAGATCTGAAATTTTATTAAGAATGAAATACCCCAGTTTTGCCTGGAAGATCAAAACCAGGTTTAATACAAATAAGTGGCTGTGACTGATATCTCAGATAGAGCTTTGGAAGAAGAGATTGGTCATAACACACCATATACCTACTTTCACATCACTGTTTTCAAGGAAACAGCACTTTTTGTTCACTATGCAGTTGTGGATCTGATACTGATTTTGTTTTGGACCTTACTCTTTCTTTAAATTTCATCTAAACTCTCCTCTTCCTCAGAATATTTTAATTCATTTTTTGCTTTGTTAGTTGAAATACCCCATGTTTCTGCTGTGAATTCTGTTAAATTTTAAGTCGGCCTGTTTAATTTAAAATTTTAAGTTTGGTGTTCCTGCTGCAAGTAAAATTATTGGCATAAAGTAACGGGTATCTAAACGGTCCTTCAAAGTCTTGTGTCAGGGAAGCATTCCTGCCTGCCTGTGACTGTGAAGGGGCCTATCATTTCCTTTCTCCTTTGTCAAATAAACCTGTCCTTTTAAAATTTAAAAAAAAAAAAAGTTGCACCAATTTATACAACTACTATAAAGTAAATTTTATTACTGAGGTTTTTTTTCTAATTGGAAAGAGTTATTTTTGTGTTCTTTTACTTTGGATTACTAAAGTAAGGCCAAATATTTTTGCTATTTATTGGTCATTTTTTTTTCTTTTTCAAGTACTAGTTTGTATCCTTTTTTATCCATTTTACTACTAATCATTTCTTACTGACCTTTAAGAGTGTGTCAGTGTATTAAAGATTTCAACTTTGTCCTAATTCTAGTCAATGTGTGTGTGTGTGTGTGTGTGTGTGTGTATATATATATATATATATATCATTTACTCTTTGCTTATTTTTAATTTTTGAGGAAGAAAAACTTCCATCTTGTTTTGCTACCATTAGGGAAGTATGTCCTTCACATCTCCAGTAAGCCTCCCACCCTAAAAGAACATAAAACAAAAAGTCACCTTGTTTAGGTCTAGTCTCAAAGACACGAAACCTTAATTCCCCTTAAGTAACTGATTCCCTAACAAATGGTTTTATCCTAAACTTCAGTAACACCAGTCTGAAAATATGCAACAACCCTCACAGACATTATGTGAATACAAAAACAAAAACTACTGTATCAGCTTTATTAAAAAAAACCTATTCTTGTATTTTTTAAAAATTCCTAAGTCACTGTTTTTGGAATTTAACCCCTTTGCAAAATTTCTTTACCAGCAAACACTTTCTTTTGTAAATGCTTTTGTCTGAATCTTAATGATTACAAAGTCAAATATCTTTCCATTGTTTCTTCACTTAAAGAACAAACAACTTTTATTGTGCTTAAAAAACCTGCTTCCTGGGGGCCTCCTTGGTGGCACAAAGGGTTAAGCAATGCACTATGAAGCATCTGCAATCACTGCAGCATGAGTTGGCTCCCTGGCCAGAAGCACACAGAGCAGCAGACCTCTCCTGCCTCACCTGCTGTTCCCCTCAGCAGTGTATCTCAGTAGATCTATCTGTTCTGCTCCCCACTTTGTCTCTGGTGAATCCTCTCACCCCTCGTACCTCTGGCCTGTACCCCAGTTCTTATATGCATAAATAAATCTTAAAACAAACAAACAACCCACAACCCTGTTTCCTTAAATCCTTTTGGAATTTAGGTAGGGTGAAAATCAATGAGTCACAAAAAACATTTTATGCTAAAAAAAATTTTTTTGTAAGTTTCTGTACCGCTGTTATATAATGTTAGAGATGAAGGATTTATCTAGATTAAGCCACCACTACAGGCATGACAACCAAGACCTAAACAAATAGATCATTCAAAGATACACTCTTTGTAAGTGGCACGCAGAGGACTATAATCTCTTCTTCTGATACCCAATCTAATGTTCACTCTAGTCAACTTTGATGTATCCTGGTTATTAGGAGATAACAACCTGATAAACAATTGCTAAATGACAGCAGTGACAAAATTATTTTTTTTTTCTGTGTTAAGATGTCATTAAATGCTTTATATATTGGGCCTCCCTGGTGGCGCAGTGGGATAAGCAACGCACTATGAAGCGGACCGCAGCCACTGCAGCACGAGTTCGATCCCTGCTGCCAGCCAGGCGGGGGACCCACATGGTGCRGCAGACCTCTCCTGCTGTGCCCACTGCTCCCCTCAGCAGTGTAGTTCTGTTGATCTGCCTGTTCTGCTCCCTGCTCTCTGTGGTGAATCCTCTCACCCCCCCCCCACACCTCTGGCCTGTACCCCAGTGCTTGTATGCATAAATAAATAAAAATCTTTAAAAAAAAAAAAGCTTTATATACTTACAAAATCCCAACTTATCCCATGTATGAAGTAAATTCTAGGTGTATTCAGAGCTTCAATAAGCATAGCAAAATTTCTAAAACATTAGCGAATATACACAAATTTATTTCAGGTGAATTCTATAAATTCATTTCAACTGAATGTCTTTAAAAAGCACCAAGAAGCGGAAATAAAGGAAAGTGATGAGAAATATAAATGCCCACAAATACATATCAGATGCTCAGCATCATCAACCATCAAAGAAAGGCTAATCAAAACCAAGAGAGAACATCTTTATCTGTTAGGATGGTCACCATCAAAAAACCAAAAGCCAAAAGTGTTGGTAACAATTTAAAGAACCTGGAAGACTGACATACTTCTTATGGGAATGCACAAGTGCAGCTACCATGGAAAAGAACATGGAGGTTCTCAAAACACACAAACACAGAACTACCATATGGATCCAGCAATCCCACTTTGAGGTAAACATCCAAGATGAAATTCTTTTTTTTTTTTAAAGATTTATTTACCTATACATACAAGAGCTGGGGTACAGGCCAGAGTCGCGGGAGGTGAGAGGATTCACCAAATAGAGCGGGGAGCAGAACAGGTAAATCAACGGAAGCACACTGCCGAGGGCAGCAGCAGGGCAAGGCAGGAGAGGTCTGCTATGCCATGTGGGTCCCCTCCCTGGCAGGAGGCAGGGACCGAACTCGTGCTGGAGTGGTTGCGGTTTGCTTCACAGTGCGTTGCTTAACCCACTGCGCCACCAGGGAGGCCCCCAAGATGAAATTCTAATAAAACAAATTTGTTTCCCTTAACAACCATATTACATCAGGACTGAAAGACATATAATTCTGTTACAAAGCTTGTTCTGACAATGTGCATTTGTTCCAATGTGACTAATATACTAGAAAATAATTCAAACATAACATGTATTTCGGGCCTCCCTGGTGGCGCAGTGGGTTAAGCAACGCACTATGAAGCAGACCGCAGTCACTACAGCACGAGTTCGATCCCTGCTGCCAGCCAAGGAAGTAATCTACGTGGCCCGGCAGACCTCTCCTGCCTTGCCCGCTGCTGCCCTCGGCAGTGTATTTCTGTTGATCTGCCTATTCTGTTCCCCACTGTCTCTGGTGAATCCTCTCACAACCCCCCCCCCCACCTCTAGCCTATACCCCAGTTCTTGTATGAATAAATAATCTTTATTTAAAAAAAATAACATGTATTTCGAGTTGCTTATAAGTAATTTCTTAGTGAGAAAAACTAGGCAAATGTAGAAAACTCCTAGCTGCATAGGAATATACAGAGCACATACAAACACACACCTCAAATCTACGACCAACCTAAGCTTAACCATGTATAAGCAATAGCTGCCTGCATCTGCTATTACAAGTTTCTGACTAATTTCAAATAACCCTCCTACCAACAGCAACCTTCTTCACAACTATTTCCACTGACAAACTCCCGGACCTTTATCAACATAAAATGTATTTATTGTTAATAGTTATATTATTCCCTAGCCATTTAACATGTCAAATGGCACTAACATTTTTTTAAGATAGCTAGCTCTTTAAAAATTTGTCACAGGTAAGTATTGTTTTGGTGGCCCTAGCCCTTTAACTTCTCATAATCACTACGGTTTTTATTATGTGATTTTATGTAGCAGAGATTTTTAGGAATGTGTATATTATCTTATCGCAAAACACTTTGTACTTGCATTTTCCATCAGTAGGCTTTGACTTCATTAGTATTACTGATTTTATATAAAACAGTACATTTTTGGGTTTTTCTTTTACTTTAATTTAAAATGCTATTTTTTATACTTAAGGTTTTTTTTAAAATGAGATAGACACTATTTCTATATACATTAGTGATTCTACTCTTACTGATGCTACTGCACTTCATAAAATTTAACAATGTCAATAGCAGCAAGCCATACATGAGAATTTTTGATGATCACTAAAGTCTATAAACATGAACCAAGTTCAAGGTTCTGTAAAAGCTTTTAATTTTCAGTTATTCAAGTTAAAAGACTGTTTTGGTATTCTCTAAGTAGACCTCAGGCCAAAAAAGGACTAAATTAATTATAATAGGCTTCATTTATTATTTGGGTGGGATAGGGTGATTTGTTGGGAAAACTAGCTTTAGCCACTAACAGAGTAGAAAAACCTTCTGGTATTTCTAATGGCATACAACCAAAATTTTAAAATTTATTCTTTCAATAGGCATTTATAGAGCACTTAGGATTTGTCACTATTTGTCAGGAACATGCTTGCTGTTTAAGGACAGAAAAACACATAAAACAGACATGGTCCATACCTTCAAGGTAACAGTCTAGTTGGAGAGAGAAATATAATTAAAATTACAATCAGCAAAACTATGATTTAAGTGCTTTCAAGGAGAACTAGTTACTATGAGGATATAGAGAAATTTGATCAACAAGTAAAAATGAGAGGGAAACTGTAGGCAGTGTATATAATATGTGCAAAGGGACTGAAAGAAGATAGTGCGACTAATGCTAATTAAGTAAGAGAAATATGGACTAGTTGAAGCTGAAAAGCTAAGTAATGTGCTATATGGGTCTTGCTAAAGAAAGCTGATGAAATATGTTAAACACAAGAGGATGACATGAGCAAAATAAACCTTTGAGGAAAAACTTGTATTTCTGGGTCATTCTAATGTAAACAGCACTGTACTTCCCTTTATTGTAAACATTTCCACACATTTCATACCTGTAACTTATACATTTCCGTGTTCTTGTTGACCTTCTTTCAAGTAAATTTGCTTTGGATTTTTTTGAATCTTTTTTCTTTTCTTCATGGTCTTCAGGAAAATCTGGCTCCTGGTATAAAAATATGATAATATAGAATTTACAACAAAGTTCCTTAGAATTAATAGTTTTCTCCTATTCATATTTACAACACCTGTGAAAGGTCTGAAAAATGATTATCACCTCCAAACTGAATAAAAATGCCAGCACTAAGAATATAGATAAAAAAGAATATAGGTGATAAAACACTATTGTATTATAATCTCTATTTCAGCTTTTAATTATCTCCTTTTGAATCAATATTTTTTCACTGATAAATATTTTTTTTTAAAGATTTATTTATTTATGCATACAAGCACTGGGGTACAGGTCAGAGGTGTGGAGGGTGAGAGGATCCACCAGAGACAGAGCGGGGAGCAGAACAGGCAGATCAATGGAAGTACACTGCTGAGGGGAGCAGCAGGCGAGGCAGGAGAGGTCTGCCTCGCCATGTGGGTCCCCTCCCTGGCTTGCAGCAGGGATCGAACTCCTGCTGCTGTGCCTGTGGTTTGCTTCATAGTGCGTAGCTTAACCCACTGCGCCACCAGGGAGGCCCTGATAAATCTTTTGACAATTAAATTTGACACATAAGATATTCACTAGATATGTTGAATAAAGGAAATAATGGACTTGAAGAAATGAGAATGATGTCGAAGGAAAATAACAAACCGATACAGGTTAAGTGTGTGATTTAATTAAGCCTAACAGAAACTGTGAAACTAAGAAAACTTCCTTATTTCATATGAAATCCATGTTACACAGGTATTCATTCACGAGATATGCTTAGCTATAAATTAGATTAAAAATGAAGCAATGACATTCCATCAAAGAAGCCAAACTGAATAAGAACAAGTTGAAGTTTCTGATAACCCTGAAAGTGGGAAATCACTACCAAATCTCCCAAGCTATTCTTTATAAATAGCATATAAAGAAACAAAACACCATCCAAATCACCAAACTTTGGGTTAAAGAAAAAAAGGGAACAAACACCCCAAGGGCTGAGCTATAAATTTGGTTTAGATATGGTATTACATTTTAGGACTACCCTCACACACAAATTTCAAACATAAAGGATTTTAGGTGATCTCTCTGAAGTCCTAAATTTTCATCTTAGGTATGTAGCAGTACACAGGTATGCTACATATTTTAAATTACTCACACATAAGCTGAGTTAAATTTTAGAACAATCATGGAAGTTTCTAAAAATACTACACATCAGAAACTTACTTGGGGAGGAATGATGTTTTCAATACTGATACCCACATACACCAAGCGTTCTTTCCTTTAAGTGAAAGATAAACACAAAATGAGATTTGCTAATAAAATTGTCATGAAAGCATTAACAACACAGACAATACTAAATTAAGATTTCATGGTAATAGTGCAAGTTAGGTCACAGGCATGTTAGCTATTATCTATAAAATTTATAGTATCAGTATTTGTGGGAAGCAGAGAATTGCTAAAAGTATCAAAACTGTAGCTTTAGAGTAACTCAACCAGTAAAATAAAACCTGTAATAGAAAAAAGATAAGGAAATTTAATGAAAAGAATCGTATTATGATGCACTGGTAAAGTGATTAGATGAAAAGTACACTTTGGACTAACTATAGTAGACCCTTGAATAACAGGGGTTGAAATGAGCGGACGCATTTATATGCAAATTTTCTCTGAAATAACAATTACAGTATCAAAAAGTACAGTATAGTACTGTAAATGTGTCCCTTATGTTTTCTTAATATTTTCTTTTTTTCTAGCTTATTGTAAGAATACAATATATAATACATACAGTATACAAGATAATGTGTTAATCAACTGTTTATATGATCGGTATTCTGTTTGGGGAAGCAAAAATAATATAGGGCTTTCAACAGTGCATAGGGTTGGTGTCTAACCCCCAAACTGTTAAAGGGTCAAATATAGTTCTTTGTTATGCTGGAAATTTTCAGTACATTGTATGTGTAAATATGCAAATATATAATCTCATGTTAATAAGTATCACTATAAAAAAGCAAACTATATCAAGATCCCAATGAATGATATTAAGACCATTTACTAGTTTGCAGGGAAAAAGAACTATGCATCCATATAGTGCTGCATTCTAGGATGCCACATTAAAGTTATCTTTAGAGCCAGTTAAGATTTCTTCAGGAAATGAGGACTTAGAACACTAATGACATCTCTATGGTTTCATTCGAAAGAAACATTAAACAAATTTGATATAAGAAGTTGTTATATACAAAAGAGTCTTTCCCTTTTTTTGATTTTCTCAAAGTTATTTCAATATACCAAGAACAGCTGAATTCTAACATCTATGCCAGTTTCCTCTAAAATGAACTATAATATTAAGGACAATAATGTATCCATTTCCCATTGTCCATTAGAATGCAGTCTTTACTACCTTAAAAACTCTTGGACCTCTTAAGAAGAATGTAACAGTATTTTTGGTGACAGATTATGAAGTTATTAAATAAGAAATGGCATACAAGAAAATGATAAAGTGATTTTTAATAGAAATGACTTAAAAATAGAATGGTGAACTAAAAACTAGGAAAGGCATGACTAGTACTAGCAGAAATTAATATGGAAGGCTCATGGAAAAGTCAGAGTTTGAGTTCTTCATTATTAAATGTTTTTTACATGTCTTGTCCCTCACTAACCATGCCTCCTGAGATATTAGTTTCTTCTTTCATAGCTCAGAATCTCTACTTTCATTTGACCATTATTTCTCTCCTCAACTCAACTGAAAAAACATCTAGTTATGATCATCATATCAGGTCATAAATTATGCCATTCCTGGGATCCAGCAGTAAATAAGATACAGTTCTTGCCCTCACAATTATTTGACAACTGATGGTAGAGCATTTGAACACATGTAATAGAAACATTTAAAAGGAACAGTTTGTAGTCAAAGACTTTAAATAGGTGGTAACATCTGAGCAGGATCTTGAAGGGGTATGATTTCTCATCACAACTTTCTCTTGCATAATAATATTAAAGAAAGATACACCCTCCATTTCATCTTATAAAATAGCTCAGTGATCGTATTTTATCATTACCAAGAGCCACACCTCTTCTAAAATTTCTGATATCCTACTCTTTGACCTCTGTTGGCTCACCTTCGAGCTCACTCCTTCTGGCATACAGATGTCAACAATTCCATGACTCCAATGGGACTTCTATCTACTGATAAAATCTACTTTCACTGTCATCACTCCTTCATCCCCTTACTTTCCCTCTCACCTACCTTAGAATTTATGGTTTATCATGTAAATATGCCTTTGCATACAACTTTCAAATGCCCTGTCTCTTTCTCTTTCTCTCTGCTATATTACCTGGAAATTTTCAGTGCTGATAAAATACAACTCTCTTTCAAAGTATTTATTACTAATAATAATCTGTAAGAACAGAGTTATTTGAATTTCCAAATAGTTTCTGGTATCAAGTTATAGAAGGGACATTTATAAATCAGCTGAATGGACTTTTGAACATCAGATTTCACAGAGTATCACAGTTCCAGTTTTGTAGACAGCTAAATGGCTAGTCACTAATTATTCATGGACACATCCTTCCTTTCCACTACACTGTACAGCCATTTAAGGTAGGAAACATATATTTCCTCTTATTGACTACTTTGCCTAACATAAAGTAATTGCTCAATAAAAGCTGATTAAATGTCAATGCATAAATAAGGGCAAAGATGATCTTGTACTATGACACAGAGAGTAATAATCAAGGCTCTAAGTTGCGAAAGATATTACTTTACAGACTTTAGGAATGAATAAAAATGCCTACTTTTAAAAACAGGTGAAGCCACATGGTATTTGTAGTAAATATTGTTTACTTTAGATACATAATTTGCTGATTAGAGTTCCCAAGATTCACATGTGTCTCTGTGCATGTGTGTGTTTGCATGTACATGTGCACATGTTGTGTGAAGGAGTTGTAACTGAGAACTTTATTAGCTAGATTATTGGGGAGAATTAACCAAAAGGAATAATTCTGTTAACTGGCCTTGTGCCAGACTGGTCTCCATACAGCTAATAACAGTGCTCTCCTTTCAGTGATCCAGTTTCATATAGGATCTACTACATGATCTAAAGCCACAATTACAGATGTCCTCATAAGGATGACATTTAAATACAGAGGATTACCACTAGTAAATGGGACACCAACAAATGGAACAAAGGCTGTGGTATGTTTTAACATAAATTCTTAACTGTAGCAGCAGATCCTAGAGTATGAGGCAATAAGAAATATATCACTAGGCTTTCCAAACATAACAGGTGTAAGTGTCACATGCCTTCAAAGAACGAGGATATATAGTATGAACATCAAATTCTTAGTGGCTTTTAGAGAGAAAACATTTTCTTTTTTTTTTTTTTAAAGATTTATTTATTTATGCATACAAGCGCTGGGGTACAGGCCAGAGGTGTAGGGGGGTGAGAGGATTCACCACAGAGAGCRGGGAGCAGAACAGGCAGATCAACAGAAGTACACTGCTGAGGGGAGCAGCGGGCACAGCAGGAGAGGTCTGCCACACCATGTGGGTCCCCCCCCCCGGCCGGCAGCAGGGATCGAACTCGTGCTGCAGTGGCTGAGGTTTGCTTCGTAGTGCGTTGCTTAACCCACTGCGCCACCAGGGGAGGCCCAGAGAGAAAACATTTTCTTTCAAGTACTTAAAGAGTGAACCTATCAGATATCTACACTGTTGAATCAAATCAGTTCTAGAGCACAAGAAAACTGCTCCTTTCTAAAAAGGGCAGGTAGATTTCAGAAAGACTGAAGCAAAAGAAAATCTAATTTTAAATTATGATTTAAAATTTAATCTGATGGTATTCTTTTTTAAAAAAAAAATATTTATTTATGCTATGCGTACAAGAGCTGGGGTACAGAACAGAGGCATGAGGGGTAAGAAGATCCACCAGGACAGAGTAGGGAGCAGAGGAGCAGATCCACTGAAATACACTGCTGAAGGGAGCAGCAAGGGTGAGGCAGGAAAGGTCTAGTGCACCATGTGGGGCCCCTCCCTGGCCAGGGATGGAACCTGTGCTGTAGTGGCCCCATCTTTAGTTACATCTTTTCCAGTGTAGAGATAAAAAAACAAGCACCTCTGCACATTTTAAATTTCACCTTTGCACCAAGCAGATTATGGAGTGAACTGGCTGCTTTAAGGCAAGCTAAAATTTTTGGTAAACCTATGTAACAGCAGGTTAAAGTTAAAATAGCAGCAAATGAAGGTAATTAATCAGGAGACACTGTTTAGATTTCCTCATGGTATATTACTGTACAAGTGAGCATCAAAAGTCCTACAGATTAACCCTCTGAAAATTCTCAGTAATATCTCCACTTTATTGTCAAAATGACTGCCCTAGTTCAGGCCTCATTGACTCTCAGACTTTATTGCAAAAGGCTTACCTCTAATCCCTTATTCTTACTGTTACCAGAGCATTTTTTTCTGAAATAAAAATCTAATTATACATAGCCTTCATTTGATAGCCCCTCACTGCCTATAAGAGATTAAAATTCCCTAACCAGGTATGCAAAGCTGTATACAATTTAACCGCAATCTGCTTTTATAACTTTATACTCTAACCAGTCTCCTATTCTCACTTTCACACCTATCTGACTGAATTTGTGACTTTGCCTGAAATATTTTTATGCACATCCGCCTGTAAATCCCAAATTATCTACCAAGGATTTCCCAACCCTTAGGAGAACTAAAATGGCCCTCCACAATGTATTTTATTGTATAGCTCTGAATATACCTTGGTTTGTCTATTTTACCACTGATTTATATATCTGATAAAAGATGAGCTCTATGAGAGCTTTTTTTAAGTCATCTTTTCTCTTCAGTTTGGTACATGGTAGATGTGAATGTTTAATATAGATTAAAGAAAGTACAAATAAATATAAATAAATATAAACTTACTGTCACAATTTTGAGCTCCCTTTTAAAGGTTAGGCTCAACTCCAGTCTTACCTCCTTCAAGAAGCCTTGTCCAACTGCTTTAGATCACATTGCAGTGGCATATTGAAAAGGGAGGCATCTCTTACAGTCAGTAGGACACAGTTCAGCACTTAAATGCTCGTTATTTCACCACTGTTAATTCTGCCCACCCAAAGAGATGACATAGGTAACTAAATTGTAGACCAGCTTTTAGACACTACAGTACTTAGTTAGGTACATATCCTCCACAATACTTGAACCAATATTTATTCTGTGTGTTGAATTCAAATAAACATTTTAGATCGGGGGTTGGCAAACTTTCTCTGTAACAGGACAAATAATGAATTAGGTTTGGTGAGGAATGAAAGTCTCTGCTGCAACTACTCAAGTCTAACTGCTGTAATGCAAAGTAGTCACAGGTAAGTATATAAACAAATGAGCATGACTATGTTCCAACAGAACTTTATTTATGGACAATGAGATCTGAATATTTCATTTTCACGTGTGATTCTTTCAAATGTGATGCTTGTTTTGAATTTTTCCTCAACCATTTAAAAAACATTTCACTGTTAGCAGTAATGCAGAAATAAGAAGTGAGCCAGATTTAAGCCCATAAGTCACAATTTGCCAAACTCCAATTTAGATGGACACACTAATCTATATTGCAAGACAATTTTGTTGTCAAATTCTCCATAAGACATTAATGCACATATCACAATACCTGCGCTCAGCACGCTCCTTCTTCTTTAAGGCGACGTCCAAATCCTGCAATTGTTCTTCTAATTTTTCACAAAGCAGTTTCTACAAGAACAAAATACACGAGGGACATTTTTAACATCTTTCCACAATCTTTTTTCACTTGCTTATTATTAGCTCATGGATTCTGTGCTATGAAAGCTGATAAACGGCCGTATAGTGAATAAACAGTGAGTATTACTTGTGTTTAATTAAAAAGGTGCCTCAGTATCCACTGAACTGAAGATGAGCTGTTTTAGCATCTTTGAAGTAAAGCACATGTGAGAGAAACCATGCTTTGCTCAAAAACACATATTGTGCCTATCTTGTTGAAATAATCTGTTTAAAACAGCATTTGGCTCATATTATGTATGAGGTGATTAAATATATGACAGTGATTAAAAATTATGCTTAAACCCCAAGGCATTTTTAAGAGAGAAGATTAAAGGTACAAAGTAAAATGGTTATTATCTTTAAAAAAGATAATGAAAATTTATAAAATTATGCCATACAGTTAATGGGTTAAAATAGACCTAAAGAACGTAACCAATAAACACGTTAAGTCACAAAAGTCCACATAACTGAGAAATATATAAAGTCCATCATTTTTAAAGCAAAGTGAGGCTGAACATGAGAAAGTACTCTTAGTGGTAGTGGCACAAAAATATCCAGTACTTTCGGTTTTCAAAAACAATTCACTTGAACTGAGCTATGAGAAAGATAGTCCATTTGTCTCCTAATCCTTAAATATACTATTAAACTACTAGCAAGCAGGCAGAAATGAAAAAGAGGCTGAAAGAAAGGGATTAAGGAAGACACTACTTTCCTTGCATATTACCTTAATTTGGGGACACTTAGTATCTTTAGCAAATGTGATAAAAAAATAAAATGAAGATTAAATAGTTTTGTAAAAATTAGTCCTTCTTTGTAACTGTGATAACTAAATTTTAAGAAAGAGGGTTTCTGAGAATTACTTTGGAAAAACAAAGGGAAGATCCAGAACATACTAATAAAATGTAGTTTTTTCTATAGTCTCTAATTTCATAGAAACTTAAGTAAGAGGTAAATATTTACACATTACTTAGAAGATTAAAAATGTTTAGTGGCTATCAGGAAGTGCTATTAATTAATTTGAACATAAAATCAAAGAATGGAAAAACAGAGAGGTGTTGGCTCATACATGCTGGCAAGGGGGGCAGAACCATTCTCCATCAGGGATGATCATCAGAGGAGGGCGAAGACAGGCAGTGTGGTATCCACTGTCACAAGAGTCACATAGAAGGATCTGAAACAAACCACAGATTAGTATCAACCTAACTATAATGAAGAGTCAATGACTCATGCTAAAATAAAGATATGTCATTATTTCTTGGAATATACTAAAAAATAATCTTTAAATAAACATAATTCAAAAATCTTTTATAGTATGCCATGAAGACTATAATAACACATTCTTTATTAGAGTTTCATATTCAAGTATCATAAGCTAGTTTAAAAATAATATCCACTTTAAACAGCATTTTAATTACCTATCTACAAGAAACATTAATGGTTTCTTTTAGGATGAACATTCAAATATGGAATGACTAAGGTAAAAAGGCTATGAATAATTAGTTTTAAGTTGATATTTATTGTTACTTTAGCATAAGATGGTCAAGTCTCTACAACCAAAGACAGTACATACTCATAAATATTTTACTTTAAAAATCTTAGTTTTTAAATAATTTTAGATTTACAAGAAGAATTACATAGTATGGAGTTTCTAAAACTGTTTCTAAAACTGGCTTCACTAATGTTAGTATCTTCTATAACCAGGGCGCATTCACCAAAACTAAGAAATTAACATCAATACAGTAACAAATTTTATCAGTTTTCCCCCAAATTTCTTCTTTTGATTCTAGGATCCAAGCCATTATATTCCAATGCATATATTCAGGTCTTCTTAATCTCTTCTCATACATACTAATTTCTTTTTTTTTTTTTGATCTTAAAATATAAAAGAATGTTTAAACTTTAAACTAACCAGTGAAGTATTTCTTTTTTTTTTTTTTATTAGTTATATTTATTTGACATCATTTGTAGTCCCCAGGGGGTACCCACCACCATTTCACCCATGCACCATCACCTCAGTCCCTTGTGCACCCTCTGGCATCTTCCCCGTC
>JAGFMF010012144.1:3903955-3940149 GCA_019455555.1 Galemys pyrenaicus | reverse complement strand
GCAAGAGAAAAATATAGGATGGCTTCACTATTAGGAGGAATATGAAAGAACAACAACAACAATAAAGAATAAGCTCAAGGAATTGGGCAATTATAATCATACATACTAATTTCTTGGTCTTTTTTGTTTTCCAGGACTTTTGACAGTTTTGAAGAATAAAGTTCAGATAATTTGGAGAAAATATGGGTTTGTCTGATATTTTCTCTTGATTAGCCTGTGGTTATGGGTTTTAAAGAATACCAAAGAGGTATTACTTCATATGTGGGTATATGTGATATCAACATGGCTTATTATTGGTGATATTAACCTGGATTACTTGGTTCTGGTAGCTTCTAATATTTTTTATTAATTTGTAAAATTAGTAAATTTCACTTTTCATACTCTAAGCTCCACATCTCTGGGGAAGGAAGAGTATCAAAGGATTTGTATATATGTTAAAATCACCACAGTAATTAATACATTAATTAATGTGTGGGGGGGAGAGATGTTGAAACTATGCAAATATTCTGTTTCTTTAAAAGCGTTGCCCACTACTTATAGTAGTCATCACGGATCTTGCTTGTAACAGTTACTACAGTGTTCAAATGGGATGCTTTATTTCCCTCATTCCTTTCATATATCTGTTATTTGAAATGTTTCTGTAAAGAAAAATATCCCTTCTTCCCATATTTATCTGTTAATTCAATTATTTATTTCAGGATGAACTAATGAGTATTTATTATTTGGGTCATAACCTAAAAGTACTGTGATTTAGCTTGATGTTCAAATTGTCATAGTCTTGAATATCCTGGAAGCTCTTTCAGATTGGCTCCTATGTCCTTAGGACTTTTCCACAGTCCTTTTCCTTAGGACTTTCTTTTAAAACAAAAACCAAAAACACCATCTCCTTATTTTCTGGCACTACAGGATATTCTAAGCATTGCTTATGTTTTCTCAGCTCCTATTACTTACAGTTCATTTATTTGTTAACCCTAGAGTAATATGTAAAATAATTTCTAAATTGCTAAGCCGTAACACAAGGGGACAGGGCTGGGTGGGGTGTGCACATATGTGCAGTCATTTCCAAGTAGAAAACTATATTCTCCCTTTTTCAATACCACTTGCTACCAGTACTCCAAAATCAGAACTAAGTTATATCAGTATTAGAGGTATATGGTTGGGTGATTGATTATACAGGCATAAGTGGACTAATACAGGCATCTCCTTCCATTTATTTTGTTGTTTCCATGGTAAAACATAATACAAATTTCAAATATGATAAAATGCACTGATAAATTCTGTTTCCAGATATGATTTTAACATTAAGAACAAGTAAACGGGCCTCCCTGGTGGCACAGTGGGTTAAGTAACGTACTTTGAAGCAAACCGCAGCCACTGCAGCACGAGTTCGATCCCTGCTGCCGGCCAGGGAGGGGACCCACATGGGGTGGCAAAACTCTCCTCCCTCACCCACTGCTACACTCAACAGTGTGTTTCGGTCCGTCTGCCTGTTCTTCTCCCTACTCTGGTGAATCCTCTCACCTCCCGCAACTCTGGCCTGTGCCCCAGCTCTTGTATACATAAATAAATTAATCTTTAAAAAAAAAAAAAAGAACAAGTAAATGGACATAAGTTTAACCTAATATATAACAGATGTCAAGAACTAGGAGAAACTTCACATAACTTCATAAAAACAATAAAGTAACCTTTAGAATTCAATTTCTTCCTAAAACAAATATTCCGTTCTTCAATAAAGTGAAAATAAAATCCCATGAAAATAAATAGTACCATATAAGAGTCCCAAGTCTTAGGTAGTAATCCATTTATTTTGACTAAAGCACCGGGAAAATCCCACAGGATTATGTATTTGTTTATGACATTATCACATTTCTACTATAAGCTCAATGATGACAAGGACCATGTCTTTGTAAGTCAGTATCCTAATCCTACCATTTAACACATAATGGTTGCTAAATATTCTGATCTGACAATTATCTTTAAGCATATGGCATAAGAAATCCATCATATTTGGGATCTTCAGTTTCCAATGTTATTCTCTTTGTCATAGTTACTAACAATGGGATTTTGGAATAGTTATTAAAATAATCAAGTAAAAAATAATCTTCTCTATGTTCCAAAGATACAACTGTATCATCTCCTCTGTCATTTCTGCTTACTTTTTAAAATTTTTTATTTCTCATACGTTATCATTGACATATATTGCTGCCTCAGTTAAAATACACTTTTACTTTAAAAAGACATTAAGAAATGGTAGGAAAAGAAGACAACAATTCATTTTTCCTTGAGTTAGAGGGAAGAAAAAACTATTACTTCAACTCTTCTCTTAGCCTGTCTTCACACAAAACTCTTGACCTAACTTTCATAGCCTGATGATCTTAAAAATGCTTAGCGTAGGCTTCTCAGTATAATTTTAACATCTATTTTTCTCTAAACCAAAGTCATCCTCTGTTTCTAAGTTACATCTTTTGTACCCTTGAAACTCCTGGGATATGATAAACTGCACTGATGAATTTTGTTTCTAGATATGATTTTAACATTAAGAACAAGTAAAAAGAAATGTCTAACCTAGTACATAATATGTCAAGAACTATGCTATGAGAACTTCACATAACTTAAAAAAAACAACCCTCAGAAAAAGTATGTGCTACTGTTCTCTCATTTTATAAAGAGGATATAAATATACAAAGAAGAAAGCAACTCAAATGTGGTAGAAGCAAGATCTCCATCCTGTTTCTGACCCCCATGGAAAAAGTCTTGAAAAACTACCTGATGTGACTTTTACAAACGTTAGAGGATCTCAGAAAGTTTCTGCTCTACACAATTCTACACACTGTAGAAGCATATTTCTTTCTACTTAATAGTTGGAGCTTGCCGTTAAATTCAAACCAGTTCAGGGCCTCCTGGTGGTACAAAGGCTTAAGTACCGCATTATTAAGCATCTGCAGTCATGGTAGCACAAATTCGATCCCTGGACAGAGAGTGACCACATGGCACAGCAGACCTCTCCTGCCTCACCAGCTGTTCCCTTCAACAGTGTATTTCAGTCGATCTGCCTGTTCTGTGCCCCACTCTGTCTCTGGTGAATCTTCTCACCACCTGCAACTCTGGCCTATATCCCAGTTTGTGCATGCATAGATAAAGAAATCTTTTTTTAAAAAAAAACAGTTTATCAGAATAATTCTATAGAATTGGGTATAAAAAGAATGTAGCCTAGGGTTTAAATGTCAGTGCTATCACCATTAAGGCCTGAGTTTGATCCCCCTCCAGGGAGCAAACCCACATGTTGCACAGCAGACCTCTCCTGTCTTACCTGCTGCTCCCCTCAGCAGTTTATTTCAGTAGATCTGCCTGTTCTGCTCCTCACTCTGTCTCTGGCAAATCCTCTCACCCCCCCACACCTCTAACCTACACCCCAAGTCATTGAAAAATTAAAAACAAAAACATTACTTCATAGCACAGTCAAAGAATGTTCTTTAAAAAGTACGTATAAATTGCAGTGTGTGTGTGTGTGTGTGTAACTGGTTTTCCGATTTAGGTCACTTGTGAAGAATTACTTCCTAGGAAAAAAAGTTCCAAATAAATCTATTGCTATTCTGTTTGACTATATGGTCTATAATGTATCTTCTTAAAAATTTTTTAAAGAACTATTTCTTAAACTTTAAAGCCCTAGTGGATTACTACTTAAATTTGTATGTTTTTAACAAAAGGCAACAGGATCTTCATGCTATATTTAATTAAAGCTAGCATTTCAGAAATACCATTATAATTAACAAAAAAATGAAGAAAATTTTAAAGAAAAAGAATAGAACTGTTTGAATAAACTTATTGACTTGTGAGAAAGATTAGGAATATATTCTTATTTAGTAGAGGAAATATCAATATATGAACTACGTAGAATGAAAGCATGATCCTGTTTTTCCCTAGAATTGGGTATTCAAGAAAGAGAAATTAAGGTTATTTTACATACATGGTCTCTACAGCATTAAAAACCAGAAAAAGTCTTATGCTCAACCAGAAGATCCAGGCTGCTCCTGGCAGCTATAGCATTCTACTATGTAAATCATGTTCATTTAGACTAGATACATACTAGTTCAGGGTGGTTTGGAAGGCCACATTTTTTGCATGGTTCATCATCATCTGCTGCAATGGCTTCTTCACTTTCTTTTTCTTCCTCCTCTTCTGAAGCTGCAGATGATTTTTCACTGTCAGATCCCTCACTTTCATCATTGCTGGAATATTTCCACCTTCCACGTGTTCGAGAACCAGTCCATCGAACTTTGCCTTTGGGTTTTACCTTGTATATAAAAAAAAAAAGGTATAATAAGGTTTTTGAAAATTCTGCTATGTGTACTGTATTTAGTGAATATACAAAAAAGAAAAGGAAAATTTTACTTCCTTCATCAACAGACATACCATACCGACTATTAAATTTTAGACTGTATTTCCATGATATTGTTCTTACTTGTAAGGGGTGTGGGGGGCTAATGATGAACATTCTGTTTTATATTTTCTCTACTGATAAATTATTACCCTAACATCACTATAAATGACGGTAAAATATGTTATTACATAGCTGTATTTCCCTGTACCAGACAGACATTTAGGCAGTTGTTTCCCATTTTTTCACTTTTGTCAATAATATATACACGTAAGTACACATTTTTATACACACCTTTATAGTTAGGATAAATTCCTCGAAGAGGATTCTGGGTCAAAGGCCATGCACATCTTAAAGGCTCTATAACAGAGCACTAACTATATTCTCACATAGGGTTATACAAAATTTCAAATTCTCATATCAGAGATGAATTTAAACATTCTAATGGATCAGAACTGCAGATAAAAATCCCAACACATGTAAAAACTATATTCTTCAGAGAGTAAGTTTATAACGTTGTAAACTACTTTTCATTGCCTGGTTTCATAATCTTTTAATTCATATTTCAATTACTACAGTGTAAGTTCCCATCAAAGACAAAATAAGAACAAAAAAGGAAATTTTCTTTAAGAGTTAAAAATTCAGTATTTCAGGGAACATAGATCACTTACAATTAAGAATAATCTGCTCATCTAAATAACAAAAATAGCACTTTTAATTATAACAAACTTCCATAGACTAGTGTTTAGTCAGACCTGCGTTAAGATTTTGCCTAAGAGGATCACACAGAAAAAAAGAATTCTGATTTTTAAGACTATTAAATTGGGGGAAAATCGGCACTTATACACTGGTATGTGAGTGCATATTCATGGGACTTTTTTTGGAGGGCAATGTGGAAATAGCTACCAAAACTTAAAATACACATGCCCCTTGACCCATCAATTCCAATTCTAGGAGTCTATTCTAAGGAAATACTCACTCATGTCCAAAAGGATCTTCAATGCAGCACTGCCTGTAATAGTGAAAAATTGGAAACAACCTAAATGTCAATCAATAAGGGAATAGTTAAATAAACTGAGGCACATCCACACTATGGAATACTATGTGACTATTGATAACCAGAAAAAATGGAACTGACTGTCATGGAAAGATTTTAGAGACACATTCTTAAGTGGAAAAATTAACACATTTGAATCAATTTTTTTAAAATGAATAGGTAAATATTTATGAAAGTACATGTGAATTTATAGAAAACGAATTTGAAAGAGATGAGTCCCAAAGTGTTTAGTTTACAGGGAATTCTCATTTTTTTTTTAAAAGATTTATTTATTTATGCATACAAGAGCTGGGGTACAGGCCAGAGTCGCGGGAGGTAAGAGGATTCACCAGACAGAGTGGGGAGCAGAACAGGCAGATGGACTGAAATACACTGCTGAGGAGAGCAGCGGGCGAGGCAGGAGAGGTCTGCTACTCCATGTGGGTCCCCTCCCCGGCTGGCCACAGGGATCGAACTCGTGCTGTAGTGGCTGCGTTTTGCTTCATACTGTGTTACTTAACCCACTGCGCCACCAGGGAGGCCCGGAATTCTCATTTTTTAATGAGATTAATTACTTTAATAGTTCACATAGAGAACATATTCCTATATTGCCTGTGATAAAGTTAAAAAGATGATGAGATTATATAGCCTGAAATTTCATACCTAGGTTATAATCACTGAAAAAAGGTATCTCAGGCATAGTCAGATAATTTTTTTCTAAGTACCTCTGAATGTTTATGTTTTAGACAAGAGTGAAAAACTATAACCAAGAGTATTTCTGATAAAAATTAAAAGACAGAGCAGGAGAAACTTTACCTTGCTTACTTTAGAGTTTGTATCCTTCTCTGACTTCTTCATATTTTCTTTTTTGTCTGTTTTTTGCAAAGCTGTTGACTCTTCTACTTCATCATCTTCTCTCTTTTTATCAGCTTTCTGATCTCTGATCTCAGCTACTTTTGCTGTGGGTCTAGAAATTCTTGGAGATCTTCTTAAAGTACGACCTACATTTACTTTCTCTTCTTCCTTTTCCGTTTTCTCTTGTTTAGTTTCTGTTTCTAGAATCTTGGAAGGAGAATCTGGCTTCTTCTTCCGACTGGATATCCTAATTGTCAGTTTGATGCCCTCTTTCTGCCTTTCAGAGGTTATCTCTGTGTTTTCTGAGGCATTGGTTTCTTCCTCAGGAATCAACTTGTATTTAAGTTTGCTTTTTTGCATAAGACCCTTTGTCTCAGACAGATCTTCTGTGCCAGAGATCTGGACATTGTCCAGATTATCCATTTCTACCTTTGTGGGATCAGAATCTTCCTTCAACATTTCTGGGACTCCTTTTTCCAGACCATCAATAGAACTTGTGCTCTGACACTCTACCACTTCTTTTTCAGAGGCTAGTTTCTCACAATGGCCAGTCATGTTAGAAGGTGAAGAAGCTTCAGCTGCCTCGGGAGAACCTTGCTTTTCTGATTCTTGAGTACTTTTTGGAACTTCCTCTGGTATTGGACTCAATCTTTGTGTGTCTTGATCGAGAAACATCTTTTTGGACTTCTCTAACTTTTCAAGGCATTCTATGACAGGTGGGCGTTTATCCTTTTTACTTTTGGGAGACTTCTCTTCAATGTTCAAAGTACAGGATTCAGTGGTAGATAAAGCAGCTTTTAAAGAGAGATCCTCGGCAATCTCAGAAATCTCATGAGAGGTGTCCATTTCTGGAGGACCAGGTTCCTCTATTTGCCCTTTTTGACACTGGGTCTCTAATACTGATATTGAATTATCTGCATTTTTCCCTTTAGGGATCACTTGTTTCTCCAGATCACTTATTTTTATACTCGTTATGACAGAATTTAAGGATTCTGTTCCATTTCCCTCCATGATGACATTTTTGTCCTTAGAGGGGCTACAACTGTCGTCCTTTGTATCATAGAACTTTGACTCTATTTGCTCTGTCTTAAAAGTTGGAGTTATTTTTTCATCACTAACTTCTCCATTTACCAGTTGTTTCCCTTCGTGACCCAAAGAAGTGATTGTACAAATCCTTTTACAAGCCTCTTCCTCTTGCTTTATTTCATCTTTCAAAAACTCTTTTGTTGGAGTAGCTGATTTACACAAGGGTCCTTTGACTGGACTGTCAAAATCATCACTCAGTTTAATTTCTCGTTTTTTTAGTGGTATCTTGGCCTGTTGGTCATTTTTAAGTTTCTCAGTTTCTTCAGTAGACTTTTCAGTAATTTCTTGAGACTTAACATTGCCACCAAACTCAAGTCTCTCTGGCTCTAGTTTCTCCAAGCTACCTTTCATATCTTTAGGATCTGCTCTATGTTCCTTCACTTCAACTCTAGTGGGTTTGACATTTTCCTTGAAGGAATCACTTTCTTCTTTGATAATCTTTCTTTCCTCATTTTCTGCCAAAGGTTTTTCTAGCTTCACTATGACTGGAAGTTTCACAAGTTCTTTTTCATCATCTTTTTCTATTTTTACAGTAGCCTCTTCTGGTGCATTGGGCATAGAATAATTTTCTGAATTTATTGGCTGGTCTTCATTTTTCATCTTTTCATTTTCCTTCTGTCCCTCTAAAAATCAGAAAAAGTTTATATGAATAAAAGCATTAAAGATTGCAAAATATAAAAGGCATACATATTTCCATTTGAAGTTTATTAAAAGAGGTGACTTTTGTTATTGGACATTTGACAAAAGGTAGAATCTGACAGTGAAGAAAATTAAAATTTCTAAAGTACAACTTTTAGACAGTAGAAGGCTTTTTGAGTTAGGTTTAGGCTTTATACTTTCAGCTTCGGTATTCTCAATAGGATGCAAGTATTTATAGAGCTCAAATAATTTATTCAAGTTCAAGTGCTAGCTCAAAATATGAAACTAGAAATACTATATGAAACATTCCCTAAAAGACCATACTTGTTTTATAAACTGACAACTGTTATTTGCAAGCCATTGAGCACAATTTCACTATGATAACATGAACATGACAGTGAGAAATGTCTGGTTTACATTTAGTTTATGTATGCAGCTAAGAAAATGAAAAAGATGACAATTTTCTTATGTGTATGTCTTTTTTTTAAAAAAAAGATCTATTTATTTATGCATATAAGAACTGGTGTACAGGCAAGAGATGCGGGGTGTGTGAGAGTCACCAGAGACAAAGCAGGGAGCAGAACAGGCAGACTGACTGAAACACACTGCTCACGGGAGCAGCAGGTGAGGCAGGAGAGGTCTGCTGTGCCACGTGGGTCCCCTCCCCGGCCAGTGGCAGGGATCAAACTCGTGCTACAATGGCTGTGTTTTGTTTTACAGTGTGGTGCTTAACCCATTGCGCCACCAGGGAGGTCCCTAATGTGTATGTCTTTCTTTTCTGAGAAAGTAGGTTTAGAAAAATCCCCAATTGATTCAATCAGGAAATCTAAATACAGTAACACCTAAAAAACACATTAAAATATAGATTATCATCTTTAAAAATAATTTCAAGTGGTACTAATAGCTAACTGAACTCTTCTATAGGTTTTGGTTCAGAAAGCATCTCAGGATCTCACTGTGGCTGATTCAAGGTAAAATGTCACTGTTTTTAACTGGAGATGGTGAATGTAAAAATTCTCTTTAGTTCTTTGAACTGATTTTGATATAAGTAACACCATAACTAAGTAAAATTAGAAATAACATTAGATTCAAGACCGTTGGTTCACTAACATTAATTCAGGTAGCATAAACTGTCTTTATCACTTCATGTATAAGATGCTAGACTAAGAGATCTCAACTGTTTATTCATTGCTGATTTTTATTCTTCTTAGCTAAAAATGCTAATAAGTTCATTGCAGTTTTGTGTTTGGCTTTGTCTTTTTTTAAAAAAATATTTTTATTTTTATGCATACAAGAACTGGGGTACAGGCAAGAGATGTAGGGGGTGAGAGGATTCACCAGCGACAGAGTGGGGAGCAGAATAGGCTGAATGACTGAAATACACTTCTGAGGGGAGCAGCGGGTGAGGCAAAAAGAGGTCTGCTGCGCCATGTGGGTCACCTCCCTGGCCAAGGATTGCATTCATCCTGCAGTGGCTACAGATGCTTCATAGTGTAGTACTTAACCTCTTGTGCCACCAGGGAGGCCCTGTGTTTGGCTTTTTAAAAGAAAAACATGACAATAATTATTACTTGAGTTTCCTGAGATTATATGTATGTATTCCTACAACTATACAGAGAAGTATGATGATAGAAAGTAAACCTTCAAAAGAACAATCTTAAGTGGTAAAGGGTAACTTGGTTATATAAGCAATTCCCCATGTTTTGTTAAAAGCAAACAGTAAAAGAGGATTAAAATGACTCTGAGACATGAAATGTGAAGTGGCAATACTGAATGAAAAATCTACTTCAAAAATCAAAATGCAGCAAATTTCTTGACAAAATCTGAGGTGATTCAAGAGATTTATCTACTATAGATTTTTAAGCCTGATTCAGTCACCCAGTAAGTATTTATCACTCATTATGTGCTTTCTCAACCATTCCAAGCAAGATCACCATGTAATAAAATATTGAATCTAAATAAGTTTACAGGTGCTAGGTGTCTATCCATTGTCCTTCTTACTAATAGAACTCTGATTTTGTCCAGGAAAGCACTTGCACCAACAAACCTTTTTGCCCCATTAAGATACAGGAAGTCTACTGTGTGAGATTTACTAGATTCAGCAGACTTTACGCCTTTTGCCCTTTCCCTTTCTTTCTGTCTAGGGTCTGTATGTAATGATTGGAGATCAATTAATCAAAGTCACATTCTAGGGATGGCAGACATGGAGCTGCTTCATGGAGCTGCTAAACCAGATCTGGAGGACATTTTATTTGACTTTATTACAAGAAAGAAAGAAAAAAAAAACTGCTTTAACGAACACGCATCCAAATGTAATCTTGCCTGATATAATTTCCTTTTACTTTTGCTTCCCAACTATGTCTTCTTTCCCATACGCAACCAAAATTTATCTATCTACTTAATATATTCTGGGCTTGTCATCTACAGGATGATAAAGGGAATAACTAATCTCTGATGAGGCTTACCTTCTTCATAATCTTCCTAAGACAGGATTTGAGAAATTTAAAAATAGCATAGTGGTTTCAGACAGTTTAAATCTTATACACCTATGTAAAGAGTATAAATTACCACACATTAAAGAGCAATATGTAAGTTTCTGCTCTAAAGTTTTAAGAAACATACTAAGTAATTCAATAATTCTACTTGTAGAAAGAACCCTTTCGAACAAGTACAAAAAAAAATACAAGAATATTAATTGTAGGCTTGCTGTAAAAGCAAACAATTAGGAACAACCTAAATATACTTCAAATAGGGGAATGGATAAATAAGCACTACAAAGTAAATAAAATGAAATAAATTTACATGCAACAATATAGATAAATCTCAAAAACAGAATGACAAATGCAAATCTCAAAAATAGTGCCAAAGGATAGGTACAGTGTGATCAAATTTTTAGTAAAGTCACAAAATGCACAAAGTATGCATAACTGGTATGTGGCTACATACATATATAGTAAAATGAAAAGCAAGTGTAAGAATGACTAATAGGATTGCAGCTGATTCTGGAAAAGGAAGAAGGAATGGAATATCCAGCAAACAAGAGAAAGTGAAAGATTAACTGTTTCTGTAACATTTTTTAAAATAAAATATAAACTTTAGCAAACTATTAAGAACTGCTAAATCAAAATGTTCAGTATTCAGTGCTTTATTTTCATTTGAACTATTTCCTTAATGGTTAAGAAGACTGAGTCAGACAAACCTTAGTAATGTCATGTCACTTCCACATTAAACTGATCTTACACTTTATACTAAATAATTAAAAATGGGGGAAAAAAGCTTTATACTACATGAAAACTGAAATAAAAATACCTACCTCAAGGAACTGGGATGAGCTTCATTTTTTTTTTTTTTTTTTTTAAAAACTGAAGCTTGTGAAGTACTTTACATAGTACTTGAGAATTATTATAATTTGGCCCTTCTTTTATAAACTTTAGTCACATTCCAGAAAATTGTGTTCTCAAAGCTGCCATCATTTATCATCACTGTTAACTTTTCCTAGAAACTATTTATATTCTTCTCAATTCCTTGCTTTCCCAGTTAAAATATCAGTAACTATCTCCTAAAGTTGTTAATGATTATAGCAGGGTAGAACATGGTAAACATTCAATATGGTTATTATTATTACTGGCAAAATCTTAAATCATTCAAACTAATTAAACTTATACTTTATCTTATAGTTTTGTATGAATATTTTCCTACAAAAATTAAGTATTCCTCTTCCTGTGTTTGCACACTACTTTTTTGAGTGTTTATAACAACACTCACTACCCAGACTTACAAGTATTTATATATACTTGTAAGATATACATATATATATATACTATTTGTCCTACAATCCTAAAGAACTGCTCTTTTGAGCAAGAATCAAGGATTACCAGCAGCAAGACATCCAAACATTTCCTAATTAAACTGAGTAAACTCTTTTAGGTCTAAAACACTGATGCTTTACATCAGAACATTTTAAAATGTGGTTTTTATTAACAGGAAGTTTTTATATGGAAAATGTAAAACAGTATTTAATTTAAAATTGTTTAATGTTTATCTGGCCATTTTACATAACAATATTTTGAATAAGGACATGACATATTTAACAGATGCTTAGGTACACTGTGTTGAAGGATTAATAAATATACTTCAAGAGACAACTTAAAATGTAAGGAAAAAACTAAAGGTCCTAAACAAAAATGAGCCATAATAAAGTGATTCAGAGATGAAACGCAAATGTTCAAATTCCACTAGTAATCAAAGAAATTAAAATTCACAAAGCAATGAGATTTTTTTTTAAAGATTTATGTATTATGCATACAAGCACTGGGGTACAGGCAAGAGATGTAGGGGGTGAGAGGATTCACCAGCGACAGAGTGGGGAGCAGAACAGGCAGACTGACTGAAACACACTGCTGAGGGCAGCAGCAGGTGAGGCAGGAGAGGTCTGCTGTGCCATGTGGGTCCCCTCCCCGGCTGGCGGCAGGGATCAAACTAGTGCTGCAGTGACTGCGGTTTGCTTCATAGTGCGTTGCTTAACCCACTGCGCCACCAGAGAGGCCCAGCAATGAGATTTTTAATCAAACCAATCAAAGTTTCTATGCAGTGATACTGTCTAAAACTCCTTAAAGTATAGTAAAAAGAATTTTCACACACAAGCTTCTAAAAGTATAGTAAAAAGAATGTTCACACACTGGTGGTTCACACACTAGTATAACCACTCAGTAACAAATATTACTGAGTGCTTGCTTTATACTTAGAATTTTTAACTACATAGGAAAATCCCCATGCTAGGATGTTAAGTACAAAAAAGTAGAATATAAAGTTGTACTTATCAAATAATCTCAATTCTAATAAGTAAATAGCAAGCAACCATGTCTAAAACAATGACTGCAAAGAAGTAGATTAATAGTGGTGTAACTACTTGGTTACAAGATAATTTTTAACTTATTGCTTTATATTTCCCCAAGTTTTCTACAGTGAAATGCACTATATTTATAAACTGACAAATTATAAAGCAATCATAACAGCAGGTGACCAAATATCCTGGTTTGGGAAGAGCTGAGGGATTTCTAGTACATGGGACTTGCAGTGCTAAAACAGACAATCCTGGCAAAATGAAGACAGCTGGTTATACTATTCTCAGTCACACTGACCTATCATTACTATTAAATACGTACAGACAACAGCACTGCTAAAGTTATTTGGAAATATCTCCTCTCAGTTTATCAACCTGATGTCTTAATTTACTAAAAAGTTATGCTGAGCATTTTGTAAGGGCTTAAGAAACAAATGAGAGCAGAGCAATACAGATCTAATCTTGCCCACGAAAGTATTCCTTCAGATATAATATTCATTTATTCAATTAAGGAAGTTTGCATTTTTGAAGCATAATAAGGAGTATTGTAGTACAGGAAGAAATGAGGTCAGAGAAGTGAAGATAATGGGAAGTATGGAAGAGTTTTACTGTTTGTTGAAAATTTTGGTTCTCAGATAGCCTTTATTATTAATTACAATACTCCTAACTATTCTTGTTTCTGCTTTTGTAATTTCCAGATTTGTTGACTATATTCCCATGTTCTTTGACATTCTACTTTCTGTAAACTGTCACTATGACAAAAGACTTTGATAGATTCAGATTCAAGTTTTGTCACAAAGCTACTTCTTGGATAGTCGTGTATTAAAACCACAGAGCCACTGAAGACTGTGAGTTCTTTCTCTCCTTTTAGATTAAGTTACATATAAATACATAATTGGACTAAACCAATATTCATTTAACTTTTTAATTTGAAAAAATTTGATATACAGATATGTTACAAAAATCGTTGAAGGCATTCAAGTACACCTTCAACCTGTTAAGTACAACTTCAACCAAAGCTAACAACTTTGGAAAATTATCAAAACCAGGAAATTAACATTGAAAAAAATACTATAATTAAACAGAATTTCTTCAAAATTTACCAGTTTTCTCACAATGTCTCATTTTGTTATATTTTCTTTGTCTTTCCTACCAGTGACCCTCCAACATCTCTTCTGATCTTGAGGATTATTTTGCAAAATATTTCCTAATTTGGGTTGATGTTTTCTCAAGATTGAGGTTAGATAAATTAGACGAAAATTCCATGAGGTGCTGTGCATTGTATCAGAGGGTACTTACTACCATAATGATTTGGTTAAAGTGGTATCAACTAGTTACTCTACTATAAAGTTACCATTTAACCCTCTGTAACAGGTGAATATCTTTGGGGAGATATTTTGAAATCATCCTGATATTCTCCACAAATTTTCACCTACCAATATTAGTATCTATCAGGGATCTTGCATACAACAATTATTTCCAAGTATTCCTTCTCTGCTACTTCACTGATAATCACTGGTAGAAAAGAGCTGTCTCTTCACTTTCATTTATTTATTTACTCAATTATGTATTTATTCAGTAAGAATTAATGAATTTTATTTTATTCTATGGTTTAAAATCTATTAATTACAATACATTTGTGCTGCAAGAACAGTTTGTGCTTTTGCCATTGAAAATTCCTTCTGGCTAGCATGTGTGTCCTACTGGTGTGCCAATTCTTTTTTGAACATGTCTTTGAAATTTTAAGATGTTCCAGGCTCATTTTGTATTTTCCATGCTCACCTTGGAACCAATCTTACTTCTAGGAAGCACTAGAAATTCTCTTATTGGAGAATATTTTAAAATCAAAATCTAGATGCAAAAGTCTAAGAGTAACAACAGTCTTAAGAAATACCTGTATTTCTATATATTTCTATATTACCCATTACTGACATTTTTGCCAGTCACTTTGATTATATAACACTCACTCATTAGAAAACTATAAGAAAAGACTCATGGGAATATATACCTATTTACAATAACATTTATTTGTAGTCTTCATCTGACAGTCAGTTTGACTGGATATAAAATCAATGGCTCAATTTTTTTCTCCCTTACATTATAGCATTTTCTTCTGGTATACGGTGTTGTCAAACAGAATGAAGGCAGCCTGCTTTTCTTTCATTTGTATGTCACTTGATCTTTGTGTATGGTTAGCTAAATTCTTTCTTCAAAGTGCAGTAATTTTACTACATTATGTTCTTGATTCTGGTTATTTTGAGTTAATTTCCCAAGGTATTAATGCCTTTTTAATGTGTGGCCTCACATCTATTTTATTTTAAGATAGTATTTCTTGTTTGTTCTCTTGCTTTGGTTTTCATTTTTTGGTGAACTATTTGTTGAATCTTCTTTGTCTATCATCAATATTTGTCATCTGCTCCTAAATTATGATCTCTTTACTTCTTTTTGATTTATAAAAGTAAATAAATTTCCATTTGCTGTATTTTAAGGATACTGATTCTTATGTTTGTTGGCTCAAATGCTTCTTCAGATTTTTAATTCTTTCTTGAGTTCTACCATCTATTAAATAAGTTTTCATAGATTTGTGGGACTGTTTTTCAGATCTGCTTTCATAGTGATGTTATTCTGCTTACTCGCTTGTTCTTATAGGTCTGTTGTATTTGAACTTCATTCTTTCTAGTTGCTTATTTTCATGTCATACAGTTTTTTCCAATTTCATAGCTCAAGAGCTTCCCATCTGTTATTTTTGAGAGATGTTCAAAATTAATTTGCTTCACAACATTACCTAACTCTATTTCCTCCCCAACTTTTACTTCAATTTTTTTGTTTGTCTCTCCTACTTATAATTTGTGTTCTACTCTGAGTTTTGGGTAAAGTTTGGACAAAGCTAGGTATAGAGGTTTGTTCTGAAAGGGAGCTTTAGCTGGAGAGCTTTGAGAATTCATAAGACCCAGAGACCCTCAGTTCCTTTATTTATGGTTGTAGATACTGTCTACAGTTTTAAATTTTTGCCACCAATATTTTCCTTTTATGGGGGTGTTTGTAGGAACTCTCTCCCTTCTAAATCAGCACAAATCTTTCACATAGGATGATCTAGATTCTATTATTCAAGGTATAAAAATAAAAGAAATGCAGACTTCAGTGTATTTTCAGTCCTTTATCATTGCTATTTAAGTAAGGCCTGGTATATGAAAGGAACAAAAGTGATGATAAAAACATCTTTTATTTTCTTTTATTCTCATAAAGGAAACTAATGTATCATGACAAGGTTACAATAATACCTGTATTGATCTGATATCACTATACTTGTTTGGAATAAAACAATATAGCACAGGAATAAAAATAGATTATTTTGTGCTCACACAAAGATGTTTTGTAGCCCAGCCAAAAATCTCTATGTTAAACCTCCACATTTTATCAAAAAAATGTTTTGGAAGCTATAGCAAATATCACTCACTTTCTATAGAAGGAGTACAAATTAATGACTATAGGACCAGGCAGATTATATATAGAGTGGGCTGAGGATAAGGAAAACAAAATGCCAGAACTAGAATTAAATTCTCTTTACTAAATACAACAGGCATGTGTTGAAAATTATGTTTTAAATTGAAAAAAATAAAACCTACTTAATGTCTACGTTTCATTTCATAATTCACTATTCCTTGGAATATTCTTCTGACTTAGAATCAGAAACTATATAATTTGGTGGGGGGGGGGGAGAAAGGCTGGACGTGGTGACAATGTTGGATCTAGTATTTAGCACTACTATATGCTACACAGAATATACTCTTGAATTATTTAAAATGGGGAACAATGTTTACTTTTATGTACACTTGATGCTGATGAGTGCAGGTATATTCAAACACGGATAGAATTTTGAAGAATGGTTTGGATATAAGGCATCTACTCTCGGGATATTGACACAATTTTTGTAATCGAGTGCCATCATTATTTAGTTTTCAGTATTATATTATCAAACTTTGGCCTAGTACTTTAACCTGTAGTTCTTCAGTCTCTTTTATAAAAATCAATTTAAAAAGCAATTTAACAATATAAATTTTAAGTAATGTTTAATTTTAGTAAACTATCAATTTTTTTCTCTGAAGTTAAAGTCAGATTACCTACTCAGAATTGAGGCTATCAAAGCCACTTTTGGATACAAGCTGCAAAATAGAAAACTGGGTCACATTATTCCTTACCTAACACTTCCTATTACACCTATTTTACGCAAAAATTAGTAAATTAATTTGTAAAACCACAATATCCAAAGTGTTTTCATTGTATTACCAACCTGATAAACCGAATCTTTGGGAAAACATCAAGTGATGAGGTAAAGACAGTTCCCTGAATGACATTAAAATGTTAATTTCCCCCAAAAAATGGGTTTTCTAACACCAATGATCAAGCCAGCCATAAGGCCAAGAAAAGCTTTTATCCTTCTCCTGAGAATTTGACTGGTTAGTTTTTTTTTTTTTTAAAGGAGGCCTACCCATTCTTCAAACTCCTTTTCTTTTTAAAGATTTATTTATTTTATTCATAGAAGAACTGGGGTATAGGTCTCAGAGGTGCAGGGTGAGAGGATTCACCAAAGAGAGAGAGTTGGGGGCAGCACAGGCAGATCTATTGAAATACACTGTTAAGGGGAGGAGACAGTGAGACAGGTGAGGTCTGCTATACCACATTTGAGTTAGCTCCTTGGCTGGGATCGACTCTCACAGGCCATAGTGGTGACAGTGTTGATACTTAACCCCTAGGCCATTGGGGAGGCCCCCAACTGGTTAGGTTTTGATATGTGGTAAACTAAGAAGAGTGAAATGTCAACTAATTGACCAGGCAACAGTGCTTATACTACTGACTCATAAACGGCATCTAGACTGAGAAAACATTTTAAAATGCATGATGGAGATGCACGCTTAGGATGTAGGCAGTGACTGTATCTGGGCAAGAAAACTCTAGAACATATGCCTACAGGCAGTTTATTATGAGAGATAATGGCTTCTATGGAACATGAGGCTTTTAAGACAAAGTCCCAGTCAGTGTGAATCCCATATACTTGGCTCCTTAAGTTGTCATGCAGAATTAGATAGCTCCTATATGGCCACATGATCTGCTGAATTCACTACAGCAATGAATACTGCTATTAGCAAGCTGTGATTTTTGTCCTACTCTGAGCATCGTACTGATGCCAAAGCATTCAGTAGTAATCATGTGATTCTGCTTGGTCAAACCTAAGAAGACTCCTGATGGACACTCCAGATGATCAAACCTTATAGTGCATAAATACAGTGTTATTCAGTAGTTCACTCATCAGAGAAACACTGGTTTAGCTATGGTTCAAGTATGTCAGGGAGGTAAGAACACGATAGTAACACAGGAGGAAAGTCAAAGACATATGGAGAAAATAAAAGGCTTCTAGGAACCATGATCAATTTAGGAAACAGTAGGTCATAACACCAGCAAATGTCGAGGCCAGGCTATGAGATTCTAAATCCCAGTGCAAGAAATTTAGACTTTTTCAGAAGGCAATTTTAATGATCTTTGAAAGAAAAACCAATTTAACTATTCAGTAAGCAAATTTTTTAGGTCATAGGATGCTGCGTTACATTTTTTTGGGCAGTTTTGACCACTTTCATGTAATGCATTTCTCCTTGGCACCTATACAAAAAAACAATTTTACTAAGGTTAGATTTGACAATCAAATTAATTATGAAAAACAAATCTATTTTAACTTTAAGAATAAGAGTAGTTGTTTTATTCGTTCTTCAGTTCCTGTTTATTTTTCCTTTTGACATCTGAGTTCCAAATACCCAACCATACAACTGTTAATGTTTGTCACATTTTGTTTTACTACTCTAAGAACATTTTCTTTTTAAGATTTATTTATGCATACAAAAACTTGGGTACAGGCCAGAGCTGTGTGTGTGTGTGTGTGTAAGGGTGGTGAGAGGATGTACCAGAGATAGAGTGGGGAGCAGAACAGGCATACTGACTGAAATACACTGCTGATGGGAGTGCAGGTGAGACAGGAGAGGTCTGCTGCACCATGTGGGTCACCTCCCTGGCCGGGGATCGAACTGGTGCTGCAGTAGCTGAGGATAGTTTTATAGCTTGTGCCACCTTGTGCCACCAGGAAGGCCTTACTCTAACAACATTTTCTAGGCTATTTTTTAGGTTATTTCCAGCTCTACATCTCCATCCTCTACTCTCACCCAAGAGCAATGTTTGTTTACACATAAGTGCAATAAGAATGATAAATCAGAATTATGTTTCTTTGGTCTTGCCATGATGGAGAAATGAGAGCTTTGGGGGCTGAATAAAACTATCTAATCCTATAAATTATGTGCAAACACAGTATCAATGTATACAGACTGTCTGCATTTGTGTACCTGCTGTACTGCAAATAGGCCGTGTGACCCTGAGAATACTACTTAAACTTTTCCTCATCTCATTAGTCTGATGTGAAAAAAGTAAACAATAATGTAATACATTATTATATTACATTAATATTGCTTGTGAATATGAAATGATCTAATAAATATAAAGCACCCAAAAAAGTACTTGGAATAACTGGTATATATGTTATACAAACACATATAAAAATATATATAACATATTTCTAAAGAACCACCATTGTTTTACATTTTTGTTAACATTTTGACAATATAGAACATCTCCCCTCGGGTGTGGCCAATGTAGTTCTCCCACGACCAAAGCACCCACAGTCCTCATCACTGTCTCTTGTGCTCCCTCTTTTTTGCTACCCATCCATTAGTTATTTTTAAGTCACTACTGTATAAGCTACACAAAAGCAAGAATTTTTGTATGCTTTGTTTACTGAACTCCGTGCCTAAAAAAACCTGTGTTTGGCTTATAGTCACACACAGTTCAGTATTTGTTGAATCAATGAATGAGAACAATTTCGCTGTTAAAGTAAAAGAAACAGAAAAGGAGAAAAACAAAGATTAAATATCTTGTCCCTCCTCTTCTAATTTTTGAGCTATATCCTCCCCCCCGACATACTTTCTCTTAATTGTGATGAGTGTTACAACATTAGCATTCATTGATGAATATTTTCAGAAAAAACTGCATCAAAGTCTTTCCTGTATTGGTTTCCAAGGTCAGGAGAAGACTGTCTCTCTAACATCACTATTCAAAGTGTGGGCCTCCAACCAGCAATAGCTGCAGCATCAAGGTCCTTGTGAAAAATGGTGAATCAATACCACACAAGACCTATTTGATCAGTTTCTGTATTTGAAAAAGGTCGTCAAATAAAGATTATGAACATTAAAGTTTGAGAATTATAGATGTAGACAGTTATGAATTTAGGGTTAAAATTTATGTTCTGATACTTTATAGAAAACTCAGAGCAAGTTTAGAAACATCCCAATTCATTCATCTGTAAAACTGAAAATAGTAATAGTTGTTACCTTAAAAAGTTGCTATGAAGGTTAAATGAAAACACACATGCTGCATTTGGTAGACGACAAAGAAAACAGGAGGTACCCAACAAATACATGCTAGCTGTTACTAATGTTGAAATTCCTCTTCTTTTAATATAAGGCCCCACAATGAAATTCTTAAATTAAATGCTAAGAATAGCATTAAATTACCAAGGAAACTGTCATAGCCTTCTAAATTTAAACTACACAATGAATCTGCCTTCAAAGTCAGTGTCAAATTTAAGTTCTCGTAATAGGAATAGTTATCTCTTAAATTTCTATTACTATAACCTCTATTTCAAATTTATGTTCACTCTGGTGTTGATCTTAATTGTGTATGAGAACACGAAGAGATATGAAGTCATGATCACTTTAATAAATACTAAAGCCTAAACCAGAACTCATCATTTGGAATGCTACTTTAAAATTCTGGAAAATAAACACAAAGTTTAAGCTACTTTTAAACTATTAAGCTTTACTTCAATTTCACCCCCAAATACTTAAAAAGTTTTTCAAATAAAAATTTGGTTTTCAGGGCCTCCCTGGTGATACAATGGGCTAAGTCACAGCACTATGAAGCTATCCTCAGCCCAGGAGCTAACCCACATGCCACAGCAGACCTCTCCTATCTCACCCGCTGCTCCTCTCAGCAGTGTATTTCAGTCAACCTGCCTGTTCTACCCCCACATCTCTGGCCTATACCCCAGTGAATCCTCTCACAGCCTGCATCTCTGGTCTGTACCCCAGTGAATCCTCTCATACCCTGCACCTCTAACCTGTACCCCAGTTCTTGTATGCATAAATAAAAATATAAAAAACTTGGTTTACAAAATCACCACAATTATTTGAAATCCTAATACTGATCAAAAAGTACAACGATCAGGATTTTTGTGAAAAGCAAAGCTTAATATGTAGGAACATTGTATCCTACATTAAGAGGCGAATACTAGTTTTAAGCAATGACTGCAACTACATAATGACTTCATGAATGGTTCCTTCAAAGCAGCAACTAAAGTAAGAACATATCCCTATCAGCTTCTAATCGAAGTAACAGAAGAAAACTAAAAGCAAAGGAAGAAATTTAAGGAAAGTAAATTCTTTCCCTGTCATGTTTTTCAACAAAAAGTACTAACTACAGGGCCTCCCTAGTGGCGTAGCGGGTTGAGCGCTACACTGTGAAGCATCCACAGCACAGCAGCTTGAGTTCAATCCCAGATCGGGGAGGTGTCCCATGTGGCGCAGCAGACTTCTGCTGCCATGCCCACTGCTTCCCTCAGCAGTATATTTCAGTTGATCTGCCTGTTCTGCTCCCCGCTCTGTCTCTGGTGAATCCTCTCACCTCCCGCGACTCTGACCGCACTCTTGTAGGCATAAATAAATAAATCTTAAAAAAAAAAAAGTTCTAACTAAAATAATCTTAGACAAGATTTCAACTAGTTTCTTTCTTTTAGTAAAGATACAACATGACTCATTTCTCCTAGACTAGTAAAAGTTTGATCAGCTTAGTCAAGGCAAATTAGAAAATTCAGTTAGGAAATCAGTTTTAATAATTATAATTATCATAGACTTAAGAGTCTGTTAAATGCAAGCAAAAAACAAAAGCCCAACTCAAAAGTGGGGTAAGAACTTGAATATTTTCAGAAAAGATATACAAATGGCAATTTGTGTATACAAAAAAGTGTTTTCAACATCACTAGTCATTATGGAAATGCAGACCATAATGAAACAGTACTTTACAACCATTAGAATAGCCCTCAAAAGACAAAAATAACAAGTAATGGGTGAGAAACAGAGTGATTGGAATCTTCATGAATTACTGGTTAAGACTATAAAATGGTACAGTAGCTGTGGAGAACAATATGGTAGAATCCTCAAAATTAAAAAAAGAACTACCATATGAGCCAGTAGATCTTGAAATGGTTGCACAACAATGGAATTCATTTAATGCCACAAAATTATACACTTAAAAAAGGTTATAAATTTTGTGTTATTATTTTACCAGTTTTTAAAAATGGGTTCATTAAATATCTTTGCATTTTTAAATGAAGAAAAAATTAGATATTGGAGATCTGAAATTTTTTAATATAGAAATTTCAAGTTTTCCATAGAAGAATTCCATTGTTTTTTTTTCCCATAAAGAGAAATCAACCTCCTTTTACAAGAGGCATGCAATATTTCAAATTAAGATAGAATTCATGTTTATGTAGTTGGGAAGAAGAATGGAAGAAGAAAAGAAATTACAAAACAAAGCAAAACAAAACACACAAAAAAAACCTTGTTTAGGTGTTTCTTTCTTTTTAGTTTCTTCATCCTCTAAGCTGGGACTTTCTCGGGAAGAACTGTCTTGTTGGCTAGAGCTTTTCAATAGCACAGGATCGATTTGTGCTTTCAGGAGTGCAAGAGTCTCAGCCAACTCGTTTCGATTTCTAAATAAAGGAAACAAAACAGTATAAAAAGTTTTCTTCTTTTCTGAAGAGTTTTCTGAATAACACCTATTAGGAGTAAAATTAAAAGAAGAAAAACGTTAAAAATATTCACCCTTATGTTTATTACAGTACTATTTACAAAAGGTTACACATGGAACCAATCCAAATGCCCAAAAATAGATGACTGGATCAAGAAGGTATGGAATATATATACACAATGGAATACTATGCAGCAATCAAAAGGTAAATGAATGCCATTCATAGCAACAGGGATAGAGCTGGAAGGGATTATGCTCAGTGAAGTAAGTCAGAAGGAAAAAGAAAAATATCAGATGGTTTCACGTAAGTGAAACCTATAAAAGAGGAATGTAGGGGAACCGAGTGAGGGTCCAGGGAGGACAATAATGATAATTAAATAAGTAAAAACCAAAATTAACAGGCAACTATTAATCAAAGATACTCTGCAGGAGAGAGGGTGGAGAAGGATCAAAACAGGAGAGGGAATGTGTTCTTACATAAGGGACCAAGGTGATGGTACACAGGTGAGATGGTCATTGGAATTTTGAGGGAACTAAACAAAAGAGAGAAAGCATGCACTGTACAAAAGGAAAAACACTGTAAAATATATGTAAAATTTAAAAAGTTTTTAAAAGAAAAAAGCAGTGTCACTGTGTCGATAAATTAAAGCTAAATGAAATATCACGTCTTAAATGCTTCTCATTTAAGAATCATAAAGAGAAAAATTGAAACTTTGAGGAAAACTATGGTACTTCCCAGAAAGGATACATATTTAACACAAGAGCTACTACTGAGTATTATAAGGGATTTTCATAGGAACCTGAAGCTCATTTAGAGATGCCAGAGTTGTACTATTCACCAGCATATCCCCAATTGTTCAGTAGTATCCATTATACAAAAGGTACACAAGGTATAAATTTGATAATTTGATAAATGAACCTAAGTGTGATAATTAGAATTTCAAGATTTGGCTTTAACTCCTAAAATTAGTCAATAAAACTGAGAGTTTCAGAATGATCTCAAATATTACCATATATTTAGGAATAATTGCCTGGCTTATTTGCAGACAGTAATACAGATACTCAGATAGTCTTCAAAAGCTTAAAAATAATTTGGCACCAGTTCTCCAAAGAAATTTGTAGTTAACATGAGTAAACCATTCACACTGTACATAAACACTTGTTGCTGAACAACTGCTACTTTTATGTTGATCCTAAACACCAATTTTACACTGGAAAATTTTTGTTTTTAAGGTAGAGGCAGTACAAATAACAAAACCTTGACAAAAGTCAAGAATGCGAAGCAACACCAACAGAACTTTTACCTTACTCTTTTTGCTGATAAATACCTCCTTAAACTATAGTTCAACCTTTGGGAGCCTCCCTTGTGGTGCAAGGGGTTGAGCACAGACAGCACTGTGGGGCTTCAAATTCTAACCCCGACCAGGGAGGGGACCCTCATGGTGCAGCAGACCTCTCCTGTCTCGCCTGCTGCTCCCCTCAGCAGTATATTTCAGTCGACCTGCCTATTCTTCTCCCCACTGTCTCTGGTGAATCCTTTCACTTGCTGAGCCTTTTGCCTGTACACCAACTCTTGTATGTACAAACAAATAAAATCTTAAAAAAAAATTACAACTTTTGGGTTCAGAAATGTCAGAAGTGAAAAAAACACAAATCAACACGGGATAGAGGGCTGGTGTAGGGGTTGTATGCTCTCACAAGAGGCAGAAGGACACAGGGCTTTAAACATGCCTGACAACATGGACGAGCAACAAATTACCAGCACTGTAGAAGAATCCCTGATCTCATTAGGCACAGCTGAGATGAGCAAATTATAATGTGAAAATGAGAAATGACAGCAAGCTCTGAGGCAGAGAACATTCTTATCACCAACATTAAATTTGATCTTGGGAGTCATGGAAGAAATTGCCTACTACAGTAAATGATTAGAAAACCTATGTAGAAATCTTGTAAGGTAACAAAAAACAGAATATTCCAATGCTCTTTGTTTTTTTTTTTTTTTAAAGATTTATTTATTTATGCATACAAGAGCTGGGGTACAGGCCAGAGTCGCGGGAGGTGAGAGGATTCACCAGACAGAGCGAGGAGCAGAACAGGCAGAATGACTGAGACACACTGCTGAGGGGAGCAGCAGGCGAGGCAGGAGAGGTCTGCCGGCCATGTGGGTCCCCTGGCCGCTGCAGTGGCTGCGGTTTGCTTCATAGTGCGTTGCTTAACCCACTGCGCCACCAGGGAGGCCCCCATCTTTTGGATTCTTTTTTATTCTCTTTCACCACCCATCTTATTAACTTGGGAGGCCCTCCAATGCTCTTTGTATGAGGGGTGGTATTACACTACCTCCCTCTGAAAGTTGGCTGAAAAAAGTAATTTATCCTGTGTGGAAAATTGGTGAGCTTATAAGATCACCTACTTAAATGTTTCTATTCAAAAGAAACGTGTATATTTTGATATTAAGAAATGACAAAGGCTTCTCTCACTCCTGAAAAGAGTTCATTTGCAGATAACTCACAAATTCTTAAGCTAAATGGCATTTTTATTTTTCTTTAACCCTTCCAATAAATGAGGTCCCCAAGAGATATAAAACTCTACTTTATTTTTTTTTTTAAAGATTTATTTATTTATTCATACAAGCACTGGGGTACAGGTCAGAGGTGTGGGGGGGGGGTGAGAGGATTCACCACAGAGAACAGGAAGCAGAACAGGCAGATCAACTGAAGTACAGTGCTGAAGGGAGCAGCGGGCACAGCAGGAGAGGTCTGCTGTGCCATGTGGGTCCCCTCCCTAGCCAGCAGCAGGGATCGAACTCGTGCTGCAGTGGCTGCGGTTTGCCTCATAGTGCGTTGCTCAACCCACTGCGCCACCAGGGAGGCCCCTAAAACTCTACTTTAGAAGTAAATTTGCTCCAATTGTTTTTTTTTCCCCCCACAAATTTAAATATTTTCTTTTTTATTTAAAAAAAAAACGGGAGACAGGAGTGAATTTTTAACTGAGCATGTACTGTGGTCCCAGTGTCATTTCTATTCCTCACAACTTCACTTGGTAAGTTTTATCATCCTCCAATTTTAAAGTGTAGGAAAGAGTCTTAGAGAAAGCAAGTAATACTATGCAGGTGAATTGACTCAAATAGTATTAACTCTAAAATCTATGTTCTTTCTCTCTCCTAATATATAATGGTACAATTATATAATGGTACAATCTACTTAAAACAGGGTACAATAGTTTTATGCCTTTATGACTTATCAGTAATAAATATCATTTTTTTTCTCTATCATACTTTCTTCATCTACAAGGTAGGAGAGTATATTAAACAACTATTAAAGTTGATATAGGAAATAGAAGTGGTGGTAAAACATCATGAAGAGAATTTCATTTAGTATACGTATTTAAAGGGAGAAATGGTGAGAAACTTTTACTTCAGGACTACTTTGGTTAACTCCATTTAGTAAATTAACTATGAAAAAGGGACTTACAAAACAATTTCCCTTGAAACCATTCATGTTTATTCTTAGGAAATGAAAGCTGAGCATACCTAACCCAAAAAAATATTCTAAATTTCTATTATTTCTTCAAAATATTAGTAAATAATCACTAACAAAAATCTGCTGACATTCAAAATGAACAAAACCAGATATGCATTACAGTTAAAGGAATTTTTCATAAGTCAGTGGCTCAATTCAGTAGAACTCTATAAATACAGTTGAGTTGTTCATTCCCTGGTATTTTCAAAATTAATATACACTATAAGTACTAATGAGATATATCCTAAACAGAAAATTAAAGCAAAAACAGAAAGTTAAAGACAGAACCTGAACAAAGGTCTCAGCATCACTCAGATTTTAAAAACTGTATTTCAAGGTTTTACATTAGTTTCTGTTCAAATACACTTGCTGAAAAAAATAATAATCAAGATTTTCTAAATCTTGAAAAAAAAAGGACTGGCAAAAACAAAACACATGTTCCTCCAATTTCTTCCTAACTCCAGTAAATGCACGCACCGCAAAGACAAAGAACCAGTGCTTTTCTTAACTTTTTATCTGTGTTTTTATATGCATTATGTATCGTATACTGGTTTCCTTAATATATTTGACAATATATTTTTATATTTTTTTATTTTAAGTAAATATATTTACTTAACAATTAATTGAGTACCTACTATTAGTAATGTGCTAGTACTACTCTAGGCTCTGGAAATTCCCTAGCTCCATGGAAATACACTACTCCAGCTTCAGAGATTACAATTTGTTAGAGAAGAGATCAAAATAAGAAACACATGAATAAAGTGTAAATGAGATTTCAATAAAAGATACCTGACAATGCATTTCCATGAAGAGCCATCTTGATCATCTTGTTCTTCTATGTACATTCTGACATTGTGATCTTGATCCAACTGGTACCAGTACATGAGGCCATCTTTGTCTCGGCCAATTGGCTGGAGACGCATGGTATCAGCATCCTCCTCATTGATAATATTCTTAAACTTGAGATTGTCATCAAACTGACACTCACAGAGGTACTGAAAAATAGTGACAACATCACTTAAAATACTCTATGCAGAAATTTTAGTCTATTATAGTAAATGTGGTATGTTCAATTAGAACTGATTTAGGAACAGGAACAAACAGAACACATGCATTTTATGCACCTTTTGCTCTTTTGCTATCCTCTCCCTACTCTTTATACATTCTGGTTTAAAACAGCCAGCATTTTTAAAAAAATTAACATTTTAGTATTGCTATTAAAATTATAATTCACAGGTTTAACACAATCAAGGACACAAAAATGAAGTATATTTCAAAAGCACCGAGTCTCTGCACAAAAGTCTCCCAAATTTTCTCATGGTAATATTTTCATTTGTCTCCTCCCAACCCCCATATTTTTTTAAAAGAACAGATTTATTAGGAAAAGGACAAAGAAAAAGAGTGGCACCTGCATAGTCACAGGCAGGCGGGAGAGTTATATTTACCCAATGCAGAAATTATACTAATCATGGTATAACATTTACAATGACCCTTTGCCTCTTAAGTCTTTTAAAACATTATTAAAATGGCTGTTTAGGAAAGGCTGAGACATATGTAAAGAAGGGAGTCTCACTGACAAGTGTCACTGAAGAACTCTTTTAATAAAAAAGATATGTTAAACATTTTTGTGTATGATTAAGGTATACGGTTAGACTTCTTCCCTGAGTTTCTGTCTTATTAGAGAATGCATAAAGTTCCTATCATAGTTATTTTAGACTTTGTCTATGTTAGCTACCCCAATATTATCTTTTTCACAACAAAAATTTTGTCCTTTGTTATGCTAGGCACCATGCTATAATAATTAGGATGAACACACTTAAGGGAAAGGGAAACTCATATAGGAAAATAAACATACTTTGAGAAGACCTGTTTTAATCAAGTAGGTTTGGTTATGTGAGAGTTTTATTAAGTACACATGCCACGCCACTCTTCATCTGGTAAACGAATGATCAGATTACTAATTTAGTAACAGCAGAAAATTAACCATAGTTTATAGTATTTTTAGCAGTGATTATAAAGGCTAAAAACAATAAACAAAATTATTTGGGGCAACTGTTTCCAATTCTACTGTCCTGACAAGCTGAGATCACTAAACTTAAGATAAACTTGAATGTTAAAAAAGAATTTAAAAAACAGACCTTTTGTCACCAAAAAAGGAGAATGTCTATTTTTCTTTTCTATTAAGAATAAAAATGTTCACTTTCCAGATATTTTCCAATTCAATCAGGAGTCAAAAGTTAATTTTAAAATTAAAATAATTATTACCGGGCCTCCCTGGTGGCGCTGTGGGTTAAGCCATGCACTATGAAGTAAACCACAGCTACTGTAGCACGAGTTCAAACCCTGCTGCAGGCCAGGGAGTGGACCCACATGGTGCAGCAGAACTCTCCTGCCTCGCCCACTGCTTCCCTCAGCAGTGTGTTTCAGTCAGTCTGCCTGTCTGCTCCCCGCTCTGTCTCTGGTGAATCCTCTCACTGCCCTGGACTCTGGCCTGTACCCCAGCTCTTGTATGTATAAATAAATCTTTAAAAAATAATAATAATAATTATTACCTTTAAGAGTGCTAGTTTGCATTCAACACTCATTTCAAGATAGCCCTTCTTCTCCATCTCCCATGCCCAGGTGCTATTAAACTCTTGGCATATCTGTCAAAAAATGTTAATATTTTAATACATAAAAGCAATTTTTATTTACAGTGTGGTAGTTTCATTGTAAAATTATGGTTCTTGTTAATATATATTTATAAAGAAATGTATACCAAACCCAATTCGATCCAATTCCACATTAAAAGGCACACTACTTAAACACACCAGAAATGTTCACTATAGCCTGAGGGCTGGATTTAAGGTAAAAAGTGATCTCTGCAGCTCTCTCATTTCCCTAGAATTTTATGTCAAATTCTGTAGCACATTTATTAAATACAAATAATTATCTGATTCTTCAATCGCTCCAAATAGTAAGGAGGGAGTGGGGGAAGTGAGAAAAAACTGTAAAAACTTTCAGCAAGAATGTCCAAACTCACTGAACGATTAGATTAAATTCTACCATGGCTTATAGCAGCTTAAAGACAGGGTCCTTAGGAGTTCTATTTAAAAACTCAAGGTTGGCAAAAGAATTTACTGTTTTCCATCCAATAGCTGATATAGACCCCTGACCTTCCTTTCTGATGTTTTAAAAACAAATGAAAACCTACAATTGCGAATCTTTCTTCTGTCCTTTTGAGACATTTATCTCCTAAAAGATAGGACTATCTTTCTCAAGGACCTGGAAGCCATTCCTTTGATATATAATCATCAGGGAGGATAGGATCTCACAGATTCTGGTAAGGGAGAAAGACTAACTTCCACAATCAGCAGTCATCACTAACCTAAAACAGTCCCACTCACATGCCTGTTTTTTGTAATTTTTCATTTCCTTAATTCTGTCTGACCTGACCCCCTTGACCCCCTCTTCCCTCACTCCCCTTGCCCCACTTCCTCATTCTCTCTCTGAAATACCAGCTACCTCTGGACAAATTTGGATTTAGTTCAGCTCTTTACCCTACCTCTGTAACATTCTATAACTAGAATGATCTCCAAGGAGAAGTCCTTGAAGTCATTTAGATGGAAACCGAATTATTTTGCAGTTAAGAAACATTAACTACAAAAGAGATTCATTTATTCAGTGACTCCACAATAATTTATTGAGTGCCTACTCTATGGCAGCAAGTAGTCAAGGAGTTGGGATACTACAGTGAAGAAGGCCGGCAACCAGCCATCAGAAGCTTCAATGCAGGAGATGGTTTAAAAAAGAAAAAAAACAAAAACCAGAAATTAGAAAATAGCAATTAGAGGCAAAGCTCTGTTGAAAATAAGAATCTGCTTGCTACTCTGGATTGAGTGCTCAGAAAGATTTCATTTAAAAATTTGACACAAAGGTAAACTGTGGGTCCCAGCAAAGTGCAGGCCTGCCAGTTGGGTTGTTGGAAGCCTGTAACCACGTGATTCCCTTCTGGAACTGAGTGAAGACTGAGGGAGTGTCAGCAAACAAAGGTTGAGATGGGCATATAGGGGAAGAGACCAGCAGCAAATAGAGACTTGGTGATCTTCAGGGACAGCGCTCGTCAATCCACCTATAGCATCACTATCCTTGTGGAATCTGGTGTAACAGTGCTCGACTCAGTCTGGCCACCAGTTTCTGATGTCTCAGAAGAGGACTCCAAAGAGATGCCTGTCAATACCAGTGGCATAGTAGCCCAATGCACAGAACAAATTAGAAAACAAACAACAGGGAGGGAGAAGGAAAAATATAAATAACCAAGCAAGAAAATAAAATCAGCCTCCCAGAAGTCAACAACGATATGGAAGAACTTTTTTGCCTGCCACATAGAGAATTGAGAAACACCATGATTAAAAAACATAAAGACAAAGAGGAAAGGAATGATATGAGAAATATAATGAATGAACTAAAGAATTAAATTGAGTCTTTAAAGAAGAAAATGCAGGATATTGAAAGATAAATGGAGGAGCTAAAGGACTCTGGGAAAAGCAAAGAGAACAGAATTGATGAAATGGAAGAATGAGTCAGTACTCTTGAAGATACAGATATAAAAAGAACCAAAAAGGCAAAGAAAAGAAAGCACAAAGGAAAAAGAATAAAGAAACACTTCAAGAACTATCTGACACCATGAGGAAAGGAAATATAAGAGTTATAGGAATCCCAGAAGATGAGGAAAGAGACAAAGGGACCAAGAACCTATTCAAGTAGATAACTAAAGAGAATTCCCCAAGCATTAAGGAGATGAAAACAAACATACAGGAAGCAAGAACACCAAAGTAAAACACAGCAAAACTCTAATAGTAGAGCTTCCAAGAGTCCAGGAATAATGAAGCTGACAGGGAGAGGGGGGCGCAAAACAGATAACTTATAAAGAGAAACCAATCAGACTGCCATCAGACTTCACTAAAGAAACATTCTTAAAGCCAAGATTACACGAATACCAAAACCAAACAAAGACAACACAAAAACAGAAAACTACAGGCCAGTCTCCCTAATGAACACTGATGCAAAAATCCTCAATAAAATCCTTGCCAAAAGAATCCAACAATGCATTAAAAGGATAATACAAAACAACTAAATGAGATTTATTCCAGGGGTACAAGAATGGTTCAACATCCGAAAATTAATTAATACAATCAAACACATCAACAAAAAGAAAAATAAAAACCATATGATCATATCAATAGATGACAAGAAAGAATTTGACAAAGTTCAACATGTTTATAATGAAGACCTTTGAAATTCTCAGAACAGAAGGAACATACCTTAACACGATAAAAGCCATATGACAAACCCACAGCCAATATTATTTTTATAAAAGATTTATTCTATTTATGCACACAAGAGCCGGGTTGCAGGCCAGAGGTGTGGGGCATGAGAGGATTCACCAGACTCAGAGTGGAGGGCAGAACAGGCAGGTCCACTGTACTACACTGCTTAGGGTAGTAGATGAGAAACACGAGAGGTCTTCTGCACCATGTGGCTCAGCTCCCTGGCAGGTGATTGAACTCATGCAGCAGTGGCTGTGGATAGCTTCACAGTGCTTCAGAGTGCTATGACTTAATCATTTGTGCACCAGGGAGGCTCCACCAAACTTATTTTCCATGGTGAAAATCTGAAAGCCTTTCCTTTAAGATTAGGAACAAGACAAGTATGTTGACTCTCGCTACTGCTTTTCAATATAACAGTAAAGTCCTAGCCAGAGCAGTAAAAACAAGAGAAAGACATACAAAGAATTCAAGTAGGGAAAGATGAAGTAAAACTATCACTCTTTGTGATGATATGATAATATACATAGAGAAACCTAAAAACTCCACAAAAAAACTAATTAAAACAAACCAGTTTAGATAAAGTAGTGGGATACAAAATCAATACATAAAAATAAGTAGCCTTCCTATATACAATCAATCTGAAGAAATTAAGAAAAACATTCCATTTACAACTGAAACCAAAAAAATATCAAGTACCTAGGAATAAACTTAACCAAGTGAGTGAGTGACCTATACAAAATGACCTATACAAAGAAAATTATAAAACATTGATAAAAGAAAAAGAAGAAGGCACAAAGAAATGGAAAGACATCCCCTGATCATGGATTGGAAGAATTAACATTATCAAAATGGCTATCCAACCGAAAGCGATTTACAGATTCAACACAATCCTGAAAAAAATCTCAATGACATTCTTCAAAGAAAAAGAACACATATTGGTGAAATTCATATGGAACCACAAAAAACTTCAAATAGCCAAAGTTCTCCTGTCTAAAAAGGAGAATGGAGTTATCACACTCCCTGACTTCAAACTATACTACAAAGTCATAATAATTAAAACTGTATGGTACTGGAACAAAAGCAGACACACAGACTGAATGGAATAGAAAGCCTAAAAATAAAGCCATACATATATGGATAACTAATCTTTGACAAAGGAGCAAAGAATAGGCAATGGAAAAAGGACAGTTTGTTCAATTAATGGTGCTGGGAAAACTGGCCCACCACATGCAAAAGAATGAAACTAGACTACTACCTCATATGATGTACAAAAATCAACAGAAAATGGGTATACTGGAAAAAGCTGTACAGCAAAAGGGACATTAGCCAAAACAAAAAGACTCCCTGCTGACTGGGAGAAAATTTTTGTACTCCATACAACTGATAAGGGACTAATCACAAAGATCAACAAAACCAAAGCAAACAATCCAGTCAAAAAATGGGCAGAAGAGGTAAAAAGACACTTTGCAAAGACGAAATGCAAATGGCCAACAGGTATATGAAAAATGTTCAACATCACTTATTGTCAGGGAAATGCAAATCAAAACCACAATGAGATACTACCTTACACCAGTGAGAGAATGACACATACTAAAAAAGCTAGCAACAACAAATGCTGATAAGGATGTGGAGGAAAAAAAATTCTCTTACACTTCTGGTGGGAATGGAAACTGGTCCAACCACTATGAAAAGCCTGTGTGGAGCTACAATATGATCCAGAAATCCACTCTTGGAATCTATCCAAAGGACGCAAAAACAGTAATTCAAAAGGATACCTACACTCTATGCTTATTGCAGCACTATTTATAGTAGGTAACATGTGGAAACAACCCAAATGCCTCAAAATGATGATTTTATCAGGAAGATGTGGTACATATACCCAATGGAATACTATTCAGCAATCAAAAAAAGATAAACTCATGTCATTCACAGCAACATGGATGGAGATGGAAGGGATTATGCTCAGTGAAATAAACTAGAAATTAAAAGAAAAATAGTGGATGATATCACTTATAGGAGGAATCTAGAGGAACTGTGTAAAAGATCAGGAAAAAATAACAACAAAACCCACCAAAGTTAACGGACAACTTTAAATCACATTCTATAGGAGAGCAGGAGGGAGAGGGATCAAAACAGTGGAGGGAAGAGCACAAGGGACTATGGTGATGGTACATGGGTGAACTGGTGGTGGGAATTCTATGGGGACCACACCTGAGAGGAGAAATCAAATATTGTACAAAAATGAACAATGTTGTAAAATAAATAAATTATAATAAATTGAAACAAAAATTTTAAAATATATGACACAGAAAGCTGAGACAGAACTGATAAAGCAGAAATCACCTGCCAGATCCACATTAGTAATGTTCCAGGCAGAAGAAACAAGCTAGCACAAGGGCTTTAAGGTTTCCAATACCAGAAACACAGAACAAGGGCCTCTCATGTGGTGCAAGAGGTTAAGTATAGTACTATAAAGCTATTCAGTTACTGCAGCACAAGTCTGATCCCTGACAGGGAGGTGACCCACATGGCAAGGCAGACCACTCCTGTCTTGCCTGCTGCTCCCCTCAGCAGTGTATTTCAGCCTATGCACCTGTTCTGTTCCCCACTCTGTCTCTGGTGAATTCCCCCGCCCCCAAACTCTGGCCAATACACCAGTTCTTGTATGAATATTAAAAAAAAAAAAAACAACTATAAAAACAGAACTTGGGGCCTCCCTGTTGGCGCAGTGGGTTAAGCAACGCACTATGAAGCAAACAGCAGTCACTGCAGCACAAGTTTGATCCCTGCCTCCGGCCAAGGAGGAGACCCACTGGGCGCAGCAGACCTCTCCTGCTGTGCCCGCTGCTCCCCTCAGCAGCGTGTTTCAGTCAATCTGCCTGTTCTGCTCCCCACTCTTGTCTGGTGAATCCTCTCACCTCCCGCGACTCTGGCCTGTACCCCGGCTCTTGTATGTATAGGTAAATAAATATTTAAAAAAAAAAACCAGAATGAGAAGATCTGTATAAGTAAAGTAGAACAAGAGGAAAGCAGAAAATGATAAGGTTGAAAAGGTAACCCAGGGCCAAATTATATAGGCTAGGGTAAGGAATTAAGAGTTTATTTCAAATATAAGGAAGGCCATGGATTGCATTTCAAAAATGGCCGCTATGTGATAAATGAATTGCAGAGGGGAAATAAAAAAAAGAAAGAAACCAACTGTGGCAAGAGATAGTGGTAACATAGACTATGGTGGTAGTAATAGGTACAGAGAGAAGTAGACAACTATATTTTGGAGGTAGAATGATCAGAAATTTAATAAAACATAATAGAGGGTGACTGCAAAGAAAAACCAGAGGAGACATTCATATTCCTTGGCTTGAACAAATGTAAGAGTAAAAGTCCTTTGAGCTACAGAATGAAGGGAATATCTGAGAGAAGGGTGTGAACAAATGATCTGCTTTGTACCTAGGAAGCTGAGGTATGCATTAGACATTAATGAAGTGTCTTGTTCAAAAGTAATAATTGAACTATCACCTGAAGTTAAAACTCCTGGTTTTTTCCACTCCAAAAATCTTTCCACTGGGCCATACAGTCTTCTCTCAAATGCTTTAAAATCTGAGTCAAAAACTTTATGATTGAGTTGTGAGAAATCAAAGGCTAAGCAGATGAGTAGAATCTCACCTTTATATCCATAGCTTGTGAGGCCCACAGCAGTACCGAAAATTTTCTGATAAGTGAAAACACATAAACTAATGATCTTACCTTAAACAAAAAACTTATTTTTAAGTTAATCACCAATAACTTCTAAACCAACACAACTCACCTTAAAAAACATTCATTCTTACTAGTATAATGGCTAATATTTATTGTATATTTACTATGTGCCAAATACTACTCTAATTGCAGTAAATAGTGACTCGAACAATTCTCATAAGCCTTAAGTGGATATACTGTTATCCTCTGGAGTTTAGGTGCTTTACCCAAGGAAAGAGAGAATGGTCATTTATATCTCTATCTCAACTCATTTTTGGTAACACCAGTACAGCTGTCACCAAAGTATGGGCAAAAGCTAGACTGAGAATTACAAATCATTTAGCTTCATTACTTAAGAGAGTCAAATTATGCCTCAAATCTCCTTGACGTACTATTTAAATGTATTATTTAAATATCCAAAGGACACAAAAACATTAATTCAAAAGGATACCTGCACCCCTATAGTTACTGCAGCACAGTTTACAATAGGTAAGCTATGCAAACAACCGAAATACCCAAAAATAGGATCAAGAAGTTGTGGTATATTTACACAATGGAATATTACTCGACAATCAAAAAGAATAAACTCATATCATTCACAGCAACATGGATGGAGCTGGAAGTTTTTATGCTAAGTGAAATAAGCCAGAAAGAAAAAGAAAAATATAGAATGGTTTCACTTATAGGAGGAATGCAGAGAGGCCAAATAAGGGATCAGGGGCAGGAGGGAGTAACTATAATAAAGTAAAAATCAGGGCCTCCCTGGTGGCGCAGTGGGTTGAGCAACGCACTGTGAAGCAAACCGCAACCACTGCAGCACGAGTTCGATCCCTGCTGCCGGCCAGAGGGGGGACCCACATGGTGCAGCAGACCTCTCCTGCTGTGCCCGCTG